>OZ024905.1:95738233-95948233 GCA_964017125.1 Flabesymbios commensalis | reverse complement strand
CACTTTCCAATGAAGTGTCAGAAGAAATTTTACGAGAAAGCTCACGAATTATATGATGTTGTGTGACATATTACCATCTCCTTTTGTCCTGAAGACATAATACATTTTAGAAAACGGGAATAAGTCATTCGTTGTATTCGACGTCAGTCCGACAACAAACCTGCATCGGGGTCAACATCCCATATCAGCTATGTGCTTTACGGCACATGTATATATCATCAAGGGGTAACTTTGTTATTTATTCGGCGAGTGGAGCGAGTAAATAGGGATCCGGCCAGACATGTAATTCCAGAGATGTAGAGTTTGGCTCCCTCAGCTGAAATGTCATCTATTATGACTAACGTAGCTGGTGTTTAACCCTCACATATTTCTGTATAAACCATGGAGAACATAGGTTTTTTTCCAATTTCAAGTAATCATAAATGTCCTGGTTAGTTATGCCCGCTTCGTTTGAATACCTTTGTTAACATCGATCCCCGCACTGAATGTACTCATATGCTAGTTACATGACAGAAGAGAAAGGACAATCTGTCGATAAGTTCCCGATAATTTGCATCCGAGCTCGATGCGCTGAAGATTTGGGCGGCATAGAAGTTTGCCTGATTGACGGACTGACTGCCCGACTGACTGACTGACTGACTGACTGACTGACTGATTGATTGATTGATTGATTGATTGATTGATTGATTGATTGATTGATTGATTGATTGATTGATTGATTGATTGATTGATTGATTGATTGATTGATTGATTGATTGATTGATTGATTGATTGATTGATTGATTGATTTTTTTATATTCTTTTAATGATGTTTTTATTTTCATGATAACATAGTTGAAATTAAAACAATTTTGACCTGACATGCCTTTTTGTAGCGGACCACAAACCATGTAGCGCGCAGACTAATGTTTGCCATAAAGGTGAGGCGGGAGCCCTTCTGCAGTGGTTAAAGCTGCTTGCTTGAAAAGTCGGCTATCGCGGGTTCGAGCCCCATTGTCCCCTTCAAGTTTCAAAGAAACAAAATGTTTCTTTTCCGCTCACTCGTAGAGATTCAGTAATGTGGGGAGCCTCTGTAGCGTGCTCGGCCTCAGACCACCAGAGCTCGAATTCCAAATCATGTGCCTGGACAGCGGTGTCATCTCATTCATTTCACCATCCTCGGGAGGTTCTCATGGCCCAGCTTAGCCTATATGTGCCCAAAGGTGGTTTGAAATCCGATTCATTTCATTTCATTGCCACAACGGTTCTTGATTTAAGGTATTTAAGCGAAATGATTGCGGCAATTCACACACCAACATGCAGAAAACGGCCTCATGTTGTAAACGATCCAAAACTGACGTCTGTAGACGTCAGATTCTGACGACTAAAATCTATCGCCGCACTGTAAGAGTTCAAATATTTATATTCACCGTAGACTCATAACATGGATATTCAAATGAATCAAAAAGACCTAACTAAGACATTTATGATAATTTCAAACAGAAAAAAACCCTTTGTCCTCCAAGGTTTTCATAAAAAAAATTCAGCGCTTTAAGGGTTAATATCCCAAGTAAAAGTTGAAAGCATCCTTATTGTCACATCCTTATTGTCCCATCCTTAATGTCACATCCTTATTGTCACATCCTCATTGTCACATCCTCAATGTCACATCCTTTTTGTCACATCTTCAATGTCACATCCTTATTGTCACATCCTTTTTGTCACATCCTTATTGTCCCATCCTTAATGTCACATCCTTATTGTCACATCCTTATTGCCACATCCTTATTGTCACATCCCTAATGTCACATCCTTATTGTCACATCCTCAATGTCACATCCTTATTGTCACATCCTCAATGTCACATCCTTATTGTCACATCCTTAATGTCACATCCTTATTGTCACATCCTTATTGTCACATCCTCAATGTCACATCCTTATTCTCACATCCCTAATGTCACATCCTTATTGTCACATCCTTAATGTCACATCCTTATTGTCACATCTTTAATGTCACATCCTTATTGTCACATCCTTATTGTCACATCCTTAATGTCACATCCTTAATGTCACATCCTTAATGTCACATCCTTATTGTCACATCCTTATTGTCACATCCTTATTGTCACATCCTTATTGTCACATCCTTATTGTCACATCCTTAATGTCACATTTTTATTGTCACATCCTTAATTTCACATCATTATTGTCACATCTTTTTTGTCACATCTTTATTGTCACATCTTTATTGTCGCATCATTATTGTCACATCCTTAATGTCACATCCCTAATGTCACATCCTTATTGTCACATCCTTATTGTCACATCCTTATTGTCAAATCCTTATTGTCAAATCCTTATTGTCACATCCTTATTGTCACATCCTTATTGTCAAATCCTTATTGTCAAATCCTTAATGTCACATCCTTAATGTCACATCCTTAATGTCACATCCTTATTGTCACATCCTTATTGTCACATCCTTATTTTCACATCCTTATTGTCACATCCTTTTTATCACATCCTTATTGTCATATCCTTATTGTCACATCCTTATTGTCACATGCTTATTGTCACATCCTTTTTGTCACATCCTTGTTTTCACATCCTTATTGTCATATCCGTTTTGTCACATCCTTTTTATCACATCCTTGTTGTCACATCCTTTTTGTCACATCCTTTTTGTCACATCCTTTTTGTCACATCCTTTTTGTCACATCCTTTTCGTCACATCCTTTTCGTCACATCCTTATTTTCACATCCTTTTTGTCACATCCTTTTTATCACATCCTTTTTGTCACATCCTTTTTGTCACATCCTTTTTGTCACATCCTTTTCGTCACATCCTTATTGTCACATCATTATTTTCACATCCTTTTTGTCACATCCTTTTTGTCACATCCTTTTTGTCACATCCTTCTCGTCACATCCTTTTCGTCACATCCTTATTGTCACATCCTTATTTTCACATCCTTTTTGTCACATCCTTTTTGTCACATCCTTATTTTTACATCCTTATTGTCACATCCTTTTTATCACATCCTTATTGTCATATCCTTATTGTCACATCCTTATTGTCACATGCTTATTGTCACATCCTTTTTGTCACATCCTTGTTTTCACATCCTTATTGTCATATCCGTTTTGTCACATCCTTTTTATCACATCCTTGTTGTCACATCCTTTTTGTCACATCCTTTTTGTCACATCCTTTTTGTCACATCCTTTTTGTCACATCCTTTTCGTCACATCCTTATTGTCACATCCTTATTTTCACATCCTTTTTGTCACATCCTTTTCGTCACATCCTTATTGTCACACATTATTTTCACATCCTTTTTGTCACATCCTTTTTGTCACATCCTTTTTGTCACATCCTTTTTGTGATGTTCAAAGCCAAAATGCAGTAACCGCTCACTTTTCAGTAAGCCGTTAACCCTTAAAGCGCTGAAATAATTTAATATAAATCATGGTGATCAAAGGGGTCTTTATTTTAAGCCATCATAAATGTCCTAGTTAGCTCATACCTGTGTTATGGGTCTACGGTCATTATTATTATTTTTACTCTTTATAGTTGTGCAGGGATCGACTCTAGACGTCAGAATCTGACGTCTACAGACGTCAGATTCAAATGGTATTACTTTTGAAATATGATGTATAGGGCTGTTAGGATTTTACTAGAAAATAGCATTCGCAAAACTGAAAGGAAATCGGTTCAGAATTGACGGAGAAATCACCTAAAATCATGCGATCCTGGTTGATCATTTTTAATTTGACGGCAAGTTCAGGCTGTTCTACAACGATACAAGTTTTGGCTTTTCACAGCAGTTTTATATACTATTTTATTCGATGATATAACATGATATGTGCGAATGGGTTTAGAGG
Source organism: Flabesymbios commensalis (assembly GCA_964017125.1). NCBI lineage: Eukaryota > Metazoa > Annelida > Polychaeta > Terebellida > Flabelligeridae > Flabesymbios > Flabesymbios commensalis. The sequence goes on along the minus strand of OZ024905.1, from coordinate 95,944,367 downwards.
GTTTCAGAAAACATACTGCAGTTCAAAGCCAAAACACACTAGCTGTCTAAAACGTTATAAGTATCATTGGTCATGCGAAGGTGGACACCTGTAATTTACTGCTGTCAGCCGACAGACATATTTGCTCATTACTTTAGGGTGTACTTGTCACGAGGTTAACCTTGCAGGTCGTCCAATGAAACGGTGAGCTTGTTGAGATTGCGCCCTGTACATGGACAGTAATATATTCATGAGTCGGTACTGCGCATGCGGTAGTCTAGGTGTGGCTGGCAAAAACATCCCGTTGACATCAGAGAAGAAAAGGACATACATATGTGAGGAGGATCGGTATAATTGGAATCGCACAATGGGACACATCACAGCATCAAGAATATACATGGTTGGTCTACTACATTTCTCTCTCTATATATACATTAAAGGTGATATATATGGTATGAATAATTATGTCCTTATATGGGGTGATTGGCTATCATTTGACCCTCTCAGAGGGTCACATGATAGCCAATCACCCTATATAAGGAAACACTTGTGCCCCATCTTGCAGCAACTTTGATTCATTTGTCAAAAATTTATTCATACTATATAAGGGGTGAAAGATCATCCTTAATGTATTGGATTTGGAAAGGTGATAGCTCTATGTAGTTGTGACGGTTTCAGTTCAACCAGGTATTGCTTTGATTATTGTCTTATCAATCCTTAATTCCATCGTTAACATTTTTTGTATTTAGGTTCATTTTCAAACAAAGATCATGCTTAAAGTAAATTTCATTAAACTATTATTTTAACCCTTTCAAACCTGAATATATTAACTCCCCTGACTATCATATAGACATATACCGTGATAACTAGGTTGCAGTTGCTCGCGGTGTACGATATATAAATTGTATTTCTCCAAGGAAATAAATCCGGGCAGATTTGTCAAGGGTTTTACAAATGAAATCGTGGAGTCAAATTATATTTCAAATAAAATATTATAATGTTTTTGGTCCGCGCATACTATATCGGGAAGCGCTTCACCAGAAACACGAGACATTGACCCAGTGTTGTTACAATGTTGGTACACCGTCTGCTACGCTGTCCGAGTATCAAAACAATTTAGGGGCAGCGTCTCGTCTTTGCTGGGCTATAGTATTTTTTGCTATTTTTGCTAGTCTATATTTGTTCAGTGACTGTTGTTCTATATCAAAGTAAAGTAGATTAAATCTTTAAGTCTATATAGCTATATGTTTTTTTTATGTAAATTCGTCTTGACACACATTCACAGAAAGGACATAGAATACAAATGATAGCCAAAATTGAATATCAAGCGTCATTCCAGTTTATATTGTACCATAACAGGACCATACATATCATCCCGTGCCCCCACCCCCATCCCCCCGGCGTGATTTCTAAGTCTCTTGTTAAATGTTTAGATGCCAAAATCATCGCTTTCCCATAGAGGCCGGTGTCCAGTCCCAACCTCTATGTGATAGATGCATGGTGGAAGCGCAAAACCACCTATCTGAAAAATAAAGTTTTGAGTAAATTGATAATAACTGGATAATTTTAAATATTCATGAAATCGTTTACCAAAATGGCTATGTACATTAATAATTATTATGTGCTCCTTTTAAAAAATGTATTGACGAAAAAAAATAAATGACACATTAATAAGTTCACATAGGTGTTTTTTACTTACAGTTTTCTGAATTTATTTGACAGTTGGGAGGTTTTGCGTTTCACGTAAAATTTCATTTCAAACCAATCAATAATCTGATCAACTTAAAACTATAATTTCGTAAACTAATTGACATTTGATAATACACCTTGCTATAATCTCTGTTGACACTGATACAAGTAGAACACGGATAAGCCCATTGGCAGGACTATGTAGGCGGCGCGGAAAAGCGGTGTCTCTTTGATAATCGCAGATAATAAATCTGCATCGCAGGGGTCGAGATGAAAATTACAACTCCAGAGTCAATTTTGGTAAACACCTCATTAGCCCTGCATCACATCCAGCTCTCAGTAGTTCTCCATTACACCCATCCCTGCATTACACCCAGCTCCCAGTAGCTCATCATCACATCCATCTCTGCATCACACCCAGCTCTCAGTAGCTCACTAGCACACCCAACTCTCCATCACACCCAGCTCTCAGTAGTTGTCCATCACACACAACTGTCCATCACACCCACCTCTCAGTAGCTCTCCATCGTACCCATCTCTGCATCACATCCACCTCTCAGTAGTTCTCCATCACACCCAGCTCTCCATCACACCCAGCTCTCAGTAGCTTGCCATCACACACAACTGTCCATCACACCCAGCTCTCAGTACCTATCTATTACAAACCAGCTCCCGGTAGCTCTCCATTACACCCAGCTCTCCAGCACACCCAGCTCTCAGTAGCCCTCCATCACCCCAGCTCTCCATAACACCTTGCTCTCATAGCTCTCCATCAACCCCAGCTCTCCATCACACCCAGCTCTCAGTAGCTTCCTATCACACCCAGCTCTCCACACCAATCTCTCCATCACACCCAGCTGTCAGTACCTCACCATCGCACCCAGTTCTTCATCACACCCATCTCTCAGTAGCTCCCTATCACACCCAGCTCGCCATCACACTCATCTCCTCATCACACCCAAGTCTCAGTAGCTCTCCATCACACCCAGCTCTCCATCACACCCAGCTCTCCATAGCACCCAGCTCTCCGTCACACCCGGCCCTCAGTATCTCTACGTCACACCCAGATCTCAGTAGCTCTCAATCACACCTAGCCCTCAGAATATATCCAGCACACTCAGCTCTCAGTAGCTCTCCACCACACCCAGCTCCAGTAGCTCTCGATCACACCCAGCTCTCAGTATCTCACCATTGCACCCAGCACTCTATCAGACTCGGCCCTCTATATCTCTCCATCACACCAGCCTTCAGTAGCTCTCACACCCAGCTTTTCATCACACCCAGCTATTTGTAGCTCTCCATCACACCCAGCTCTCAATAGCTCTCCATCACACTCAACTCTCAGCTGCTCCACATCACACCCAGCTCTCTGTAACTCCATCACACCAAATCCACAGTAGCTCTCTCACACCCAGCTCTCCGTCACACATATATATCAGTAGCTCTCCATCACACCCAGCTGTCCAGCACACGCAGCTCTCCATCAACTAGCCCTCAGTAGCTCTCCGTCAAACCCATCTCTCAGTAGCTCTCCACCACGCTCAGCTAAATGTTTAATATAAGCGCAAGCTCAACACTTTCAGCATCATTGCTTGGCAGTCAGGAGGTTTTGCGCTGTTAAATTTCGAACCCAAAAAGTTGATAGATGATACAATATTGGCAAAGCAACACTTAGAATGCAAAATCTGAAAAACGCTCATTTTGCAGATAGGTGGTTTTGCGCTTTCGCCATCCATCTAAAAGATAGGAGGTTTTGCGCTTTCATCATCCATCTGTTAGATAGGGGTTTTGCGCTTCCACCATCGATATCAATTTAGACCAACATAGGCCTATATTATTTTTTCTTTCTAAAAATGATGACGACCATCTTCAATTTTGCCTGCTCCAAATGATAAAAGTAAAATCAGCGCAAATTTGTAGAAATAATCTCGGCTACATTTTTTTCATTTTATTAACTATACTATGATACTATGTCACAAATGAAAAAAACAACGGCGGCCATACTGGATTTACGGTCCAAATATAAGTCAGTCAAGTTGTCTAAAATACACAAATCACCTAGAGACCATAGATTACACATATCTAGGTGGCAGACAAAGATTATTTTTCAGAAATAAAAGTACGGCGGCCATCTTGGATTTGTAGGTGAGATATAGGTCAAATTACGTGTATATCAAAAGGCCAAGAAATTAATTTCGGCATGGTCGAAATATGTAAAATCCGTCATAAAATTTTCTATATATCTCAGAGCAAGGTCAAGTGCCCACTAGCTTGGACTACACTTGCCATCGCGAGCACGACACGGGGGAGTGCTAAAAGTGCCACAGTATAAACACTCGAGTTGTGATTTAACCCGCTCGCGGGGTAAGTCTCTTATACCCAAGTCACACGAGCACTTTAACGCGGATTGAATCAGGGATAAATAATATATCACGGTGTAACCGCCCAGATTACCCCCCCCCCCCCCCCTCCGCCCCACTGAAGTATACCCGGGTATATTCTGGACTATACCCGGGTATAATCTGGAATATACCCTGGGGTATAGTCTGGGAGCTCCCAGACTATACCCCAGGGTATATTCTGGGAGCTACCAGAGTATACCCCACATGTTCAGCCTATAGCCCATCAGATTTAAGGTGGGGTATATTCTGAGAGAAGGGGTATACTCTGGGAGATATTATGTATGATTACAATCAATAATTATAAATTTATTATTGAAAAGTATCTCTCATATTTTAACCCTTTATAGGCTAGGGTATCTTATGTTGAATATATTACTAACTCTCTAGGGGCTAGAGTATCGCATGTTTCCTATGTTAACCTTCTGATAGCTGGAGTATCACATGCCTCCCCAGCGAACACCAACCATTTGTATAACATTTATACAATTTTGTCCCAACGTCTTAGACGTTGGCCCAACATTGTATGAATGTTTTCCAAAAGGTTTGCGTTTGCTCGGTCATGCATCAATATTATGGCGGCTAGATTATTACAGATCTTTATATGTCTCTTTTATTATCTATCTGAGGGCTAGCGAATCAAGTGTCTCACGTATTAACTATCATTATATTAACCTTTTGGTGGTTAGGGTATCGCATGGCTGAAATATCAACCCTCTGAGTGCTAGACTACCATTATGTGTAAAGTATCACATATCACGAATCGAATATCTTTGGTAGATACAGTATTAAATAACAAAAAGCATCACAATGTATGTTTGTTTTGATTATTCTGATAAAGTATTATGCCTCACATTATTATGTCATAAAATACGCTGCCTCCAGTGTACCTCAATCTGCATTAAAAAAATGCATCAGGACAGGTAGTATTCTCTTGGATTATCGCCCTATATTCAGAAGGTCCTATATTTAGGGGGTCCTATGTTCAAAAAAATATTTGTTCAGAAGGTCCTATGTTCAGATGGTCATTATATTCAGAAGGTTCTATGTTCAGAAGGTCTTATGTTCAGGAGGTCCTATGTTCAGAAATATTTGTTTAGAAAGTCCTTGTTCATAAGGTCCTACGTTCAGAAAAGTCCAGTATTCAGAAGATCCTTTTTACAGAAGGTCTTATGGTGAAACACATTTCCATCTTTCAGCTTTAGGTATATAAACAATTATTTTATCTCAGTTCATTTCTCAGCTAAATGTTTAATATAAGCGCAAGCTCAACACTTTCAGCATCATTGCTTGGCAGTCAGGAGGTTTTGCGCTGTTAAATTTCGAACCCAAAAAGTTGATAGATGATACAATATTGGCAAAGCAACACTTAGAATGCAAAATCTGAAAAACGCTCATTTTGCAGATAGGTGGTTTTGCGCTTTCGCCATCCATCTAAAAGATAGGAGGTTTTGCGCTTTCATCATCCATCTGTTAGATAGGGGTTTTGCGCTTCCACCATCGATATCAATTTAGACCAACATAGGCCTATATTATTTTTTCTTTCTAAAAATGATGACGACCATCTTCAATTTTGCCTGCTCCAAATGATAAAAGTAAAATCAGCGCAAATTTGTAGAAATAATCTCGGCTACATTTTTTTCATTTTATTAACTATACTATGATACTATGTCACAAATGAAAAAAACAACGGCGGCCATACTGGATTTACGGTCCAAATATAAGTCAGTCAAGTTGTCTAAAATACACAAATCACCTAGAGACCATAGATTACACATATCTAGGTGGCAGACAAAGATTATTTTTCAGAAATAAAAGTACGGCGGCCATCTTGGATTTGTAGGTGAGATATAGGTCAAATTACGTGTATATCAAAAGGCCAAGAAATTAATTTCGGCATGGTCGAAATATGTAAAATCCGTCATAAAATTTTCTATATATCTCAGAGCAAGGTCAAGTGCCCACTAGCTTGGACTACACTTGCCATCGCGAGCACGACACGGGGGAGTGCTAAAAGTGCCACAGTATAAACACTCGAGTTGTGATTTAACCCGCTCGCGGGGTAAGTCTCTTATACCCAAGTCACACGAGCACTTTAACGCGGATTGAATCAGGGATAAATAATATATCACGGTGTAACCGCCCAGATTACCCCCCCCCCCCCCCCTCCGCCCCACTGAAGTATACCCGGGTATATTCTGGACTATACCCGGGTATAATCTGGAATATACCCTGGGGTATAGTCTGGGAGCTCCCAGACTATACCCCAGGGTATATTCTGGGAGCTACCAGAGTATACCCCACATGTTCAGCCTATAGCCCATCAGATTTAAGGTGGGGTATATTCTGAGAGAAGGGGTATACTCTGGGAGATATTATGTATGATTACAATCAATAATTATAAATTTATTATTGAAAAGTATCTCTCATATTTTAACCCTTTATAGGCTAGGGTATCTTATGTTGAATATATTACTAACTCTCTAGGGGCTAGAGTATCGCATGTTTCCTATGTTAACCTTCTGATAGCTGGAGTATCACATGCCTCCCCAGCGAACACCAACCATTTGTATAACATTTATACAATTTTGTCCCAACGTCTTAGACGTTGGCCCAACATTGTATGAATGTTTTCCAAAAGGTTTGCGTTTGCTCGGTCATGCATCAATATTATGGCGGCTAGATTATTACAGATCTTTATATGTCTCTTTTATTATCTATCTGAGGGCTAGCGAATCAAGTGTCTCACGTATTAACTATCATTATATTAACCTTTTGGTGGTTAGGGTATCGCATGGCTGAAATATCAACCCTCTGAGTGCTAGACTACCATTATGTGTAAAGTATCACATATCACGAATCGAATATCTTTGGTAGATACAGTATTAAATAACAAAAAGCATCACAATGTATGTTTGTTTTGATTATTCTGATAAAGTATTATGCCTCACATTATTATGTCATAAAATACGCTGCCTCCAGTGTACCTCAATCTGCATTAAAAAAATGCATCAGGACAGGTAGTATTCTCTTGGATTATCGCCCTATATTCAGAAGGTCCTATATTTAGGGGGTCCTATGTTCAAAAAAATATTTGTTCAGAAGGTCCTATGTTCAGATGGTCATTATATTCAGAAGGTTCTATGTTCAGAAGGTCTTATGTTCAGGAGGTCCTATGTTCAGAAATATTTGTTTAGAAAGTCCTTGTTCATAAGGTCCTACGTTCAGAAAAGTCCAGTATTCAGAAGATCCTTTTTACAGAAGGTCTTATGGTGAAACACATTTCCATCTTTCAGCTTTAGGTATATAAACAATTATTTTATCTCAGTTCATTTCACGTCTCTCACGTCTTTTTTTATTTATTTCATAACTTTATTATTCACTTCTCCTTGGACGACGTTTTCGGACCTTGGAAACCCAGACTGAAGTTTCGAAGTTCCGTCTCAATGTGTGGCGCTTTGCGCTGCGTTTTTTTTGTAACTGACCGATATTTGAGTTTTTTACAATGGTATCTGACCACACTTCTGCAATTAAATTGCAGATATAAAATTGTAATTTATTGTGCTGCATCTTGCGTTACATACTGCGCTACGTCATGCGCTGTGATTCGCGCCTCGTCCCTTCTTACACTGCGTTTTAGATGTAACATCTTTGGTCTTTGCGCCGTGTCTTGTGCCACTTATTTCTCTGCGTCTTGCTTCACGTACTCCCCTTGTATCGCGTTTTTTTACTTTTCTTGCACAGCTGCTGTTTACTTTTTGTTATTCGTGCCACATCTTGCGCCTCTTCCTGTGGGGCTTTTTGTGCTGTTCCTCTTTTTTTTCAATAAAGAATATTCTGAATATAGGAGCTTCAGAATATAGTAGCTTCTGAACTTAGGACCTTCTGAACATGGAACCTTCTGAACATAGGAGCTACTGAATATAGAGGCCGACCCCGATGGCTCATTCGTATCGACTGGGGCTTGTAACCTGGAGGTACCAGGTTCGTATCCCGGTCGGGCCGGATATTTGTCATCGTGGTTGTGCATATACAGTGCTCCAAACTGTTCAAAGTCCTGGAGTGTACAGTGCTGCCTATGGTACTGTGCACTATAAAGAACCATTGAATTCATTCAAAATAAGAGTAGGGCATAGTCCTGGCTTCGGACTTCCTTCTGTCACGATATTGCTATGGTTGTGCAAAAAGCGACGTAAAACAATATTCATATATATTCATACTGAACATAGAACCTTCTGACATAGAACATTCTGTACATAGTGGCTTCTGAACATAGGACCTTCTAAACATAGAACCTTCTGAACATAGGAGCTGCTGAATGTAGAACCTTTTAAACATAGGACCTTCTGAACAAAGGACCTTTTGAGCATAGAACATTCTGAAAAATGATGAATTTTCGAGCATAGGGCCTAACCGCACCACTACTATTTATTCTGAGTTTATACCCAAAACATGTAATGTGTGTGACCAGAACAAGAACTAATCCGTGTCTGTACCGGAATTAACTCGCCACAAAATATGTTAGTATGACCGAAAAATGTGCACTAACCCGAGTAACATTTTGAGGTGATAATTAATCCGAGTCTATACCGAATTTAACCCGAATTAAAGTGTGACGGGGGTGGCAAATATCACACAATGTAAAAATCAGACATCCATCGGTTTAAACAGTGTTAAACCTACCACATGATACATAGTTTAAGCTGTTATGTGGCAATACAAACTACCACCTCATAATATTATGGAATCGAAAATATGGATTAGCTGATACAAATTAAAAACAATTTCCCAACCATTCAACTGTTAGGAAACTAAACATAATTTTTGTTTCTAAAAAAACAATGTAATAATTAAAATTTAATTTTAAATGACACCATAAAAATAGCAACGAAGTCGACGGGTGTACTATTACATGTACACAAAAGTAAAATAAAAAACTCGGTTGAACACAGGCAGACAATATGTGCCCCTGGGGCCCTCGTAAACTAGAGATGTGTTTTCGCTACGAGGCGAGAACGAATGCATCCCCTCCCAAGCATGTTAATTGAGAATCACTAAAAAATCACTAAACTATGACACCAACCTTTTCATTTCGTACTCAGCCAGGTAAGTGCCTACATACAAAAACATGAGTGATTCGTACTAACGGTTCTTGGGATTACGCGTTCACAATGTATCAATACTGAGAGAAAAGGTTTTTCCAGGGTGCAGTATTAACAAAATAATAAAACAATGATGTTTAAAACATTGATTGATTTTAAAGTATTTTGCTGATTTTCTCTCTACCCCCCCCCCCCCCCCCCATTCATCTACCTAACTTTTCTAGTATGCTTGTCAATGGATCTAAACATTATGCCTAGATAACTTTAGGCCTAAGTTTCGCAAATATCTGCTTTGAAAATTCGTCTATCTAAAATATATTTCACTTTTGTAGCATCTAGCTACAGAAGGGTAATATATCATACACATGCCTGTGTAGCAACAGATGATTAATATGGGAGCAATTTCATACTCTAGCCACCAAAAGATTAATATATGAGACATATGATTCTAGGCATCAAGAGAAATATGATACTCTAGTTCACAATGGTTTAATACTTGAAACACGGGATACTATAGACACCAGATATGTTAAAAAATTTGACACTAGCCTCCTAGTGCAGGGGCATACATATGTCTTCATGTTTGCACATTATGTTAATCTGTGGCAGCATCATTTTTCTCACTCTGAACAATAAAAATTTTTGGTGCCAATTGTTTAAAGCTATTTTTGTCCATTTTTACATAATGACATGTAAAGTACCAAATCAGCGCGATTTTTCTATTATAATTGTTTTATATATTTGATGAACCATGTCATGTAGCACCTCAAAATGATCAGTGTGGACAATGGCTCACAACGGAAGGATCAGAAAAATGGTGTGCCAAACGGGGGGGGGGGAGGGTCCGGGGGCATTCCCTCTTTTTTTTCAATCATTTTTTAACCATGTCATGTGACACATCAAAATGATCAGTGTGACTCACTGTATGTTGTTTTGTATTGTAGCCTATACGAAAGCATGTGTATTTTTTAATTACCCGTGTACGGATAGCACTTTAATTCTAGTCAAGTAGCTCTCCAATACAAGCTAGAAAAAAGCAGTAGCAAAATATACACAAGACACACATCAGACTGGTATTGCCCTTTGTAGTTAATATAATATGCTAAATATGTACCCACTTATCACATCGTCACTTAGACCAGATTTTCGCGCTTTACAAATTTTATAAATATTATTATAATTTCTATGGAAAATGAATACTTGTAATGGAGAGTGCTCACCAAATCCGTTATCATTAATTCAACGAAAGCTTCTTAAAGTTTACATATTAGTACACATATTACAAGGCAATTAGCCATTGTACGAATAGGTCCACTTGGCTTGGCTTGTTATCCCTTTCAAACCTCTGTGTATGTAAACACAACAATAATCATTATGGATGTTGATACAATACATTATCTTTGTACCAACTAACAAGATAAAAAAAACATTCCAGTGTATCACCCCAGCATGCCCCCTCCTCCCCCCCCCCCCCCATGCGACTTTGTAGCATACTCACGGCAGTCACTTAAGATTATGCTGAATAAGTGAATGGTGTTTAACCACTACCAGATCTGCTCTTTGTGTAAGCATTGTGACAGGCGGCAGCCTTAAGTGGGGATGAAGGCATAACCCCTTATATCCCACCCATTTTATCTAAACATAATGTTATAGGAATCAAGTTTGGATATTGAAATGTGTTGGATTCTCGTGTTATTGGACGTAGCCCTGGGCGTCTTCGCCCCTCGCCCAGGGCGGAGTTGATAAAAATCCGGTACTTTGGCTGTTCTGAGGACTGAACACACCCCTGCTGTTTGACAGTAATATTATCTGTTCGCTGCTGTTTTTCTTTGCACCACATAGTCTACAAGTATGAAGATGAATTCACGCAGTACAGTGGTAAGGAGACATGCCTGGAGAGCCAGAGTTCCATGTTCGAATCCGATCATGGTTTTTTTTAGGAATGGAGGCCTCTTTTTACTTATGATATAGACTATATCTAAATCTGATAAATTAGTTCTATACTATATGTAACTGACAAGAATATTTGTCATAGACTAACTCCCTTTTAATAGTTAGGCCTATAGATCATCATATCGTCACCCTGATATTATACTGTCGTATCTACAGTTTCCATTATTCCGAGATAATCGAAAAAAACTTGATAATAAAAAAAGTAGTAATATTTCAGCCTTGTCTTAAAAAACCTTTGTAGATATAAGAAATAGACGTTTGTTCAATGTGAAGAAAATGCACCAGACCTTAGCGTTGCATAGCAAAAAGCATTTAAAAAAGATACGACTTTATAATATTATAAAATATGGCCAGTGTATGATAATACATAATATTACATAGTTGTATGCGCACATACGACAGCGTAATATATAAGTAGGATTTTAAATAATTGATTTCACGTTTTAATAACTTTCCAGTAATGTTTAACTGCAAAACAGACATTAAAATTGTATATTGTACAAAAAGTGGTTAAACGATGTATGTACCACATACGACTGTATAATGTTGACAAAAATGTCAAATGTGTGAAAATGTCAGTATTATAGAGTTGTATCTGCAGATACAACTTCTTGAATCAAAATTGTTAAATGACTCAAAATGTTTTACGTAATACACTATTATAAACAATCCATAAGTTTATATTGTTTTTCGCCTTAATTCGTCATAAATTTTTTTCTAAAATTTGACAGTTGTATGTGGCAGATACAACGCTATAGAATGAAAAAATAAAGGTAAAATTACAAAATTTAAATACTACATAGTTGTATGTGCAGATACAACTATAGGAATTAGAGCATCCGATTTAAAAAAAAAAATCCAAATAAGTGACAATCCCATAAGAATAAATTTAAGAAAAACATGGTGAAAATTACAAATGTTTTGTTATTTAAAATTAAACTGTTGTAAGTGGCACATACGACCTTGTAATATATAACTTGCATTAAGATTGTGTTGTATCTTAACAGAAATACAATAATGAATAACGTTTTCTATCTAATGTGTTTTTCGAACCTATGCAAAATCTGCTTGAGTATGTGATTGTTCTTATTATAATTATACAGGTGACATTGTCAACAATGTTAAGCATGAATGTCACTTGTTAGGTTAACATACAATTTATTCTGATTTTATATTGGTTTATAATTGTCATTTCGCAATTCATATTATGGTTTGTTTTTATTCAATTACTAAAGTTACTTGACATTTTACATGTTTTACAGAACATTCGACGAAATATTAACTGAAATTAACACTTAGGCTCTTACATAAGTATCTAAATCAATAATGTAACAACAAAAAAATTCCTAACAAGGGTCATTGAAAATCAAATGCGTTTAACTACATGAACTAAGCGTAAAAAAACAACAGTTTTAAAAAATATTACAAGAACATATTTTTCTAAAATAACAATACAGAATATTGTCTCTTTAGGGTGAAAGTCAGTTAGCGCAGCGATTCAGCAAATAACCCTGTTTAACTCTATATAGTCAGCATAATGATGAAGCCTACTCACAAATCAACTAACAATTAGCATGATACTGTAATTAAATAGCTAAAGTCAGCTTAGAAATTTTAAATTACTTCTTATTGGAGTAAATTATTTTATAAGACACATTCGAAGCCAGTTTAAAGGATCTGACTCATTACGAATAAACATGACTGTGTGGTCTGGGGCAATTCACAGACACGCATAACATTGCTCAAGTATATACATGTGTCTGCCTTTCTTCCCAATGGTGCTGTGGATAAATCGTTTTTCATTTTGTTTGTGTGTCCACATTCGAGAACGCAGAGTACAATCTTATCCATTTTAAATCGGTGCATTGCAGCAGTTATCGGATAAAAATACACTCTATTTTTCTCTTTACCAGACTGTTTCTGTAATTATTGAATCACACAACTTGCTTTTTTACTCTCCTTTTGTAATTGCTTTATACTACATAAACCAGTGTACATCAATAGTGTCAAGATCATAAACACTTAGAATGTAAGTTTCCAGCCTCCTTCTATGATAATATAGAGATGATGGTTGTCAATGAGGGCTGTTGATGACATGTTGTTAGCCAAAACACCCGACAACCACATAAGCATATTGCTTAGCTTTTAGTTTCGCAATGTGTTTTTTTGCCGAGCAAGTATTTTATTTATCAGATCACCATTGTTTAATTTAAAATTAATGTTGGATGAAAAATAATTTTTAATAAGTTATAGGATGAGCCCCCACACTCCCAGACAAATTAGCTTGACAATGTTGATTTCACCATAAGCAGGCATGTTTTTGACCACAGGAAACAGAAATATAGATCTATTGACAATGTATAAGGAACTGAATCCAAGGTAAAGAATTATGTGTTCCATCTGATATAGATATCTTTGGTAGAAATAAAGACGTCGCTGATTGTGTGAGTATGGCAGTGACGTAGCTAGGAGTAGCATAATGTGGAAGCACACTGATGGATTGATAGAGTTTAGGCGTTACGAGGCAACTCTACTGCTATCCATTCATGGTGTTCTGAAGCACTGAACTATTTTAAGATCGGTGCGAATCGAACGGGCAACTAGTTTCGTGCTGATTGTAGACAGGGGCACAGCGTTTCATAAAAATGGCGTTGAGCCCTGAATAGTCACTGCCCCCTCCTTTTTTCTATTGTTTCCAGTCGGGATTATCTAGCCGAAAAACGAGTGGACTAAATTTCATCATGCATTATTAAACGTCTACCAGTAATTATTTTTTTATAATGTAGAGTGCATCTGAGGTCAACTCAGAAACACTGGCAAACATTATGTCGCGGCCTCCGTCTGTGACGGTGTAGTATACCCATTGTCTCTGCAGGTTGGGTTGGATACCCCTCTTCATATAGTAAAAATTACCTTCACACAACGTTGTATAAATTATGGGCCAACGGTGTAAACATTAAACCAACAATAAATTTCAGAGCGTTCACACATAGTTGTCCTTATAATTATACGAATTCATATAATATATAATTATACGTCATTTCAAGTAATAGTAGTAGTAAATCATTGCTTTATGGTTGGCCATCACCCTCATAAGTAAATAAACCTTCCGCGGAGAATTAAAAACCTTCCGCGGATAATTAAAAACCTTCCGCGGATAATTATAAACCTTCCGCGGACAATTAAAAACCTTCCGCGGATAATTAAAAACCTTACGCGGATAATTAAAAACCTTCTGCGGACAATTAAAAACCTTCCGCGGAGAATTGAAAATTAATTCTCCGCGGAAGGTTTTAATTATCCGCAGAAGGTTTTTAATTCTCCGCGGAAGGTTTTTAATTGTCCGCGGAGGGTTTTTAATTGTCCGCGGAAGGTTTGTAATTATCCGCGGAAGGTTTTTAATTGTCCGCGGAAGGTTGTTAATTATCCGCGGAAGGTTTTTAATTATCCGCGGAAGGTTTTTAATTGTCCGTGGAAGGTTTTTAATTATCCGCGGAAGGTTTTTAATTGTCCGCGGAAGGTTTTTAATTATCCGCGGAGGGTTTTGAATTGTCCGCGGAAGGTTTGTAATTATCTGCGGAAGGTTTTTTATTGTCCGCGGAAGGTTGTTAATTATCCGCGGAAGGTTTTTAATTATCCGCGGAAGGTTTTTAATTGTCCGCGGAAGGTTTTTAATTATCCGCGGAAGGTTTTTAATTGTCCGCGGAAGGTTTTTAATTATCCGCGGAAGGTTTTTAATTATCCGCGGAAGGTTTTTAATTGTCCGCGGAAGGTTTATAATTATCCGCGGAAGGTTTTTAATTATCCTCGGAAGGTTTATTTACTTATGAGGGTGATGGCCAACCATATTGCTTTACGTCACTTTTCGGCACAAAAGGTCACACGTCATTTCAAATAGTTATAATATATAATCACAGCCTACATTGTAAGTCATTTAGAATATTTTAGAAAATAAAACCCAGTGAACAGGAGCCGTTGACACAAAGTTTGTTTGAATGTTGGGCCAACGTCGCAGACAGTGGACCAACATTCAAACAACATTGGGTCAATGTATCTTGTCTGCTGGGAAAAAACAGAAAATATCATGTGTAATAATATTTATGTTATGACCCAACAAACACGATACGTTGAGCCAATGCTGCTTTAATGTTGGCCCATTGTCTGCGACACTTGCCCAACAATAAAACGACATTGGCTCAACATATCGTGTTTGTTGCAAATCACCTATTAAAAGTATATACAAAAACATATATTTTTTAATAATAGAACAATAATTTATAAAGGAAGAATTACAAATAACCACTGATAACATGACATTCAAAAATAATTTCTAAATTCTTATAATCTTCGCTTAGATCTACATAAAATTCGTCGCCTCGGAGCTAAATGATCCTATATCCCACTTTAACGAGTGTCAGATAGGATCCTTTAGCTCCGTCGCGACGAATTGTTAATCTTCAAGATCATAATCACTTATACTAGATATCATTTTTCTTTTTATATTGGTTATCCTTCCTTTAAATGCATTTGAAAATTATTTCAATAGACATTTCTGGAACAATTTCACTGCCCATTGTCTGACACTCAACTGTAATTAAATTTATTTGTGTCAGAGGCTGTTATTGTGGGTCTACATGTGGAAATTTAAAATAAAAGCCTATGCTCATCCATTATACAATAAATAAATTCTTAAAAAGGAAATATATATTTCTTATCTTTTTTTTCAACACTTGAGAGTCTCCTCAGAAATAAATTCGCTGTCACCCGGGTATATAAATAATGGTAATTGAGAAATATTCTTCATTTCGTTCTTATTTTCTGCAACGACAAGTGCTAGGGAGAGCAACACGTCCAGCTTTGAGACGCTGTCCATTGTAAAAGACCTCCGTACTGAGGATTTTGATTGTGGTGTGTCATAATTATGAAACATCAATTTTACTTTGGAACAATGTTGTTTCAAGTATGGGTCAACTATTATGTTATTGGCCAAGTTGAAAACAGCGTTGATATCATTTATTAACTTCTAAAATAGTATGAAAAAAGATTCTATTGTTTATTGTCTACTGTCTTAGTGGCGCCAGACACCAGCCGTAAATGGGTGGGGTGTTGGTAGAGGGGGTTTCTTAGAATCGTGGGGAGAGTGACTATATCCGATAATGAGTTCAGCAGTTCGACATTATGATAAATATATAGACCTCGGGCTGCGCCCTCGGTCTTTATTTCGCATACTGTCGACTGCTTCACCCATTATCTAATATATAAAAGCCAAATTATGACACAAAAAATAAATCAGAGGACGTTCTTAGATTAAATGGACATATGCTGTGTGGGAGGTATATATTGAGTGGCGGGAAATAGCGATTGTTGAGGGTGAGCGTACAACGAAGGAAGAACCTTATTGTATTATAGTACAGAGTTTGTGCGTTTCTTCCCCCCCCCCTTGAATGTTCTCTTTCTATATTAATTTCCCTTTTTTTTGATGAAATAAAATGTTCAATTTGACAAGCGAGGTCTACAGCTGTTGAAGTTGTTGCAGTTGTTATTTAAAGTAAGGCTTGTAGGGGTAAATCATGCAGAATAGGGTGTTACTAGTGAAGAAAAAGATCAGAAGTCCAAGAGAGATTCAGCAAACAAGATACAGTAGTCCCCCTCTGATACGACTGTCATACTGCCAGAGAACCAAAGTCGCATCCAAGGGGTAGTCGTATCTGGGAAGGGTGAAAAAACGTAAAATGGGCCGAGTTTGATGTTTAAGACAGCCCTTTTAAACACCTCCATTTTCGTTGTGACACGATCAGCGCAGTTGACAGTCTGTGCTAATTGCCTGTTCTAACCGAAACACGTAATTCAGAAGTACTGGAAGTGGCTTGTGTTTTCATAAGCATTGAGGCAGTGTTTTTTCCACATTTCAATATAGGCCTATGCTTTACAGTACAAAACATGTGACACTGACTGTGACGGCCACTTTCAATTGATGTCAACGTCAAAAGTTAAGACTACAGGTTGAATACTGAGTCATAGTGTTCCATTCTGGCCCAGCATTAAAACAATGTACCCTATTATCCCTAATAAACGTGCCAGGTAGGGAGACACAGTTGGGTCTTGTTTATTATATATGTGCATCGATATGTGATCAATATTACATTACCAAATAAAAATTTGAAAACAAATGTTATAGATGATGCCAGGATGTAGACTGTAATTCTCATTGAAATATTCAATGGCAAACAGGCGAGGCAGGCGCCTTCTATGTTGACTAAGATGTGAAGTTAAACAGACAATACCGACAACCGCAATACCAGCACAGATATTATCTTCACGTGTATACACTCTCGTAATGCACTTGGTTGTGAATATGGTCGGCGCGAGACGTTGGTGCAGTGTTGTTCTAATGCTGGGGCCTCGTCGTCAATGGCGGCATCGGTTTGACGTCTCGTGGCGGCGTACCGCGCTCACGTCTATTCCCCATGATGATGACTGTTAGACCTGCCTCATTTTCCAAATCAATAACTTCGCGAGTTTAGGAGCTATCATTATCTAATTTATATCATTATTTTCAGCGTTGAATAAGCTTTATGGTGATATTTATTACATGTCCGTGCGACCATAAATGAAAAAGTTAGGTATTTCAAGTGGGATGTTTATCACAACTAGCCGACACACTGACACCGTTGACGTCCCCTGCTAATTAGTGTTGTAATGCACCTTGTATAGCCAAGGGTGCACTGGATGTCAACTGCACCGTATGTAAATACATATCTACAATTAAATCCCATTTAAACATGGTTTTAAATTAATAACAGAAAAAGTATTCAAGATACAGTGAAAATAGTTATATCACCGGAAAGCATTTTTCAGCCACTATAATATGAAATGCGTTCCCAACGATGTGACTAGAATAATAAAGTCGTTATACATTTAGTCAGCTGAAAACATTATTATAAAAAGTCATCTCTTGTCAGTGTAGGGCTGCCAGACATCTGCAGACGTGACACAGTCTGGGAACAGCTAATTTCAAAAAGTCGTATCTTTAGAAGGATATTGCTATCTGGTACGGTGATTTGAAGCTACCAGTACACATCTTCACAGTGTATTGACCAAGATTGTGTCAATGCTGGCCCACATCATACGACGCTGTACCAGCCTTAAGCCGACGGTGGCTTAGCATACGTATCTACTGGGCTGTAATCGAGGGTATGTACACACAAGCAATAGCTTCAGACCGGCAGCTCATGCCAGGCTGACAGTGCCACTGAGCAGCTAATTTTAAAAAGTCGTATCTTTAGAGGGAGGTCGCTAGGTAGTGCCATGATTTGAAGGTCGCATGTCGTAGGAGAGGGGAAATCGCATTTAAGGGGTGCTTAACAGTGTAAAGCACGTTGGTGCTCAGAAAAAAAGTCGCATAGTAGAAGAAGTCAGATCTGAAGGGGGTCGCATCTGGAGGGAGTAATATACAACAACACATAAGACAATTTTCAGTGCACACGCATGTTGAGTGCCTCATGATTTAGCTAAGTATATATATCACAGAAAAAAAATTGTTTTGTCTCATTTAATAACAGATTAAGTGAGTCAGGTGAGGTTGCATCAATTTGAAAGCAAAAAAAAATAGCTGAATGTACAAAACGGCCTTTGATCGTCTGAGAATCTATATATTTGTGTTTTGTGGTTATTTTGAAACTGAAGTCAAATTAACATGACTGTCCTGTGAACACTTGACTAGTCTAATTTGGCATGATTATTGTAGGTACAACAAATTTTAAACAAAACATTGCAATTATAGAGTCGTATCTACCACATACATCAACTTCATTAAACAACAACATAGGAATGTTAACAGGGCTGCTGATTCATTTTATTGCAGTTTTTATATAGTAATGTTATCATAGCTGATTTAAAACAGCGTTAGTGTAAAATTGCCCTATACTGACGTATCTACCAGATACAACACTATAAGATTTATATTTTGTCCAAATTTGTTGTATGTGCGCATACAACAAATTTTACTTTTTTAAAGATTAGCAAATCACTTGCAGATACGACTATGTATTAATGTGATTTGACCTACTTATATCCGTAAGTTAAATTGAAAAATTTAATACAAGATGCGTATGCCCCTAATAACTTCAAATCAGACATAAAAGCACTTTTGAAAAAAATGTTAGATACGACAGTATAATAATATCAGGGTGACGATATTATAGTAGGCTACAGGGTAGCCTAACACAAACAGTAGGCCCTAACCGTAGCCTAACACTATTACCATAGGCCTAGCTAGTATTAGGCCTAGACTACAATGACACGGACACGTCGACGACCCAGTAAACACATTTTGTACAATGTTGGACCAACGTCGAAGACGTTGGGCCGACGCTGTACAAATGGTGTTAGACACAAATGTTTTGTGTTTGCTGGGGAGTAGCCTGTAGGCCCACTACTCTGTAGGCCTACAGTGTAGACTGTAGTCTATTCGACCAGGCCTATACTTACCAAATGTCTTACTTTACTTGGAACCGGCATTCCAGAACAATTAGATCTATAGGCCTACAGTACCATGAATGATTATACAACGATCCTAATATAAAAAATAAGTGGACAGTCTGTGCCAGTGGCAGTGGTTATAGTCAGGGCCCATTTTTCAAAAAGAGGCATTCTTAAACTTTGTAAGGCATTTCTTAGTAGAATTTGTCATGCAGTTGTTTTCAAACAATTCGGATATGCTGATTCCAAATCTGCCCCATGCCAAGCTCTATTTTTAGTTTTTCTCTATCAAAATTGCAAAAACAAAATGGCCGCCAAAATAGCAGATAAAGTCTCAGTTATCATGATTATACATCATGTCTGGGTGCACAGCGGACACACAAACTTGACTTTCGTGTTCAAAATAACATTTTCGTTTTGAGGAATTTTATGTTCTAAAACCTGGTCTACTATCACGCAAAAAATCCAAGATGGCCGCCAATAATACAGAAAGTACCATAACGTTTTTCTAAAAGTCATAGAGAGTTGTTTTTGGTGGCTAAATATAGGTTTCTAATACCAATAAATCTAGTACAATACAGTAATAACCTCTAACTTTTATATTACATGTAGTTTCAGGAGAAAATCCAAGATGGCCGCCAATTATACAGCAAGTACTGTAAACATTTTTCTAAATGTTGTAGAAAGTTATTTTTGGCGCCTAAATAGTTTTCTGATACAAAAAAATTACACAGCATCAAACAACTCAACTTCCATGTTACATGTAGTTACGGGGAATGCAAAAAATATGATTAATATAAAACAACACATTAACTATGAGGAAATTGCACAAAAGTAGCATGTGTTACTTTCATCACTGTAGCGACATAGGCTCGCTGTGTATATCTCAGATTTGCATGAATGCCATCATCTTGCATAATGATAATGCTAGAATAGTCACCCTCATCAATATGTTGATCTTAAATTTTGCAGCTTCGGTATTGATGTGGTGACTCCTTGATAGGACGCCATTGGCTACTTTCTCGTGGTCCTAATTCACACTAAATCAAACTTCAGGTTGAGCAGGACGCTTTTACACGAGTACTAGTTGCAGTTGTCCACCAATGAAGCTCCAACCACAATCTCATAGATGTTTATAATATTGTTATCTGGCCAGAGCTGTATTTATTGCAAAACAGGCCTAAAATAAAACGGAAACAATATCTAATTTTTGTGGCAGGGGTTCTTGACGAAGAGGATACATTGAAATACTCTAATTGGCTTAAGTTCTAGTTCTGGGTGTTTATGAATTAATTTAAATGTCTTTCTTTTAGAATTGATGTGCTGGTGTTGTGGAAGCCATTGAAACGGTTGAGTGGTACGATAAATGTCACCAGTTCTAGGTTTACACAGCTAGACATTACTATGATGAGAACGTTTCGAAAGCAGAATGAGCAAGTTTACATCAGTTCCCACGACTACCTCATTGTCAGTATCTGACAGTTGGTTGCCGCAATAACATTTAACGTCCCATCATGTACCTCAGTATTTCTCACACTTAAATACCAGTGTTCATTGAATATTTGAATGGCATTGTTCTTTACCAAAAGTGGTGAATTTGAACACTGAACTGAAACTGTATTGCCCTCCCCCCTGATTCTGTACTTTATCTGTTATATATTCATCTGAGATAACATCGCAGTGTGCATGGAAATGCTTTTGATGTAGGATACATGTGTCTTGCATAGATTATTAGAAGATCAATGTTTATTACAAAAGAATATAATAGATAAGTAATAAATAATAATAATAAATATTAGGGAACTAAATATCTACACGTCCATCATATGATTCCATCACTTTATATATGGTAAGACTTATTGTCTTTAACATTGATACCTCTTCCTTCAAAATAGGGTGGTCACTCCCATACCACTTCAAGACACAACTGAACCTGTTGGGTTTTTGTATATTATATGAGAGCGAGAGTTTATATCTAATTAGAAGCATGCATGATCAGAACCTACTGATTCCTCATACATTCTACCATATCACGACCACATCTAGAAAGTTTCTGTATATTATGTTAATCTTCATAAAAACATCCTGATCGTGCTAAGAACGGTAATATTGCCCCAATTACCACATATTCTGCATCATATCTTGTTGCAATAGTGTACCCAATAATCTTTGGTGACTAGTTCATGACAGTCTATAGCATTTAGTTGCTAATTAATCTACTATGTCTGGAGGAGACATATAGTTAATAGGGACCTACATATCTTCACGTCCATCATATGATTTCATCACTTTATAATTATATGGTAAGACTTATTGTCTTTAACAGTGATACCTCTTCCTGCAAAATAGGGTGGTCGCTCCCATACCACTTCAAGACACAACTGAACCTGTTGGGTTATTGTATATTATGTGAGAGTGAGAGCTTATATCTGATTAGAAGCATGCATGACCAGAACCTACTGATTCATCATACATTCTAACATATCACGACCACATCTAGAAAGTTTCTGTATTTTATGTTAATCTTCATAAAAAACATCCTGATCGTGCTACGAACGGTATTATTGCCCCAATTACCACATATTCTGCATCATATCTTGTTGCAATCGTGTACCCAATAATCTTTGGTGACTAGTTCATGACAGTCTATAGCATTTAGTTGCCAAGACTAGGTTAGTTACTAACATCTTCTGAACATGGTGTATGCTCATACAACATTTATGAAGTAAATTCATCGTCGGTATTTTCAACATTACCCTAGCGTGTCCTCAACCATCAATTTTATATGCTCAAAACATATATAAGTCAATTTCTGCACCAAATTACAGATTTCCAATATCGTGAAACTGTATTTTATCATAGTTATTGATGATGATATCATTTATCTCATTCAAGTTAGGGGAGTAGAAATATGTGTAGCCTACATTACGGTTTTGTGTGGATCTTTGAGCCGATGGGTGGGACTTTATTCGTTCAATTATGTTTGAAAACTGTGCTATCAGCGCATTACCAGGCTTTTGTACGGTATCTATTCTGATCAAAAATATACAAATTAGGATGATACTATTATCATGATTATGTAGATTGTCAATCCGATTGAGAAACATATTTTTTATGTGATATGCACGTTTTAACCAGCACAATATACCTAGTTACTAGAATCATAAAATGTTAAATTTAAACGACTTCTTGTCTCAATACGAACGGAACATGTATGTGTGTCAATATTGCCATGGTTATGCAGACCACCTTGATGGATTAACTTCATGTTTTGCTTAACCCTAGTACAGGGCTTGGGCAGGAGGGTGCCACCCGTGGCCGACGCACATTTAAATTATTGCTTTCTTCCTTACGGTACTGTAAAAACACGTTGCAGGTGGATATCACATAGGCCACATACTAATAGGGCTAGAAAGGATATATGGTGAGCGACAGGTTATCTAGTGCCGACAGTGATCAACAATCATAAAATAGTTTTTGTCAATAGTCTAAACATTTTTACAGCATGCCGGATATTACGTTTGTTTCCCTCGTCTTCTAATAAGAAATAATGACTTCATTATATAAATCATTATTATTACACTGGCCTACGATGTGCCGTTTTCCTTGCGCAACATTTGTTTTTCCCCCATAACTTTGTGAAATATTGATAATCGATGTTATCACGGCTCTGAATTGATTTCCCGGGTGTGAGAAACCTATATGTAGACACCAAAAACACATCTCTACGTAATTTTGAAGCAAAGTCATAGTACATTGCCTTGCAGTGGCAGCCATTTTGGATTTCGTCCTCTAGCGGCAAACACACAAGGTGAAATTCAGGGGACTTTAAGTATGTTGCTCAGGTGGGTTTAATACACCGAAATGATATTTTTTATTCATTGTAAGCCAAGCCTTGATGTAATGTTGTGACATTTTCATCAATTTTGGCGGCCATTTTGTTTTTGAATTTTGAGTAGGAAAAACACAAAATTTAGCTTGGCATGGGGCAGATTTAGAATCAGCGCTCCCAAATTGTGTAAGAACCACTGCATGCCAAATTCTACTAAAAAATGCCTTACCAAGTCAGAAATTTTGAAAATGGGCCCTGACTATTACCAATGCAGATGGCAGACCATTTGACATGTAGGCCTAGTCTAAAGCATACATCTAGATCTCTAGATCTATGGTCTAAAGGCAGCAATTCTGGACTTCAATTCAAACCAAATAGGCCTAGTTTTATAAAGGGACGTCGTAAGTTACATTGGCACAGATCTCGTCAATTTAAAAATAAAATGGTCCCTATCAAATAGGATTCTAATTGTAAAGCCTAACGTTACAGACATAACAGAACTACAGAAGTTATGAAATTAAGGAATGTATGCGGATGTCAGGGGGAGACTGGAACAGCCAGATATGACCTCACTGACATGTGTGAGCTAACACATGGCGGGGCCGACATGTGTTGTAGAATATAGTATGACTTCTAAAGAGACACCCATGTTATAATAAAGAACTGTACATAGCCATACACTAATACCAATATTCCATTCGACACTTTATTTGATCCCGTAACCGGTAGCAGGGCCGAATGAGCTACTATGGTAAGTTTGTGCCTTGCATGTTATTTGAAATTTATCAAGATCCAGTGATATATGGATGAAACTTGGATTAAGGCCGACATAGATCTCCAACTACCAGACAAGTCCTAGATGTTTCACATTTGAACTTCTTTCAACAAAATATCGAACATCCTGAGGGTCACGATATGTAGCACCGCAGTTGGCACACGGCGTAGTCCTACCAATATCATTGCCGAGGCATAATAGGCATCGGACGCTATATGTCATATATGCATGACGTGAATATGTAGGATCCTGACATCGCTTAGTCAATGTGGCAGTTATCCCCAGATTCCTGGACGCAGGCTGACGGGGATGACCGCCTCGTTGTCATACCGTGGTGACGTGCGCACACAGAGCAGTGTGGTGCCGCCCTTGGTATTTTTCCCTCACTTCAAGCGTGATACTCAGCGACTGCGGACGTGCCGCAGCTCGCTCTGGCTAAGTCCATAGAGACGCGCCGTGCGCGGATGGTTGTGCTTTGCTGTTATCGCATGTTAATCAAATAAACATGACAAGAGAGAAGACAGTTTCCTGGTTTGTTTAATACCGTCGATCGGACGGATGAGGAGGAGATTTGAGTTTTGATGGCGAGATTGGGAGGAGTCCTTCGTCGGCCGTTGTGACCTCATAACGGAACTCCCGGTGTAGGTTTACCACGACATATTGGTTAATCCGACCCTTCAACTCGCCATATTGGTAACTACGACGTGATACTCGCCATAAATAAACCGTTTGAGTTTTGCTGAAAACTTGAGACAGTTTCCCCAATATTCTGTAAGTTACAGCATGTACTTGGACCTAGAAATAGACTTCATATTGTTAAACACTGATTCAGCCAAACAATTTAAAAAAGCCAAGTAGAATGTCCATCACACTCCCAGAGATTAGCATCAGTGTCCGAGTTGATGGCAGGAGTAAAAGTGGACACACTTGAAAAAATAATGACGCAACTCGATCATTTCAGTTATGATGTTGAGACCTTCGTCAATGGCATCACCAAATAATATACTTTGCCAGACACAATTTGAGATTATATACTCAGACAAAGCTTTGTGGGGACGGGAATACTTTGTCCAAATTTGAATTATTGGAGAAACAAATACATAACATATATCATTTCAGTTATGATGTTGAGACCTTCGTCAATGACATCACCAAATAATATACTTTACCAGACACAATTTGAGATTATATACTCAGACCAAGCTTTGTGGAGATAAAAAGACTTTTTTTGAATTATTGGAGAAACAAATATATCACATACATTAATTAAAGTGAATAGTGAATAAATCAGAAAACAATCCTTCTTCACATTTAAATTACTAGAATTTCAAGCAGATGGTAGTGGTGCATCGCTGTCATGTAATGGCAAGTACAAGCTTCTCGACAAATTGAAAAAACAGGAGCAGCAGCTAAGACGTATTATTGTAGATGGACATTCATGATTCATGAATGACAATCAAGCCACAAATGCAAAAGCATCTAACAAATCCTTCTAGCCATTGTCGTTTAACATCAAACCGAAACATAGTTTGACTGGCTGTTCAGCCAGCAATATCTTGGATGAAATGGCCGACACATTGGTGCTACCATGTCTGTAGCCAGTTACACAGACCAAGAAATTGAGATCATATACCTCCAGATACGGGTGTATTGCTACTAAAACCGAAGAATATATCCACAACATAATCCTTCATTTGTGGCAGGTGTGAGTGGCAAAATGCGGCTGATTCTCCTCAAAAACAATGTATGACTAGATTTTTATCATCTAGATACTGCAATAATAATATTAATTGTCATGCTTTTCACGCATTCATAGAGTGTTATATGATAGGTCACTTTCCGAACTGATTTTATAGAACCCCTTAAAAAGCTTGACACAAGGTATGCAATTTCTCCGAAGTGAAGTGATTACTGGGATAAATTTGTATGCAAACTATATTGATTAAAGTATAATAAATGAATTCCCACACCCCAAGTGAAGTAATTCCTTTTATAAAATTTGTCTTACTGCCTAAGGTTGGGAACCTTTTGCTTTACGATCACTTACATTTTTAAGCCGCCACACGAATACTATGTCACTGAAATATCAACAGCGATCCATTCGGATTGACATATTGGAAACCTGTTACATTTAACCCTTTAATTGTCGAGCACGCCTATAGTCGGTTTTTATTATCCCCCACCGAAGACAGTTGGGGCGGGGATTTTGAGGAGTACATACACCACCAAGTATTTTCTGTTGGCGTCGCATACGATTAATGTCAATGTGGAAGCAACGTGAAAACTCGCATTCCAATATCCCTTGTACACGGCACTAATGCACTCTGAAATGGCTGACATTAATATGTTTATCGAGGGGCGTATGTCAATTTCGTTCAATTAATTTAAAATAATGTCATTATTTCATTATTTTTCGGTATAACAGTTTATGTAAGCTCAGAAACATGATAATTTTCTGTTAGAGCTATTCTATGGGTCTCACTGGTCATTTTAAGGTGCTATATGACATAATTCAACACGAATTAGAAAATTGGTATTTTTTCTTTTTACTGTATTTTAGTCATTTCGTAATTCCCTCGAAAAACACACAAAAATGTATTAAATATGTATCAGTATACACCCGTGGTCACAAAAAAAGTCTGCAACATACATTAACAAAGTTTGCAAACATGACCCTAAATATCAACATATGCCCCTGTACTATCCAGACAGTGTAGTCCCTGCATAAAGGGTGGATAATTATATTAGAAACGTGATACTCTATAACCACCAAGGGCTTAATAAATAAGACATGTGATACTCTAGACATCAGGAGGTTAACATAGAGAAAATATGGTAGTCTAGTCCACAGGGGATTAATACATCACTATAGGTTGAGGGGTCTTGCCAAGTTAAAAAAATCCAAAAATCCAAGAAAAATACGAATTTGTCAGAAATCACTTTTTGGATTGTTTTTAATTTGACAAAACCCCTTAATGTCTACGACACTGGCCCAGCGGTGAGCCCTTTCAAGCCTGAATTTACCATAGTCATCGTCATCCACTACAAGCCGCGATTATTGCTGTCGCAATTCTCGACTTGTAGTGGATGAAGATGATATGAATTATTAATAATTAAAGCAAATTGCAATCTATTGGTAAGCCAGTTTCATAGAAATGTTCATTCTAAAACCCTTAGTTGTAGGAAAATTAAGTCTGTTTTCAGGGATGTAAAATGATGGTTTAATGCATCGTGAGGGCTTAAATGGTTAAATAAATCGTGGTTTAACATCTCGCGTTTCCTTGGTAGCCCAGACGGGCTGTAGTCACATCACACACGATACATTGAGCCAATGGCGGTTTAATGTTGGCCCAATGTCTGCCACGCTTGGCCTGCATAAAACCAAACTTGATTCAATGTTTCGTGTTTTCTGTGTACAAATACTTGCATATAACATCACCAGCGAACAAAGCGAAGCTCAACATCACCAGACATCTCTTAGTAGACAGCTATTTGTGTAGATTTTTATTCAGCCACAATTTTATACTGGACTTATCGTTTATATACCTCCTTAACCCTTTGAGTGCGGGCGACGCTTTTAAGCGCATTCATGCTGTTTTTCCACAACTAAAATTGGACAGAAATTGAACAAATATGCATGTATAAATCTTGAGTAAAGTCCCCATTGTGAAATTTAGCAGGTTTAATTTTTAAGTGAGGAGGTATTTTCCTTTCATTTGAAGTTGGCAATTGCGTGAGCAATGCCAACTTCAAATGAAAGGAAAATGTTAAGTAGTAATGAAGCACTTAAAGAGTTAAATAGTATCCGCGAATTTCAACATAAACCAGGACAACAATGATAAAGGGTTGAATATATCGACACAGGTAAGGTTTCAATGATTATCAATGCACACTTACGAATGTACCGTGCCATTTATTCTAATTAATGACAAGTTGGGAATGATTTCATAGCATAAGTTACAATGAATTTTTTTTTGTCGATGTCACCGGCATTCTTCCCCCCCCCCCCAAAAAGTTTGCAGATTCCGAGCTTTTCTAGTCTATCTAATATACACAACTAGACCGGGTTTCTGTCTTTAGGTATACATTGACGGATGTTCCTCTCTCAGACAGGGAGTGATGCATGTTATTGAAATTAACTCATAGTCACAAAACTTGTGCACTGCTATTTATACTGGGAGTGCACTGATCACAGTGTATCACTGTTTTTTTTAATATATACATGTATCAAGTTGACAGACAACATTGAGCCTATGGAGTTTCAACGCTGGTACACTGTCAGAGACGTTGGCCCGAATTGATTTACCACAGGGCCTTTGTCACAAGGTATCCAGAAAATGCGGATCATAACAGCCCCATTGTAGTTCAATGCGTGCCACCGTTTCTGAAGCTCACCCTGCATCTGGTTTCTCGTTTGAGGAATGTGGGTCACGATCACTAAGTGAGCAGCAGTGGTTGTGTGGTTGTGTGGAACAGTGTGGTTGTGTGTTTTACAGTGTTGTGAAGGTGTGAAGGAAGTGAAATATGTGGGTGATATGTTGTGTCGCAATTTGTATATAAATTTACGTTGTTGTAACTTTTAAATATATTCAATTCCTAATTCATTGAAGATCTTTAATTTTCAAAAAATGACACCTTTTACATTTTGACCTTGAATTTGACCTTGGTTTTTTAATTGGTATATTAAGGTGATATCATCGGCAAACATATAAATTAGGATGTCTAAATCTGAGTTCATATAATTTTTATATATTGAAAAAAGCAAGGATCCTAAAACAGACCCTGGCGGAATTCCAGTATTTGGATACGTCCAATCTGACATTTTACCATTTAGAACTACTTTTTGTTTTCTATTTAAAATGTAATTTTGCAAAAGTGTATATAGAGTCCCATTTATACCCATTTTTTCAATGTAGAAAAAAAAGCCAGTATGCCAGACTCTAGCAAATGATTTGCTTGTGTCGAGAAAGACGGCACTTGATGCTTACAATCTTCCATTCCTCGATAAATAGCATGTGTTAGTTCTAGCAATCTATACACCGAACTATCACCTTTCTTAAAACCAGAATTTCGAGTGTTCAGCCCTTATTAGATTATAATAGAACAATTCCTATAATCGTTTAGTAACATTTTTTGCAATTACTCTTGCTATGTTTGACAGAAGTGAGGTTGGCCGGTAGTCATATTTATTTGGACTTTTTTTTTTTTTTTTGAATTGGTTGAACGTGGGCTTCTTTCCACTTGATTGGAAACGTTCCTGATGAAAGACACAAATAAAATATTTCTGACAGAGGATGAGAGTGTTGAAGCACAGTGTTTTAAAACGTTATTTGATATTTTATCGGGACCAGTTGTTTTAGTGACATCCAATGATTTAAAAATATTCATGATTTCTTGAGGACTGCATACTATATCACTAATTGTATTTCTTGATAAAGGGGGTAAGACAGGCACTTTTTGATTTTGATCGGGTCGGGGTAGCGTTGATTTTTAACAAAAGAATAAGCTTTGTCTTTGTCACAAAATATTTCGTCATCATCGACTGAAGTTGGAATGTTTTGATCGCGCTCATTGGCATAATTTGTCTTAAGAAGTTTCCAGTACGCTTTATAAGTAGTTTTATTATTTTGAAGTTGTTAGACCATATTCTCATTAAATTTAGATTTGGCTTCCTTTTACGCTAGCTTCACTTCCCTTCTAGCATTTCTATGATTTTCAATATCTACCTGGTCTTTGCTTCTTTTTCGAATTAAAATTCCCACTGAAAACCACATGCTCCTCTTCCATCAGAAACATGACAAGGGACAGCAAATGATCCATAATGATGCATATTGATATGTCAATGATGAAAAAAGGAAAAAATAAACATAAACAACAAGGATGTTAGTAGGCTACTCAACGAAAGTTAGAAGGTCAGTTTGGACGCATGCATATGTTTTTGTTAATCTACTGGTTCAAGTGTAAAAATATGGGCAACTTAGGATGGTATTACCGATTTTCACGTGTAATGGCGGCCATTTTTTCTTTTCGGACTTTATGAGTCAAATTTTGATAGACTTTTTTTGGTCCAGTAGAATAGATAACCGTTGAGAAACCATTTGTATTATTTTTTTGGGGGGGAGGGGGTCTTGTGGTATATCGACCCGTCTTGTTTGCAAAATCTAATATGGTGAGCGTACTCAAAGATCATACCAACATTATTATATCGGATAGATCTGTTTTATACAAACAATATTTTCCAATCAATAGAAAATGCAGTATATAATTATATGACGTTATATAAGCCACCTGTAGACATATTAACGAGCTCTGGGGTCAGTTATAGCAAAGTTTAAAACATTTAAAGACGTGAGGTGTTGACACTTTTATTAAACTTTATCATTCTATTGTAGTCCCGATTACAGATTACTTATTCAGCGTCTGGGGTTATGGGAATTTCACAAATAGATATTTCGGCATTTGAAAAAAATGAGATGTATATCAGAGGCTGTTAGGAGGTCATTTTAACAAATTACTAAACTAGGAGAGCTTAAGTTACCTTTCCGTTAGCTACCACCACCAACAGATTCAGATTCAGATTCAGATTCATTTATTTGATCAAAGAGAGTAAGTACATAGTAATATAAAAGCAGTTGTATATATTATGATGATCAGGAGACCCCCACTAAGACCAAGCAATGGTCGCTAGCGTGGAGGCCACCTACATTACATTACATTTATATTACAGGTTTATTCGATATTTCAAGTACATATTAATGAAGGTGATGTTAACTCCCTGGCTATCACCTCAGTACTAAGATAGCTCGAAGACCGAGGCGACAGACAGGGAGCTATCATCAGACAATATAAACCAATATTGTGAATAGAAAAACTATTATATAGTAGTAGGCCTAAGTATCATAAAAAAGTTAATTTAAAAAAATGTCTAATACATTTGAGAATTCAGTTGCAATAAATACTAGAACTTAACGGGTAAATTTGCACCTTCAAAAATTAACACTCCATCAGACTGTAACATGTGTAAGGTATAGGCAATATGATAATTAAAAAGACGGAAAATTTGTTGTAATACACAAACATATATTATTAAATTGCGCTACAAACATAGCACCTAGGAATATGACAAATACTGTCGTAGCTGTTTAATATTGATGATTTAGCATAAGTGATGACACCTTGCAAACAGTGAGTAAAAAACTTTTCCTTTATATTTGTTGGGCAGTTATTGATTGCATCGGGTATATTATATAATAAGCACTGTCTAGCAGATTCATGTTTTATACGACATTTATATAGATCTTGATTCCTTGTATTATAATTATGTCCACTTGTCCTAAACTGGAGATTCAGAAAGAATGTGGGCAAAGTGTGTTTTAAGTATTTGTAGTATAATTTAAATTGCTGTATTTAAAAAATATCATCTACTTTTAAAATATGCAAGTTTTTAAATAGTGGATCAGTATGGGCAAACATTTTGTTTTTTGTTATAATTCGAATACATTTCTTTTGCAACTTTGTTAGTTTGGATGGCTGGTGTCCCCTAACTATGAGCGAATAATTTATGTGTGGTAATAACAGTGAGTTGTAAAGCGTGATTAAAATATTTAAGGGTATATGATTTTTCAATCTTGTTAGGACGCCGATGATGCGTGATATTTACAGGACAATGTGGTCTATGTGATCATTCCATTTCAATTGCTTATTGATAATTAAACCTAAGAAATTGAAGTTTTCGACGCATTCAATAACGTTATTGTCTATATGTATTAATGGTATAGGTGTTTGTTTTCTTGTCGAACGAAAAACGAAAATTTTGGATTTGGAAACATTAAGAGAAAGTTTGTTTACTTTAAACCATATTGAGAGTTTTGCTAGTTCTGCATTAATACTATCTGTATTATAAATAGCATTCTTTGTTATTAGAGTCGTGTCGTCTGCAAAAAGGATAAAATGAAAGAGATTGGAAGATTTATGTATATCATTCATATAAATTAAGAATAGTAAAGGCCCCAAAATGGAACCTTGAGGTACCCCAGTGGTTATTTTTAAGAAATTTGAGTCAGTATTATCATAATTTACATATTGTTGTCTATTTGTTAAATAACATTTCAATAAATTTATAGAATTACCTGTGAGTCCATAGCATTTTAATTTGTATAGTAATATATCATGGTCTAAGGTGTCGAAGGCTTTGGATAAATCAATGAATATAGCTACAGGTACCTCGCCTTTATCCATTTTAGATAACAACCCGTTTACTAGTTCTAGGGAGGCCAATTCCGTGGAATGACTCTTCCGAAAACCATATTGACTCTCGTAGAATAAATTTGAATCTTCAAAATATTTGTATAGTTGTTGATAAATTACTTTTTCAAAAAGTTTGGATATTGATGGTAATAGAGAAATGGACCTGAAAATATAAATTTATCTCCCTTTTTGAATAATGGTATGACTTTTGCTATTTTTAATTTGTCAGGGAATATACCCGTTGTTAGCATTTGATTAACAATGAGTGTTATTGGTTTAACTAGGTTTAGTTTAATAGATTTAAGTAAGGTGTTTGATAACCCATCACATCCTGTACTATTTTTGCTATCTAAATCGTCTATCAGTTTGCTAACAAAATCTTCTCCTATGAGTTTAAAGGTCAAATTGTTATCATTTTGATTTAATAAATAGTTTTTAAAATTATTTCTAGACGGGACGCAAATTTCTTTTGCCAGATTTGGTCCGATATTTGTAAAGAAAAAGTTGAATTTATTCTAGTTGTACCTGTAACTACGGTATTGTCAATTTTGAAAAATTCAGGGGAATTTACTTTTTTTCTTTTCTTGCATAACATTTCATTTATAGCTGACCAGCTTTTTTTAAGGTTACCTTTTGCCTTTTGAAAATTTGTAGTGTAATAAATTTTTTTAGCCAATCTAATCGATTTTTTTAGTATGATATTATAATTTCGTAAATTTGTTTCTATTGTATTGTAATGAGGAGATTGTGTTTGTATTTATTAAATTTAATTTTTTTATTTGGAAAATGTTTTTGT
Source organism: Flabesymbios commensalis (assembly GCA_964017125.1). Taxonomy (NCBI): domain Eukaryota; kingdom Metazoa; phylum Annelida; class Polychaeta; order Terebellida; family Flabelligeridae; genus Flabesymbios; species Flabesymbios commensalis. The sequence continues at coordinate 95,911,114 of OZ024905.1, read as the reverse complement.
TTCAGTGCACATATTAAGTCGTGTAATACATCATAATTATTGTTGGGATTGGATTCCAAATTCACATCAAGTAATTCCATAATATTGGAGCTTGAAAGTTCTTCTTTAAAATTCTGGATAGCAATGGGCGTTTGTTTATTGATTGTTATATATTTATGTGGGATAATGTTGACCGTTCTTAGATTTATTGACATGAAATATGGTTGGTGATCTTAAAATCTATCTACAAGAATGCCAGTCTTAGATTTTAAAGATATATCTGATAATTTGCAAAGAAAATTGTCGATGAGTGTACCTGTTCTATGTGAAAATCGTGTAGGCAAAGTAATTTCAGGCAAAAAGCCAGTAGTAGTAAAAGAATTATAAAAAGCTAATACTTTATCTTTAGTCTTTATGTCTAGTAAATTAATGTTGAAATCGCCAGCTATAATGACTTCGGAGTGGGATTGTTCCAATTGAGCTAATATGGGGGAAAATTCATCAATAAATGTTTTGTGATCGGTGGATGTTTCTCTAGGAAGTCGGTAGACATCCCCCAAGATTACTTTTCTAGAGAGCATATTGCTAGTTATTTCAATAATTTGACATTCCCATAAAGTTGAAATTTCCGGACATTTTATGATATTATAGTTAAAGTCGTCATTTAAATATATAACGAGACCTCCTCTTTGACTACAAGTTTTTTTCTTGAGATATGCAGTTATAGCCATTTAAATTAAATAATGATATATCATCGTGCTCATTTAACCATGTTTCCTGAATGCATATTGCACTCAGAGGTGGACACCATAGTGTTACCTCATTTATAAAAATTTCAAGTTAAGAAAGATTTGTGGTCATAGTAAGGAGAGTGTTTATCGAAATTCAAGGTAAAATTATCAAATTCTTCTTCACTGTTATGCTTTTGTAATAAATCAGTCAATGTATTATTATTTTCGCCTTCTATAAATTGAAAGGGTTCGCTATCCATGTAAAATTTGGGTAAACGTTATACTAACGTCAAATATAACAAGAGTAATAATGTGTAGGCCTACCACAAAGTTTAAATATATACATTTGTAAATGGTCATGAATCTGCATAAAGACAAGGTGCAAAAAAAAAGGAAATAGTGCAGACAAACGAAAATGCCGACAGCAAAAATTGTCGTGGTTGTCACATGTTGTGTGTGACGTGTTGATATGTTGTGACATTTAGACAAGAAAGAGTGGGGAGATGTAGAACTCCAAATGATATGATTTGTCAAACCGAAGTTGCTCAGATGCCGGTCCATCGTCTGTTACGTTAGACCAATATCAAAACACCATCAATTCAGCGTCCCGTATTTCATACATACAAATTTCACCCTCACCAGACACCAGACGCCAATCTGTGCCGGTCCAAAGCTGGTCCACCGTCTACGACGTTGGACCAACGCTAAAACAGCACCGACCCAACTTCCTCAGTCTGCAAGAATATAACTAACTTTTAACGTTGGTCCACCGTCTACGACGTTGGACCAGCGCTAAAACAGTACCGACCCAACGTCCTGAGTCTGCAAGAATATAACTAACTGTGATGTTTAAATTTACATAATAATATTACCATGTATACATATATTCACCACTACCAGTATGACCATATAATGACATAAAAACGAGGTGTCGTTTTCGATGTCGGCCCATATTTGTGAAGTTATTGGTATGACTGTGTGATTGATAATTCACAACATAGACATACACATGTGACGTCAAAACAAAGTCTTTATGATGCTAGACCGCCATCTGCGACGTTGGACAACATCAAAACAACACTGATTCAGCGTCACGATTAAAGAACATTTCAGTTATCATGGTTATAGCAAATTCGCAATATATAACATAATTTGATGTTTATATTAATATGACAATATGACCACATATACTCAAACATGTAAATACATATATATGTACATACACGCATAAATATAGCTAAACATAAAAACATATAAACATACGAATATATCCATACATACATGCATACGAACATGCTAGTTTGATATTTCATAACACATGTAATGTGCTGAAAATAGTGTCAGTGATGACAACATCAAATGAAAGAAACATTATGGAGCAGCACAACACCTGATAAGAATGAGTAAATAAAAGTGATAATATTTGTTATGGCGTAATTGTATGTAGGCAACCATGTGTGACCAGATAATAAAGTACACTCAGTATAAAGTTCATAATAATTCGGGTGTAAATGAAAATTAAGTAAACATACCTTTTTAAAAATAAGAATTACCGAAAGTAACGGCTACGGAGTCATTGGGTAAGACTGTAGCCTGGTTTCCAGCACCCGATGTGCTGGCCTGCTGCATAGGTTGAGCAATAGTTTGTGTCTGTTGGGGAGATGGAGCAGTATTAGCTAATGGTGTGGATGCATGAAGTGGAGCTCCAGGAACTGTTGTATTAGCTAACTTTCTTAGTCTGTCCTCTAGCGGAACGTCTTTAGGGGGGGTCACACTTACAATTGAAGGTTGCTGTGTTTGGAGTTGTTGTTGTTTTGGCTGGATTTGCTGTTGTTGCTGCTGATAAGGTTGCTGTGATTGAGACGGTTGTGGTGACAGGTTTTGTTGAGCTTGTTGCGGTGCTACTTGCTGTTGTTGTTGTAGGGGCTGTTGATGTTTCTGCTGTTGCTGCTGTTGCTGCTGTTGTTGTTGTTGCTGTTGTTGTTGCTGCTGTTGCTGCTGCTGTTGTTGCTGATGCTGCTGCTGCTGCTGCTGTTGCTGATGTTGCTGCTGCTATTGTTGTTGCTGAAACTGTTGCTGCTGCTGTTGTTGTGGTAGTTGCTGTTGCTGCTGTTGCTGCGGTTGTATGGATCTGGGATCGTTCTGTTGCTGCGGTTTATTTTGTACAAAGAGAGGCCGGACAGATCCAGTGTTAGGACCAGTAGGACCAAAGATTGGAGCACGAGGTGGTGGATATCGTGAGAAGCGAGGTCAATAACCGCCAGAGTGACGTGACATACGTGGTCTCTGAGTGGAGGAACCCCCTCGTGTCTGGTTGTAAAAAAAACCTTTACCATTAGTTTGGTTGTTGCCTGTCCTTTTAGAACATGACATCGCATATTCTATTGTTTGAGAGATATTAATTTTAAATTTATCTCCAGTTTTTAGTAGGCACCAGACACAACCTTTAAATGACCATGACGTTCCCACCCTTTCATCACTACGAACTCGATTTAAAAGTTGTTTATTTTTCAGTGTCAGGTCGTCATGTATGGAGACGGTTCTGCCCTTAAGACCTTTTCTGGCCATGATCACCCTGTCTTTGTCACTGTTTCTCAAGAATTTCACAATTATAGGAGGAATGTGGGGTCTATCATGATATTGTCTCATAGGTAATGGGTGTGCTGCCACAATTTCTGAGGGTTGAAGATTTATATTTAGTCCGTTGAAAAGTTGGATCACTGCTTTTATTGTGTCTGTGTGTTCTGCTAATGCGTACCCGTAAATACGGACAGAACTATTACGGCCGTACTGTTCTAAATCATTGATTTGATTATCCATTGTTGATATTTTTGAATTCATGAAATTTATTTGATCTTCTAGTCCCTTTATGGTGTTGTCATGTTCAAGGCTGGCCGTCTTCAGAGTTTGAACATCTTCGTGCAACTGGTTAGTTTGTGCAAGTGATTTGTCCAGAGACTGTTTCATTTCTTTTATCAAGAAAGTTAAATCACCCAGTTCTTCCTTCACGATTCGTGAAACAAGATCCTGGTTTTCCTGCGAGCCGGTGATATCTGCAATGTCATCATCTGATAAAGACCGCTTTTTACCTTTTTTTCTGCCGGCCATGATACAGCTATAGAAACCCAAGGGTTAACCTGAACGTGTCACATGCGATCACCTCCAAATCTGTTGGGTCCAGTAATGTTGTATTCGAGTGTACAGATCCTCAGGAATTCACTGTATAGATCCTTTGTGTATATATACTGAGATGGGCGACAATGGATGCAGCTCACAATATGTATCAAAATCAACAAAATAATGTCATATTAATCAAGTATGTCTTCTCCCATCACATCTCGACACGAGCCAAATTCTTAGTTCTATCATTTCACAATAAATACTTCGAACATCTCCCTCTCTATCAAGAGAAAACGAGGGTTTACATCATCTACATGTTTAAACCTGCCGACCGTTGCAAAGGGTGGAAAAATCTGAAATTTTATCCAACAGAAGATGCCTTTCGTTAGTATGTGAAGTAGCATTGGCCACACTGCTGGGAAAACCGTCAAATTGCAAAACCAGACATTGACCATACTATTACAACAGCATAATATAGTTCATCTGTTGTAAATTATTCTGCTATTAATGTACTCGATCATTTGCTCTACAGCAAATCACAAAGCATATCGAATGGTTTCGAAAGTGCAAAAGACCTAACTTTGTGTAACAAACAAAACTGTTTGTGTTACATTTGATGTCTTTGCAAGACGCTATTTCAAATCATATTCTTTGGATCGTAGTAGTAAATCAGGCACCGAATAATGGGTGACAGAATAAGTGGGTGTTATCTGCGTTCTGTGCTTTTTCACATTAGTCAATTAAATGCATTGTTTAGATCACTTATTTCTGTAATACTAGTCAATTTTAATTTTTTTTTCTTCATCGCATCATATTTTCCCCAGCTGGGGTTCCTGCCCAAGTTTAGTATCTATGTGCGCAAAATGTTCCATTCATTTATTTGGCTATCAAGCATACATGGTTTGAGAGAGCAAGGTTATATTAAAAAGAATATTACTTCTTATTACGTTCAAAAGCTGAGTTAATTTGTAATATTTTGTTTTGATGTTATATGTTCACGCGTTCATATACATGTTTAGGACGAGAAATAAGCATAGTGTAGATTCCTGAAATCACAAGTTTTAATGTATACGTAGAAACGTGAATATAGTCGACTCTGAATGAACAATCTGTTCATAGCACCTCTGTCAGCATTTTGCTATGTTGATATCCGTCAGGTGATCAGATTTGTGGTTGTAGATACATTCTTGCAATGCATTGTATTTCGAGTGATAACCATTTTTAAGAAATAAAATTAATGTATGTCTTGTTATTTGTCATAATGATCATTAACAAGACTTAGATATTGACTTTAATTATGGTTGCCTTAAAAATATTACACAATATAGTGGGTTTTTTTTATTTTGAAAGAGCGACGTTTGTCCTCAATGTTTTCATTATTATTTTTTTTCAAAATATTAATATTAAAAATGAAGTGTTTTGTTAGTGTATCCAAAAACACTGTATACTCCACTACACGTTGGGGAGGGTGTCGCTTGCTAACTACCAAACCATCGGCGATATTATCAAATCGAATAAAAATCGCCGATGTTTACCCAAGCATGCTGGGAATATCTTCGATGTATCGCCGAGTTGTGTGCGAGATTTTTAACTTTCATTACAGGCATTGAATTTTTTCTCGATGTCCCAATACCTTGGTGAAGCATGGCGACTACTAGCATACATAATGGGCATTTGATTAGATCACGTTTGAGCACATACAGGTTACCCTGGGACAGGTTAATCTTCTGAGGATGGTGAAGTGGATCAGATGACATTGTCACTCATACTCATGATTCGAAATTAAGAGTGAGATTTGATATTGTGATGTCGATCACGCTAACTCTAACGCATGGAGGCAAAATACTAAATTAAAAATAGCTGGAAAAAATAAATGTTTTCTTTGAAAGTTGAGCGGAGGACGAGTTCACTCATATGCATTGTCTCAGAGAAAATTTTTCGAACAGTGATTAATTTACTGTAAAAACTACCAGTTCTCCATAATTGGAACAAACACTGTCTGTAGCCAGTTTCTATGTCATGTTCCCTGAAGGAGTGGGACGAAAGTATCTGTTGGGTTAATTGGCAAATCCATTCAGAGGCATAAAATGGCTGAGAATGCTCAGGCTACTTGAGCAGCCCCCTCTCCGTTAATTTTCAGAGTGGAGATTTTTAATCCAATAACTTCAACCAGACTATCATATTATCATTTTCAGGTGCTTTGAAAGTACACCATTTGACGTTCATATTTAAAAAAAATATTGATGGCCTGCCCTTCTGCCCCCAAGCGGGAATGGCTGCCCCCGTAAATATGGTAAACATGTTAAGTGACTTCTCACATATTTAAGCACAACTTTTATTTTATTTCTGGATAAGCCTCTGCTGGTTAGCAGAATGCTATGCACACTTGACATATATACAAACCTATCTTGACGATGTGTCCAGTTTATGTAAGTGACATGTTATTGGTTATAAGACTATTGATACTAAGTAAATGTAACAGGTTCTTGCCTCATGAAAAAAACCCTTTATAATGCTCAGATCGCTAAGATTTTTTTATCACATGTGCTTTGCGATATTCTAAATCAGATTCCGCATTAAAGGCGAGATGTTCTTGCAGGGGAGGCTTCAATTATACTCGTAATTAAGAGCTTAAAGTGATAATATTGGAATACTGTTCGCTGGAATAATGTTGGCCCAGCGTCACAGACGGTGGCCCAGCATTACATCGCATTGGGCCAATATATTGTATTTTCTGGGTAGTGGCTTTATTGACAACGATCGAGGATGAAAGCATCACCCGCTTAGTAATGACTGCAGCAAACACGGGACAATCACCCAATGCTGTTACAATGTCGGGCCAGCGTCGAAGCCGTTGAGCCAACATTAAAACAGTATTGGGTAAATGGCACGTGTTTGCTGGGACGTGCTGCAGCGATTTAGGCCTATACAGCAGATCCAGTGTTGGGATAGTGTTGGACCAGCGTTGTAAACGATTTGTAGGCATTGAACCATCAATGGGCTGCGACGCTGGTCCAACATTGAACCGGCCTTGGCGGGTTAGTCCTTACACTGAGCTATCAGTGAGTGTCACAGTCACCCACTGAGATTTTGTGTGGCATTTACACATATCCAACACCAGGGGTCTATGTCGTCTGTTACGTCACCGTCTGCCAACTAGCAGCCAGCAATTCATAAATCAGGCACCAGCGTGAGGTAGATCGTGATTGACCAGTTGTGTTTAGATGCACACCTGCCCATCCGCTGCCAACACATGGGAATTTGTGCACGCAGTGCTCGTCATACAAACCTGAGGGTATCCATGAGTGTTCCACTTTCAATTTTATATTTATTGATAATTAATTTAATGGAGTTTTTAAAAGTATGAGCTGAGCACAATTTTTACTACATACGGTATATATCAGTGTATATTCAGCCTAGATATTTTGATCTCATTTTCAGAAGCGTCAATGGTAATAACATGAATCGAGTTATTTTGCACTCTGTGAGGCCATCGTTCTGAAAGAAGCGGGATTTTTCCCACGCACCTAGATGCGGCAGTACAGAGAGTGGCTGTGAAATCTCTGTCCCCTGGTGGTTAATATTAGCTGATCAGGGGAAGATGACCAGTGTCTGAAGTAGAGATAGGGACACTGGTGACACAAGTGAATTACATTGTGTGTACGAGGTACATCGTAGAGATTGTATTCATCATCAGTGATTCTCAAGGTGAGACACTTGGGGTCAGTGCACGAAGAGAAACGCAGCCTCCTTCTCAGGGCCAGACTAACACAGCTAGCTGGCCTTTCTACATAGTTCTGAGAGGGGCCTGTTTTACTATCAATCTCGCTCAGATATAGCTCATTTGCATATGAGAATCGTTAAGATTAAACAAGTGGGTCAGAGTGCTCGTATCTTCCCTATACATGTTAAAGAGGTGAAAACCGAGGAAAATCAACCAGCTTTTAGATAGGTCACGAGAATCGACAAGAGCTCGTTTCTTTTCATCTGAGAATACATACCTAAAACGCTCCCCATTTATGTAATTGCTGCGTTCTGATACTGGGCCTCTAAAACAGTCTGGTGTCTGGTGACCCACACCTGACTCAGAAAACTCGAGGTTTCCTTGCATCTATGAGAGACAAGTTTACATAAGTATGTCTGCCCTATATTGGGTTATGGTTGTCATTATATGCCTACCCAGCTAACACAAAACATTTGTATAACATTCATGTAATGTTGGACCAGCATCAAGCCGACGTTGTATACATGCTATACAAATGTTTTTTGTTTGCTGGGTAGTACTATCATGACCAGTACATGCAATCAACTTGCGTTGTATTATAGTTTGTCCATCCTATGCAATGTCGCGTTGTATTATAGTTTGTCCATCCTATGCAATGTCATCCCAGTTTAAAAGCAACATTGGATCTGAGTCCATTATTTGTATTATTGTAGACTTGCTTTTGTGTAAGACAAAGATACCAGCAGAATGTGCACAGTGATTGTAACAACCACTCTTTGTTTATTGTTGGGACAGCATATCAGATTGTGAATTACCCTGAACCCAGCGCCGAGTCATTGATATTCACTGGTGTGCAGTCTCAGTCAGCATGCTACACTGACCCAGTATTGGTTTAAAGTTGGTCCATCATTTGCGACGCAGGTCCAGCATTAAGAAAACATTGGGCCGATGTAGAGCTATTGAGGGGGTACTGGGATGATTGCTAGTAGTAGTAGGGGAGACCGGGGCTAGTTGTGACATTTTTCACATTTTGCCCTTCTCTCATAATGTTTAATTGTCATGAAAGTAATATATATACCCATCAATACGGACATATTTGGGCTGCATATTACCCCAGACCCGGGTTAGATGACAACCACAGGGTTAATTTGAGAGACAGATAACAACCACAGGGGTAAGTTGTGATTTAGGTGTATTTCTATTAGATAACTTTGTGACAATCAAAGAAGAACAAACACAGAATAAATTTGTATATGATAATACAATAATAATAACATTTATTTTTTGCAAACTAAAACAGAAAAAAAGATATGAGTAACATCATTTTCTTTTAACCCCTCGAGTGTCAAGTTATTCAATTTGAATTTTCACCCACTTGAAGCTGTGTTTTGTCTGAAAAAACGCGATCTCCAAGTGAGTTAAAATTATATAAATTTGTTGGATTGCTGTATGTCAACCCTCTACGACGCCGTCCCAACATGAAATCAACATTTATGTAATACAACTATACTAAGATAGTCAATACACATGATACCATTGTACATATGTACAGTACTGCTATTCCAAAGTTGAACACCCCATCAAGCCGGGATATGCCTCGCAGATTACACCGGGTCACCCGGGTTAAAAATAAATATCACCCATGGCATTTTTTCTGGGTTAAACAAACCAAGAAAATGATGACCCAGAATTGCTCGACCCGGGGCAATCTGAGAGGCAATGCCATGGGATACTTTTCAGCGACGGATTTGACTCCAGACGTGGTCATTACCCCTGTTTAATTACCTGGCTTAACCCGGGTCATGTTTTATGACACCAATGATCCCTCTGTGTCCCATCTGGAGTGTAGGCACTATAAATAAGATTGAGCGTTAGAGTATTCTTTCAATGCGTACATGTATCTCTGTAGTGCACAGTGTACAAATCATTCTGGAAAACAGAAATGGAAAAAGACGACAAAGTTCAAGTTCTTGACAAAACGTATGGAGTTTGGGGCGCAGCCATTATTAAACACATGGGAAATAATGTACACTTGCAAATGGATGCATTATTAAAAGTTAGAGCACACCACGTGATGTCAAGATGTATATAGACGCCTACATATGTCTATACATTGTGTGAAATTTGCAAAAAAAGCTCATTATTGTACCGGGTTAACATGCGGGGCAAGACCCGGGCACAGAGGCTTATCCCACGAGCGGGTTAAGCCACAACTACAGTGTTTGTCCCGTGGCACTTTTAGCCCTGCCTCCGAGTCATGCTCGCATTGGGTTAGTTGCCACACCACGCTTACCACGGCAAGTGCCCAGGGGTGTCAACTTTGGACTGGCAATACTGTAGGCCTATATCCCACCAGACAATAGTGACCAGCGCGCATAATGTCAGGCCTAAATATCAACAGGATGTCAGGCCATGCTGGACACAAAATATAGCATTTTAGATGTAGCGATGAAGTCAAACCCCTCCCTGGTCCACCCCACTCTCTCTTTTAAACATGTTAAAAGCAGATGTTTATTAAAAAAAAAATAGTCACGTGCCTGTGTATTCCTTGTCCTGACCATGTGGTTTAGAACCTCAAGGACACCATTTTTGTTAGGTATTGCCTTATTGGCCAGATAAAAAAATCAGGTCAAATTCATGAATATTTCTACATAACACAGTCTACAGTGTAATCCATCAGAGCCACTAGCTGACGCTAGTGGAAGGTTAGTGGATCTGATGAATGAGAATGAAAGAAACACAGCAGCACGATTCACTGGCAAAATATTGAATGGATGTTGGCCAGCACCGGAGATGGTGGTGGAAGGAATATGCGTTGAAGATATATTTCAATTTGTCTCCTTGGTTATTTCCTTAATTGGACCTATATATCCTAGACATTTAGGATTCTGACCAACGGGGAAGACCAATAAAATTATGTTTGCAAAATGTTAAGCCGATTTTTTTACTATATCACTCAAACAACCTAAAGCCGGGCCTCGGAGTTCACAAACTCTTGTTCTAGTTAATTTTGTATTAATATAGATAATGGTCCAAAACTGTATACATCGTGCCACCATTTAGAAGATATTAGAAACAGACATCTCAGATCCCAACAAACGCAAACCACTGACCCAATGCTGGTTTGATGCTGGAGCACTGTCTGACACACCGGTGCAACAATATTATCTCAACCTGTCGTGTTGGCACACCTAACTCACAGAGGCCAAGCAAATATGAGACATAGAAACAATGTTAGCTCAATTGTGTTAACAAACATATGAAATGCTTTATTTTTCATAAATAGACATACATTTTGATTGAGGAGATGAAAATTACTTTAACCCTTTCACTGCAGGGACCAATTTCAAACATCATAATCTGGATCAATAGACGTCAAATTTTGACGTCTAAAATTGATCACAGCAGTGAAAGTGAGAAATATTTATGATTGCCGTAGAACCATAACAGAGATACATGTATTCAAATGAAGGGGAAAGAGCTAGCTGAAACATGTATGAAGATTTAAAAATGGTATCCATGTTTTGTGTGACACACGCAGCTACATTTGCACAGAATACATATTGCAGTGTTAAGGGTAAACAGTTCTAGGTTTTATGACTGAAATATCACCTGTCAATTCAGCAGAACAAGCGGTAATTGGTATTGATAATATTTATTTTTAATATTATGATATATATCATGCTTTGGGAAAAAACCTTTTTTAATATTGTCAAATTATTCAACATTTATTATATGCAGTAACTGTAAACAATTATTTTCCTTTCCCACACAATTTGTATTTAAAATATATTTGCAATGTGAACATCCATCCACATTTCCTGGTTAATGACATGTTTAAATATTTTTTTAATACTTCTCTGTTTCTTTATTACTTATAGGAAATAAAGAGAAGAAAAGGAAGAAAAGTGTTCTGTATCCTACTTGTCCTTCTTGTGCTTGCTGTATATGTGAAAGTGAATCACCTTATTCCAGGTAAATCAGTAATAGCTAAGTCTCTGCGGATTGAAGATATCAAAACCAGTAGAGTTGATACCACGAGTGGAATAGATACTTCCGGATGTGTGATTCCTAGTATTGATCCATGGCACGAAAGCATCCTGACATACACTCAGAATATGGCTCAAGTGAAATGTACAGGTCGCCCACTGTTCTATGCAGATGGAAACATCCTGCGGTTTAATAGAACGACTGTGAAGAATATGGTGAATGGTAAACCACATCGCTGTGGCTATCAGGCATTAACAAGACCAGACTCTGACAAGAAGTATTACATCAGCAATAAGACTGTTGTCTTCCAGAAGGACGTTGAAGTTAACGACGAATTTATATATATCACTTGTTATGATTATAATAATATAACGACGGACACATATTTACAAGCATTTGTACTTTTAAAACCCGATGTGGAGTTGCGATGTGCACAAACAAAGAATGAATCTGCCCCAAAACTATCTGCAGATGGCACGACATCCCCAAATGTATTACTGTTTGGCATAGATTCGGTCTCTCTGTTAAATTTCATGAGACAGATGCCGAAAACTCGTAATCTGCTTCATTCTCTAGGTGGAGTGGAACTAAAAGGCTATCACAAAGTACACGACAATACACTCGTAAACATGATTCCCATGTTGCATGGAACATTTCTCCAAGAATTGAAGTGGAATAGCAAACAACCTTTTGATCAATATGATTTCATATGGAACCATTTTTCCCGCAGTGGCTACCGCACATTGCTGGCCCAAGATAATACAGCAATAAGTGCATTTAATTATCAGAAAGCTGGATTTCACAAGCAACCTACAGATTATTATATGCGACCTTTTCTGATGGCTCTAGAAAAACACAAATCGAATGAACTATGCTCTGCCTGGCAGCATGAACTGGTCACTATATTGGATTATTTGAATGCATTTCTGGAGCTATTTAATGATAGTCCAACCTTCGCTTCTCTTTTTCTCAGTATCCTCTCTCACGATGATATTAATACAATAGGCAAGGCAGACCAGATTATCAAGACATTTATTCAAAAGTTATTCAATGATGGCAAGCTCGCCAATACAATTTTATTATTTTACAGTGATCATGGCCTACGGTTTGGCCAATTTCGTGATACATATGTTGGTTATCACGAGGAAAGGTTACCGATGTTTGTACTTCTGACCCCAGAATGGTTCCGCAGGCGCTATCCTGACCTCCAGAATAACTTGAAGGTTAATTCACAGCGTCTAGTTACGCCTTTTGATATACATGCTACACTTCATCATATCTTAGGAACTCCATACATCGGTTCTACACAGCGAGGTACGAGTATTTTCAAAGAAATTCCAGAGAGTAGAACTTGTCTTGAGGCTTCTATTGGCATTAACTGGTGCATGTGTTACCCACATATTCCAGTGGACATCACGGGAAATTATGTTGTCGAGGCAGCAAATGCGATTGTTAAATATATGAATAAAGCCATAGATAAAGTGGGATATAAGGATAAATGTGCGATTTTAACATTGGCAGCTGTACACTCTGCCCACATCATTGATTATCACAATTATGTTCATCGTAGCAAAGAGATCACTTACAAGTCGAATCTGCATGAGAAAAAAGATCAGAATGGAGAAAAAACATTAGTGCTGGCGATTGAAGTCAAGCCGAGCAGAAGGATTTACCAGACAACGGTGATTATTAAGATAGCGAATGTAACATCTCATGAAATTTGGGATTACGTTAGTGTTCTCTCAAAAACTGGCAATGGTGGTAGCTGTCAAGGCATGGCAGGAGCTTCTAAGTACTGTTATTGTCTGTCATAATATAATCTATTTGTTAATCACGTTATATTTTGCAGCACGAGTCAACCCGGCATTTGTGAGTTACCATAAGTGAACCGTGATCTGATGTACATGGTTAGTTCCACTTCTGGTGTATTAAACAAAATACAGGAATGGATTATCTCAAGCACACATTGTTTTCTTTATGCGTGAAGGCATGACTTGAAATGTATGTGTTAGGATTTTGGGATTGTAAAGGAGAATTCGCGTCTTTTCTCGTAATGGGCTTAACAATACGTAGGGATATATGGAAGGGCAATATTTTAACCACAAGGGAGCGCAGCTCAACATGCACACCATAATTTGGCAGCCCATTTTTGAGCCTGTTTTCTGAACACAGACAGCTTAGGCTTTATTATGGAGTGTCACATAGGGGGTGGGGGTTGCCGTGTCGATCTCTTCGAGGCCGTGGATGGATGTATTTGCTTTAGCCAAAAAATCCAACATGGCGGTGACTGAGTCATACCGACCCCAAGTCCGAAAAATGTTCATAACTTTTTAATGACTGTGCGACCTCTGAGCTGAGCATGCAGGCATGGAGCTGAAATGTTACTGATTCTAAAACACATATCTTTGACCTGATTACTCCCCGTTATTTTCCGATATGACAGTCCAATGAAATGTCCCACAATTTTGTACGCTGTAAATCTGTGGCTGAAACCTGTTTCAGCCATGGGGCTAGGGTGGGTGTGGCTGTATGTTTGGACGAAAGTGGTGAATTCGACCCCTAGAATTTTGGCATTAAACATGCTTTTCAATGTGACTGGCATTTATAGTCATGGGGCTGATTCTGAAAATATAGATTTTGCTGCACCCCTAAAATTACACAGGTTTAATGGTATTTTTTGTTTCTCTGGTCCACCAGCTAAAAACATTACCCCTTTCAAAAAGTGTCTGAAAGACCACTGGAGGACCATTTCTGCGGGTCAGTTTTAGTGCCCCGGTTGAAATGAGAACATTGTCATGTGTACAATTGTAGCTGACAAAAAACATGATAAATATTGTATATTTCACCTGGTACGTATTTAACATTAAAATAATTTATAAAAATATTGCAGTGAAATTTCTGTGAAACGCAGTGATGTCACTCGGTGAAAACAAGGTTATGTAACACCACCTCCCCCATACTTCATTCTGTGAAACTCGGTGACGTCACTCGGTGAAAACAAGGTTATAAAAGAACCCTTCCCCATACTTCATTGTATTAGCCAGCTCGGTGAAAACAAAGGAGGTCGAGGTCATTGAGTTTCACAGAATTGATGCTCACCGAGGCATACATTAAAATTTAAGCTCTTTTTTCTAAAAAAAAGAGTAATTTTGTGGAAATGTTTTTTTTTTCTTCAAGATACATTTCTAGGTGGGTAATTTTTTAAAACTAGTTACGTATGGGCCAAATAATGATAAAAAAGTTAGATAACTATATTCTTTGAGAGAGAGGGTGCATTAAACTGTTGATTTAGCTTAGTTCTCAGAATCAGCCTCAGGACTATTAGGGTGTTGAGACCCATTTGTATAAAGGCTGTTGATTATAGGCTATGATATGTCTGTTGTTTAATGTAGAGAAAAAATATTTAATCTGTGCTTAATTATTTTATTCTTGAAGTCGATGCAATAATTTAGGCTGTACAATTAAAAATAATATATATTTAGGCCTAATTGATGAAAAGATGTGACAACTGAGATAGGAGGGTGTGTTTTGGGTGATAAATCGTGGATAGCATGTTTTTTTATGGTAATAATAATTATTGAACTGTTGTATGGGTAAAAAAATACTAGTACGAGAAATGTACCTCTCTGTAATGTTATTAACCATTTATCCTGAATGATCAATTATTTTTTTTCATAATTTTATATAATAAATGGTCATCATGATCAGCCATGATCAGCGAATATATATTTATATATGTATTTAATAATCAGATATTCAAGTGTGATATATCGTTTCTGACAAGCTTTGTGGTGGTAAATCCATTGCTGGCATCAATAATTTAGGCACCAGTTATCTAAACAAATTAGCTGTCATTTGCCATGCCTCAAATAGATTCAGCCTCCAAATTCATCTAAAATGACACATTATAGCTGATGTTTATAGAATAACTGATGCCAAGAATGACATTAATGATACTAGAAATTGATATAGCGCCACAAAATCATATGTAACTATTGGACTACTAGTAAAAATTGTATACCACTATAACCGCTAATGACCATGTTTTGACCTTCGTGTGGTACGTTTGGGTCACATAAACTTATAATTTTAATTAAAGACCCAGAAATGGGTTACACACCCCAACATTAGTCAGAAATGGCATAACACACTTGATTATTGGATTATTAGTTAAACATTTTTTTTTTAATATCCACTGGCTGCCATCTTGGATGTTTGCTGTTTTTGGCCGAGCGCGACATAGAATTCGTGCTAATTCTATTTCACTTTATATAGCTATGTGCGCACATGCGCAAAAATACCTAATGAATACGGAGGGCATATTTCGCTGAAAGACTAAGACCTTTCCAATGTTCTTTCTTGAAAGTGTATTATACGGTGAGATGTAACTAACCTTAGATAAATATTGCATATTTTACAATCAGTTTTGATACTAATTCAATCAATGATTGATTTATTTAATGTGAATTCTGTAATTAAGATATATATATAATTGGCTGAATCAATGCATTTCATGAGGAATATATAAACAAAGTTAAGATAAATAGGCCCAGGAATAGTATTCTACCCCTGACCAAATGAAATAGTGACTAGCTATTACATACACATAATGAACTAAATACATTCACCCCGCGCATGAATCAGATGCTCAAGAGTCTCTATACAAGGGACATCCTTTTATTTTTCAATGTTCACTGATAAAATCATTCACATCACAGATATTACAGGTATGTATAATTTATTATCAATACTAATATTAAGCTTATTTCCCAATAGCTTTACGTTATAACTTTATTTGTAACTGGTTTTACCTTTTAACCTGCGATAATTAGTCAAGTAAGATTTCAAACAGCATTATACGACCGTTACACTATACTGTTATTATGACTTTCATTTGATCGCTACTATATCATGTATATCCTCTATATAGTGATAATAACATTATTCAGGCAAATCTGGTCTACATTATTCATCTCTGTAATAAACCCCCTAGGTCTAAGACGATTTTAATTATAAATATTATTACGTCATGTCATTCACTCATCTCGATTACGTTATTCTAGTATACTTGCTCATATCAATCTAGACATCTCATGCATACATAATCCGTTAACAAGTTTCTACATACAGACTTGCAAGGTCCCTCCAAGATATGCTATTAGGCGACCAAACTACTTCTGCGGTCTCAACCAGCACTGATGTTTTTGTGCTTCAAAGCCACCCTAGTCCTTCCAGCACTACTGCTCCTGTTGCTTACAGCTGCAGTTGCCCCTGTAGCCCAGTGAACAACCTTCCCGTCAACATTCTCCATGGCTCTTTCGTCACTCATCCTCCTGATATTAACAGGAGTTAGTCAGAACAGTGCCCATAATTTTGACAGTTAATGTTTTTTCGTTCTGTGCTGCCTCCTAGAAAATAACTGTATCAGTACCCATGACTTCATGTTTGAAGTTTTTTCAAAACTCCTTTTGAAAAAAAGTGAAAACACATGTTCCATGTTGGTGGACCAAAAATATATGATGTTACTTCTAAATATATATAGTTTTCAAAATACGTCCAAAATACGTTGTATGGTTTCTTTTGAAAAATGTCAAATAAATAAGTCTAGAGTCTGAAAACGGGGTCCGCTCGACCCTACAAACTATCTGGAACATCAAACACTCTTCAAATAAACCCCATCCCATTTTCGAACCAACCCCAGTGTGGGGCTTGTCCGAGCAGTGAACAATTTAACTTCAACATATTTTTCTGACTCTACATCGTTTTCAATTTGAGAAAAATGTATGCTGAAATATCATCTATTGCTTAACGGACAGTACTATCAGTTTCCTAACTTCATAACATAATGAATAAAGGTATTTTTTCTAAATGTTTTTCAAACTCCCGTAATCCCGTATATAAAACTATTTATTGAGACATCCTTCGTTGTGTGGCTATTGTTCCAGCCAGGTGCATGAGTTAATTGTCTATTAAAACGCCAGTTTGTCCCACTACTCACTGTTACGGAACCAGGATATACCTACGTTAATAATTAGATCAGTGCTTTGGCTGGTTTACTGAAATAAACTGGAAATTGTACTTAAGCTGAGGCGGGTTTTCATTAAATATGTTGAATGGAGTGACAGTAAATAGAGCCTACTCAGCTGAGCCTAGTAGTAGCCGCTACTAGAACTACTCTGGATATAGGCCTAAGTCTTCTGCCATTTTTGATTGTAGATGTAATTAGTTTGTCAAACATGCCAATAATGAATGTAAGTGGATAATATATTATAATAACATAATGTAGTGATGGTTTGTACATTAAGACATCACAACACTAGTATGGCCAGTCAGCAATCTGATAGAGGGGTAGACAGGTGGACTATCCCGACGTAGCATCACAACACCAGTATGGCCTGTCAGCATTCTGATAGAGGGGTATTACTGGTCAATGTTGGTCCACCGTCTACGACGCTGGCCAAGCATTGATCCAGCAATGGCTGAATGTCTCGTGTTTATTGGAATGCTGCTCAACCCCCCCCCCCCCCCCCCCTCGTCAACACATTCATATCATTGACGAAAGAATACAACTGTTTTATCAGCAGGTAAAAGCAGAGTTATTTGTGATGAAATAAATGTTTGAAAATCACGATTTGCAAATAGTAGGTCTCAAGTTGAACAAATATGAACAATTCTCAGCCACTTGAAGTTGTGGGTCGCTGAAGCGAGACACAACTTAAAGTGGATGCAAATTTAAATAAGGCAACTTAGCGGTAAAATGGACTGCGCCAACAATGCATATAGAGTGCATATATAATATAAGAATGCCCGCATGTAATTCAATCAACATAAGCGAGTGATGCAGCCTCATCATTTTCTGATTATCGCCGTGTCATCTTAGACAGCTAATTTCGCGAACAGATATTCGATTGCATACCCTATTGATCGCTTAGTTTCTGAATTATAGTGAGAGCGACTTTCAGGATGACTCGGGACGGTAAAGGATTAAAGAAATCAAGGCATGTAGGCATGGTAAGGTTTCTTAAAATACATTTCTCATTATTAAAATTCAAATCCTGTCATGATCGATATTCACGCTGCTAAATACCGCGTACAAGACTGAAGCATAGAGAGGTGATACAATATTGTGTTAATGTTGGCCAAGCGACGATAGTGTGTTTACTTTAAGCATTTGCCGCGTAATGAATCGCTTACAATTCGATTATTCAATTCTAACAACAGCATGTATGTGCACTCCACCTCTATCAGCTCAACAACAGCATGTATGTGCACTCCACCTCTATCAGCTCAACAACAGCATGTATGTGCACTCCACCTCTATCAGCTCATGGCATCGCTCAATAGAGAAATTCACTGAATACGACGGTTCCAATAATAACTATACATGATTATGTTACATTTAGCAGAAATAATAATTCAAATTGTTCAAGTATAATTCAAATTGAATACTTAAAGAAATAGTCAGGATACAGTACGTGCAGTTTCTTGTATTATGTTTCATTTCTACCTTAACACCATAACCTTATAAATGACGCACTTCTGAAACCTATAAACTTAATTTAGTTGTAATCTCAGAAGTATGTTACTTGTCAAATGGCCTAACTTATGCCATATTTATTTGTATTCACTTAAAATGCCATGGGGAGTCATGCAGGACTTGCAAATCGTGCATACAAAAAAACATGATAATTGGTTGAAAATAAAGTAAATGATCACCACGGCTAATATGAAGCATACCAAATAAATCTTTATCTGCATATAGTTCCAGTGTTACTATCATTATCAATGATCCCGCATACGTGATAGAATAATCAGAATATATTTCGAGCCCTATTGACATAGATCTATATGAAGGGATTTTAATTACCGTCAATAACCCTTTCAGTCAAGTGACCGACTTTAGACTTTATAATCTGACGTCTAAAGTCGGTACCCACACTGGAAGAATTAAAACTTTTATAACTGCAGTAGACCCATAGGTATTCAAATGAAGCGGAAAGAGAAACTAAGACATTGATGATGACTTCAAATTGAACAAAGTTTGATCTCCATGGTCTATACAAAACTATTTCAGTGTTTAAAGACATGCAAATTAATAAATGAAATAATTTTGCTGATCTTTATCTTCATACGATGGATTATGACATAAATGTGAATGCCAGTTTGCACTTTTATGGAGGCTATTTTCAAACCATGTTTTTTTACATTTCGTGTAGGTTATAATTACAATACATCACTTCTATCACCGTATGTGAATACAATTTGGAAAATATATTAGAACATTTAGAATACAGTGTGATTCATAATTATGTCCTTGGAATACTTGACAAATGATACCGCATCACATAAAAGATGACATCGGTATGCCTACTATGGCCCCTATCAGAGCGACACATAGTGTCTTAATAGGGGTCTCCCGACAAATCATCCTACATGTTAAATAAATTGTATTTCTGCTTATTATAATGTCGAATAAACAAGTCTGGGTCTGAGTCTACATTAAAACATTACTTGAGAAAATGTTAGTGCAAGATAAATATTAAAATCAATATTTTATATAAATGAGCGGAGAGGCCAACCTGAATCCAATTCTCCCTTACAAAATGCTAGACCGGGTGAAGTGTCATTAATTTGGCTCGAGGACCTATTCTGTTAATTTTCTTATAAATTGCACGATATTATTGAGAAAGACCACCAATACAAAACATGAGTTAATGTCATCCTAGAGCCAAGTAGTAAACTATACGGTTGCCGTTTTTTTGTACATATTGGATTGCAAAGAGAAAATGTTTAATGTTATTTGTACTGCACACACTCGCGTGAGAGTATCATCAGATCATACTTCTTGTATATTCTTATACTTATGTAGCACAGTCAGATCCCTTCATATCCAAGAGGACGGATTGACTCCTGATGACAATAAAGTGGGGCACAAAACCACACACAAAAATACATGTACATTACTGCATACAAACATATTAGTTGAAAATATCACGATAATCAGAATAACCTTTAATAAAATAGTTTTTAATATATGTGACATATCCAGATAGACAATATATATATATATGAATTTTGGAAGCTATGCTCGGAGAAAAAGTTTTTAAAATATCTATGATTTAATGATGAACAATATGCTTTGCAAATTTATTTATCTGGACATAATCTATTACGATTTCTAGTGTAGTGGTTGTGCATATGCGAAGAAGGTGTGAGTTTTACAGTATAAAGTTATGAAAATAAGCAGCCATGGTTTAATGTTGCATTTTATATAGCTAAATATGAGCAATTTCATCTATTACAAAGAATCTATTTATAAAACATTAAATCTTTTAAAAATAGTGTTACTGTCTGCATTAAATTATTTAAGCGTTAAAATGGGCACAGTTTTTTTTTTGCCGTATCAAAATCCGATTTGATTTAAAACCCCATTGCAAAATAGCATAATTAACGTGTGGTAGAAGCAAAGTGTTTTAGGTGGTTAATAAAATGTAATGTTTTAACTTCATCAGGATTAAAAAAGTATTTGTGATCTTATTGATATGCTCATTTCACGATAGATGTTCATAGAAATCTATACCTGAAAAAATAAAACAATCGACACATTTTACCAATGCTTTATGTAGGTTTTGCTATGGATTTTTGAGGCATATGAAACAACATCAATTTAAATAATTTAACGTACAGGACATCAGACAGTCATTTATTTTATCCATCTCGACATTTTTCAGGAGCTGATAATGTTAATACCTCTGGACTTTACATCACAAATAGTGCTATGTGAAGTTGTGTGATTAGCATAAATGACCAGTCTAAGAAGAGAGTTTGCTTTATTAAGGGCATGCATGTATATTAGAAATAAAGTGTTTATAAAATAGAGCCCTGTGGTACACCTGTTGTAATATAACTCACAAACTTGATTTAACGTCTGCGGTTTGATAAATAATAAATATGGCGAAATTTAACAATGATTATTATTGATATTGAAGGGTTCAGATATAGATGTGTGAGATGTGTAATGTATTATTTTATTAATATATCTCTTATATTAGACCGTGTGGACCTTGCATCATTTTTACACTATTCAAAACAAGAAAAGTTATACATTGTTTTGGCCAATTTTATATTTTTCAATTAAAGCTTACTATTCTTTAAATCCATAGTAAACTGATGATTATTCGTGGGCACTACACACCCCAATTCAAAGTAACCCAGTCCTGTACAACAGTCATGGAACAAGATCATAAATTATCATGCATCACAGTGAGACTATATGTTTGAGCGACATATATGAGTAATAATTCACACAACATTCGGCTACAATACGATGATATTGCTCTTAGTTATGCTCTTTGCGACATTAGGTCATAATATCTATGTTGTTACATGTTGTGTTGATATGGCGAACGATATGATCAGCTGTCCATTCAGGCAGAATCGGGCCACTTATGGTAGTTTTGCGGCATGTACCCTGCCGATTGCAGGTGATTTGAATACATAATTTCAGACCCAATGTGAATCAACCTGTAGCCGTGTATGATCCTACGCATGATGCAATGTATAAACAACTGATATACATGCGCATTTGTGAGTTGAAAACAGGTTAAGGAAATACATTTTTACAGTTCGATAATTATCGGAATAAATATTTTTTTGAATCAAATTGACATGCGCTTTATCTCTATAAGCTATGGTTTTAATAATACCATTGGTAATCCATTTATTACGTTGGTGTTAGTGTTTTTTAAACTTAATCTGTTTAATCTGTTTTCATTTATATTATCTAAAATATTTTAAAAAAACATACAAATGATTGAATGCAAACTGTTGTAATTTAAATTCGGGTCAAATGGCTTGACTTTATTTAATTTAAAACACATCTTATAAGCGGAAAATGCATCAAGAAAGTGATTTGTGGGCTTATTGTTTAATCTACGAAAATCAAATATTTTAAGAGGTACAGGTTTTAAATGTATGGAATCAATCACTAACAAGTATGATTGATTGATATTTTACAAAGAAATTATCGATTGAGGTATCACACCGCTCTGATAATCTTGCTGGGAAAGAAATTGGAGGAAGGAATGAATTTGAAGTGAGAGCATAAAGAAACTCACTGACATTTATTTTGTAAAGTATGTTCAGAAGGTCTGTATTGAAATATCCAGCAATTATAACTTCATGTTTACAATTTTTTAGATTTTGTAGTTACTCTAATAATGAGTCATTGTCAATTTTATATACAAAGGGGTCTGTATATATTTCCAATGGTGACATATTTATTAAGTAAACCAGAAACTTCAATAAATAACTCTCCCATACTTTTGTATTTTTCACAATGTTCTTGTAATTAAAATATACGATAAGGCCACCATGGCCACATTGTTTTCCCTGTGATATTAGTGTAAAGCCGTGAATGTCAAATTGAGAAAGATCAGAATGTTCGGATAGCCATGATTCTTGCAAGTATATTGCAGAAAATAATCTTATATTTTCAAATTATATTCCTAACTTCTTAATTTTTGCATTAATGGACTGTATATTTAGACTTAATTTTTTACTCTCCCCCCCCCCCCATCTTAATATAAAAAATAATCAAGTGTGTGTCCTCTGAATTTTAATAGCTTTTCATATATATCAGAATAATAGAAGTTAAGACACATATATTCAATATGATGTCTATCTAATAATAGCCCTGTGTTCTGTATGATGTAGGTTATCAACAGTAGAAGAGGAAAGAAAGTGTTCTTGATCATATTTGTCCTCCTGCTGCTGCTTGTCGTGTATGTGAAAATTGGTCACTTTATTCCTGAATCACTAATATTGTCCAAGTATCTGCGGATAGAGGATATCCGGCCCAGTGGAATAGACACAACGAGTGGAATAGATACTTCCGGATGTGTGATTCCTAACATAGATCCATGGCACAAGAGCATCCTGACATACACTCATAATATGTCGCAATTGAAATGTAGAGGTCGCCCGCTGTTCTATGCAGATGGAAACATCCTGCGGTTTAATAGAACGACTGTGAAGAATATGGTGAGTGGTAAACAACATCGTTGTGGTTATCAGGCATTAACAAGAAAAGACTCTGACAAGAAGTATTACATCAGCAATAAGACTGTTGTCTTCCAGAAGGACGTTGAAGTAAACGACGAATTTATCTACATAACTTGTTACGATGATAATAATATAATTACGGGCACATATGTACAAGCATTTGCACTTTTAAAACCTGAAGTTGAGCTGCGATGTGCAGCAGTACGACATGAACCTACCTCCATCATATCTGCAGACGGGACGACACCTCCAAATGTACTCATGTTCGGCATAGATTCAGTATCTCTGTTAAATTTCATGAGGCAGATGCCAGAAACTCGTAGGCTGCTTCATTCGCTAGGTGGAGTGGAACTAAAAGGCTATCACAAGGTGCATGACAATACACTTGTAAACATGATGCCCATGTGGCATGGTACATTTCTCCAAGAATTGAATTTAAGCGCAGAGCAACCTTTTGATAAATATGATTTGATATGGAACCATTTTTCTCGTCGTGGCTACAGGACATTATTGGCAGAAGACAATTCAGTAATAGATGCATTTAATAATGACAATGAGGGATTCCACAAGCAACCTACCGATTATTACATGCGACCATTTCTAATGGTTCTAGAAAAACTCCTTCTGCAACACAATTCTGAAGAATTATGTTATGCAGGGAAACATCAACTGGTCACTATATTAGAATATCTGGATGACTTTCTGGAGTTATTCGTTGATAGTCCACACTTTGCTTCAGTGTTTTTTAACTTCCTCTCCCATGACGATATCAATACAATAGGCAAGGCAGACCACATCATCAAGACATTTATTCACAAATTATTCAGTGAAGGCAAACTCGCCAATACATTTTTATTATTTTACAGTGATCATGGTCTTCGGTATGGTCCATTTCGTGATACATATGTCGGTTTTCATGAGGAACGGTTACCAATGTTTGTTCTTCTGCCCCCAGAATGGTTCCGCAGGCGTTACCCTGACATCTGGAAGAACTTGAATGTCAATTCGAAACGTCTAGTCACACCTTTTGATATACATGCCACCTTACATAATATCTTAGGAGCTACATCTACCAATTTTCCACAGAGAGGTACAAGTATTTTCACGGAAATTCCAGAGAGTAGGACCTGTCTTGAGGCTTCTATTGGCATTAACTGGTGCATGTGTCACCCACGGATGCCACTGGACATCACTGAAGATTATGTTGTTGAGGCAGCGAATGCATTTGTAAAACATATGAATCAGATCATAGCTGACAAGGGATATCAACATAAATGTGCCATTTTAATATTGGCTAAAATACACTCCGTCCATATCATAGAATATGATAATTATATTCATCGAAACATAGAGATTGCTTACAAGTCAAACCTGCATGAGAAACAGAATCGACGTGGAGAAAAAGCGGTAGTGCTGGCGATTGAAACCAAGCCGAACAGAAAGATTTATCAGACAACAGTAATTGTTCAAACAACGAATGTAACATCTTATGAAGTTTGGGATTTTATTAGTGTTCTCACAATAAATGGCAATCGTGGTGGATGCCCTGGTATGGGAGTGTCTTCTAAGTACTGTCATTGTTTGAAATGACGGTTCTGTATTTACACAAATCTATATTGGGGGACGATATACAATCAAGTGAACAAGGCTATTATCATGAAAGAATTTTCACACTCCAATCATTTGCAACAAAATGGAATTATATGCTGTGATTAGCTTGTGGTTGCTCAGTTTGACTTTAAAGGCCCATAACCCAGGCAAATGGCTTGTTTTTGTTTTGGCCTTGTTCGAGTGTTTGAATAAGTGAAGGCAACATAAATTTTCAAGGTTTCGAAAATGACGAATTATTGCAAAATGTCGGTCTTTACATTTTTGTCTTTTAGATCCACCAGTTTTTTAATGGGGTTGCCATGTTGGACAGGAAAGTGTCATCGAGTCAGATATTTGATTATTTTCTAAATTTTTTTTATAACTTACTAGCCGTAATATATGACAAAAAATTCCCAAATCTCATGACATTAGGGCCAACACTCTATATAGTGCAATGTGTCCTGCTTATGCAATGCTAACGCGACTGACAGTTCATGCAGATAGACTCGTTTTGATATGCAGAAAGAGGTGGGATGTAAACAGTCATATGTGTGGTGAGTTATCTGCGGGTTGTAATGCAGTTGTGTTTGCAGTGGGTGTTTGGTGACGCTACACACTGTGCTCGGTATAGGTCAACGTGTGGATTCCAAATAAAAACTAGAAGGGTCTCTATTTTTGTGAACAAAAAAATAGAGATGTCTCCCTCCAGTAGCATAACCATAAAGGTTGATAGCTCATAGATGTGGTGTCAATGGCTTTGTAATTAATGTTATTAAATTGTTCCTGTGGACAGTAGAGATATGTATTAAACGGAATTTATTGTTCCGTTTTGGTACGAAACACTTGTCAACACACCCAGAAAACACGATGTTGACTCAGTGATGGTCTAATGCTGGCCCACCGTCCGAAACGCTGGCCCAGCATCAAACCAGCACTGGTTCAACGCCTCGTGTTTGCTGGGCTGCGTTCAACACAGTAAACACAAAACATTTGTATAGCATTTGTACAATGTTGGAGCCATACTGAAGACGTTTGGCTGACGTTGTACAGATGTTATACAAATCTTTTGTGCTTGCTGCGAATAGCAGCTGGTCTAGTATTGCTACTGCTGGCAGCGATTACAAGCGGACACCGGCCCAATGTCTGTTAAATGTTAGGCCAGCGACGCCGGTGTTGGCCAGTATCTATTCAGCCGTAGTCAGTAGGCCTACTTCATGCTGGCTGTATTACTGGCACGATGCTTTGGACCAAAGCTGGGCTAATGTTGGCCCGCCGTCTGTGACGCTGCCCACATTCAGCGTGGCGTCAAACACCACACGGTAACCCAATACTGTGCTAATGTTGGCTGAGCGTCGTAGACGGTGGGCCAACAATAGCCCGACTTTGAGTCAATGTCTCATGTACGATATAAAGCGCTGGCAGAAATGAATGGGACATAACGCACAGACAGAGGGGACAGAGGTAAAGCAACATGTCCCCACCTCTCTATGAGAGGGGAGACATAATAAACTAGAAGAGTCCATTATTTTTGTAAAAAAAACTGGATATGTCTCCCTCCAGCAGTGTAACCATAAAGGTTGATAGGTTATAGATATAGTGTCAATCGCTTTTGTAATTAATGTTACTAAATGGCTTCTGTGGACAGTAGAGACTATGTATCATGTGTATTTTGATGTGGTGGAACCCGTTTTATATATCTACAGCATCTTCCCCTGCAAGGTTCGCTACTCTTGAGGCTTCGCTGTGTCGAGAATTGCTGCAGGGAAGGTGATTTACAGTAACTAAATCGTATTTAGGCCAAATCAGTTGCGCAAAAGTTTTAATATTTTTCCACCCGGTGATGTGCAAACACAAATGTGGCCTATCAACACTCCCTGCAAACAGCAGACGCTGACCCAATGCTGGTCCAATTCTGGCCCACCGTCTGCGACGCTGGCCCAGCATAAAACCAGCACTGGTTCAACGCTTCGGGTTTGCTGGGCTGCGGGTCTGGCAGTGCAAGCTGACACCAACCCACTTCCTGTTAAATGTTGGGTCAGCGTCACTGGTGCTGGCCTGTATCCATTCAGCCGTTGTCAGTAGGCCTACTTCATGCTGGCTGTACTACTGGCACAATACTTTGAACCAAAGCTGGGTTACTGTTGGCCCGCCGTCTGTGACGCTGCCCACATTCAGCGTGGCGTCAAACACGACACGATAACCCAATACTGTGCTAATGTTGGCTGAGCGTCGTAGACCGTGGGCCAACAATAGCCCGACTTTGAGTCAATGTCTAATGTTTGACCTCCTGCTCGATAGACGGACAGAACGCTCAGACACAAAACTGATCGGACGAACAAGTGAGCGGTGAGAGATAAAGCAATATGTCTCCCCCTCTATAGAGGGGAGACATAATAAAATGTGTGTTTCTAGCTCCATATGTTGTGTACACATTGGCTATGTCTGCAGGTGTGTCTACTCTGTTATGATTTTATTATCTCATAAATATATCGATAACGAACATTTTTCTTTAAAATCTTATATGGTAATATGTTAATCCCACAACCACCATCATAATACCACAATTCAACATATTAGTGAAAATAGAAAAAAAATATCAACTGAAATTTGCAGAAATATGTCCTTCGCAGATTCCGTAATTTGTTTTTCACTAAAATTTTTTCTAACTTTTTGTTGATTAAAAGACATGGTGTGACAGTAAGATGCAAACAGATGCAAACAGCTTAAATTAGCGACAATTTAGTGACATAAAATATATAAAATCGGCGATCAGTTGGCGATGAAAAGGTGATTGCTTTGAGATTGTCTGATTAGTACTCAGACCTAGCCTTGGATAACAGTCCATTGCACAGGTCAACATGTGCCCAATACCGTGATAAATCTGTTGAGAGGCGTGCGTGTTGCTGGTTTACATCGGATTTTTTCATGAGCTCTTCTTCATTGTTCCGCAATTTCAATTTCTTCAATGAGCAAGGTGTTTTATTTGGTACACGTTTTGTGCGCAATGGACCATGTCAATCTAGAATTTATTTTAAAAAGTGAAAAAAAAATTCTCACACAAACCGAGCGAATCTTGCTTTGGTTTAGTTGGCAATTTAGAATTTAAGATGTCATAAGTCTCAATTTTAATGTTTAGTTTTTCTGAGTGATATTTTTTCTTTTGTAGGATGTTGATATATTTGAGAGCCTAGTATAACATAGAACATATAGTCATGCCCAATCACGAGGTATAGTCAAACCACGATTATCATGCCTTTTTCTAATCATCATCATCATGTTTGTTTTTCATGTCTTATTTTAATGACTATCCTGCTTACTTTTGTTGCTTTATTTCACTCTTTTGTCGTCGAATAAAATGTGAAGCGGGAGCAAGGCTATATAATACTTTATAAAGAATAATCAGAAAATTTAAAATTAATGGGACAATAATAATTATTTTGGATATGTTTGATATTCTGTCAGTTTTTAAGTTAATGGCTAGCCGGGCAATCAGCACACCCGGTTTTGTTGTCCTTTTTTGATTAATCAGAGAGCGATTAATTATAAATGCCCATTTTTATCGCGTATCACTGCCGCGCAAAGGTCACTGCCGTGCAGACCCCAAAAAGCAGTAACTGTTACCATTGTTACTGTTACTGTACGAGAATACGGGCCCTGAAGAGCAGACAGCGAGCAGACATATTTCTGCGCAATGTAGGCCCTATGCCGGTTAAATAAAACAGCTGTATTTAAATAGCATTTGAAACGTTGGCTGAACAGTAATTAAATAAAACATATCAATTATGTTTGTGTTACAATGATTATGTTGCTTAAAAATAGCAGAATATGGCATTATCACACTGAATTATTTATTTCTTAACATACCAATAATTATATTTTATTATAATATCAACTGCCAACCATCTAAACATGGTGATTGCAATGGTAATTACAGTCGTTTCACATATAAAAGATCAACAAAAGACTTGGTGCTGATTGTCAAAAATATTTTCAGGTCACAATAACTTTTCTGTCATTGATGCTGCAAGACATTTTTTTGTAAAAAAAAATACTTTAATTTCCTTTACAAGTTATATTTTAATCAGTATATTCTTATTTTCTACAAAAGACAATATCAAAAGACGTTAACTCATTTTATGTTTAATGTTGGGCCACCGTCTGCGACGCTAGCCCAACATTAAACATAGAATGGATTAGGCCTCACTTCTCGTGTTGGCGACGACACCATATCTTTCAGTAGATCAATCTAGCGATACACACAGTAAGACACTGACATATTCGCCAACGCTGCCTATGTGAATAGTATCTATCTAGTCAGGTAGGTTATTTATACCAAGAAAAATAATTTGACATTATTATCAAGAACAAAATATGATCATACATTGAATTTTATAATATTTTATAATATTAGTATATCTAAATTCATGTTCCCAATGAAAATGAATTGCAAATATAGATTCATTATTGATCTGGTACCTTACATGTTGTGCTATGTAAGGATTTAAGTTGGATAAACAATGTGTGGTTATGATATAACAATAAAACAAATATCATTCGCAGATTAGCTACAAATATGCATTTTTACAGCTGAAAGCGGGAATGGAGTTTAATTTTTCTACGACATTTATATGGATTATGGTGTTAGCGTATCCAGGTACGTATGTATTTTAACAACGATTATTACTTAAAAATTGTTTTTAAACTACTGTATGCTGAGTAACTTAAGTTTACACATAAAGCATAACATCTTGCATACATAAAAGAGGACAAAGATGCATAGCTTTGGAGTTGACTTCGTAATACTTAAAATACACCGGTGACGTCATTCTGTTGCTAAAACAGTGGATTCGGATCTACAAAGCTACTGTTATTTTTCATACTGGCCCGGGCGGACACAGTGATAATTATGCATATTTTACCATGAAACTACATGCCTAATGTTTTTTTTGGTTTACCACATGTCACAGTGACTATTTTATCTATCAATTCTTGGAGCACATGTACCTATTTTGTGTATTGAAGAAAGCTCTCAATTACGATAGATTCGTAGATCTGAATAATTATACTAGTCGCTGCGCGCCTCGTGAAAGTCAGTATTATGGGGAGCCTACGTGACCGAGAGGTAGCGTGCTCGGCTTCAGACCACCAGGGCTCGAATTTCGAAACCTGTGTCTGGAGGACAGTATCATCTCAACCATCTCACCATCCTCAGGCGGTTCTCCTGGCCCAGTTTAGCCTATATGTGCACAAAGGTGACCTAAAGCCCGATTAATTTCATTTTGCGCGCCTCGTACATTCAGATTTACGAATCTATCGAATTCAGTGCTTTCTCCTTGACTTGTATTGCAGCTGAGTCGCTGTATTGTTATGGTTGTAAGATCTTATGGCGGGCCCATATAAAAGCTGAGAACAACAGCTGTATCCAAGGAACAGAGACAGACTAAACTATCTGCAGCTTGGGCTGTGTTATGATGACTTTCACGGCGTCATCTCTGGCCTTGGGTGAGTATGTTTTATAATCACACTTCTAGTTATCTATAAAATCCACAATATTGTTTGAATAAAAATAGCCATGAATTGATGGCAGTACCTCTCAGCTTTTATAAAAGCTTTGTTAATGAATATCAAGAGCACGTGTGGCCTACAAGGCGTTATGAAGTTATCGCGCATGAAAGCCATTTTGGTTTCCGTGACCTGGTGACCACGGAACTAGGTCAAATCCATGGATTATCTTCAGATTAGTATCTTGAAGATGAGGTAAAAAACAATGGCCCTAAGTGAAGGTGTTATGAAGTTATCGCGTTTAAAAGCCATTTTGGTTCCCCCTGACGTGATGACCTTGAAATTAGGTCTAGGTCACTGAATGTCGAACTTGACCTTCAGATTAGTGTCATACACATGAGATAGAATATGAAGGGCCTAAGATTAATGTTATCGCGCTCACAAGCATCTGCACCGCCTGCCCGCCCGCCCGCCTCTGGTGATCACTATACCCCACAGCATTATTGGCTGAAGGGTAAAAAACACACAACTTTTAAACCAGAAATATATATATGTTTGTGCCGGGTGCGTGTATAACGGTCTGGAGTCATCACTACTCTAGCCAACGAGTCGACTCTTTGGTTAGATTCGTCGCGCTTCGGCATCACGGGCTGGGCAGTTTCAACACTGTTACAATGGCGCCCAATATGGTTCTGTTTTCAGGAAATATGGGCGCAATACTCAGAGGCTGCAATATGTGGTTTCAGCCAAAAACGAAACCCGTTTGTGCAAACTCATTGGCTGTTATACGTAAACTGGTACAATACATTGGTCTTGACCAAGTGGAAATTAAAGATAATACAGCCCAGGGTAAAGTATGTTATTGTAGCACTGATGATTGTAACGCCGATCCCATGGATACGTTCCTGAATCCTGGATATATTGTGCATGTCGAGTCCACTAATTCGTACATTAAAGTGACCAGCACAGGTGATCATGTATCCGGGCATGACCTATTGACCAGCACCGAGGCTGTAACATATTACGACCGGTCTTTTCCCAGCAAAGCTACCATTTCTTTATGGAATCAAGCTACCATAAATAATGCCGAAGACTATATGACTTCAAACAAGATCATCATGAAAGACCTTTATTCCACCAGTGTTATTTAGTCCAGGGGTATTAGTCTAAAACTCATAGAGACCTGGAACAAATTCGTAACAAGCTGAAAATTTCAGCATATATTGTTGAGACAACATAGAAAAACATATCAAAAGTCCTCTAAGATTCCCCTGGTATTAGTGTCCGAAACGGGGGTAATAAGGGGGTAAATAGGGGTAATAAAGGGAATAATAACGATAACTTTAAAACTATTTAACCTGGATTCATAAAAATTGTATCTAAACATATGTTTATTCCCTGCGGAATCCATTAAAAATATTTGTATTAATTTTTCACCGTTTCATCCCCAAAAGTGGTAAATAGGGTAAAGTAGAGGTAATAACCATAATTTATGATCTATTTGACCTGGATTCATAAACCGTGTATCTAGCATCGGATAATTTTTTTTAAACACTTCTAAAATTTGGCGACCTCTCCTTAATTACCAACAACATTTTTTATATCAATTTTTAACCACCCTTTCCTCTCCATAAGAGGTAAATATGGGTAAAATGAGGGGTGATAACCATAGCTTATGAACTATGGGGTCTAAAGTTCCAAAAATTGTTTTTAAACATATGTTTTAGCTCCTGAGGAATCCACTACAATTACTTATATCAATTTTTACCAACCCTTTCTTTCCCGAAAGTGGCAAATAATGGAAAATTATGAGAATAACCATAAATTTGACGGAGATTCATAAAATTTGTATTTATATATTTGTCCTAGCATCAAACAAAAAAGTGTAGGCCTAATTGAAAGAAAAACCAACCATCACCATTTATTCGTAAAAAAGACGAAATTGTATATGATGTTGTATTCATTTTTAACAACCTTTGCATTCCCGAAAAGTATTTTCATGTAAAATATAGATTGTTAATCACATAATAAAACAGTTAATTCGAGTTTATTTCAAAGAACTTAAACTATTAAATTTTAAACTATTAAACTTTTAAAAACGGTTTCATTATTTTTTCTCGGATGCTAAAATATATAATCTCGATACCAATTTTATGAATCTAAGTAAGCCAAATATCGCTCACATCTTACCCTTATTTACCACTTTTCGGCATGAAAGGGTGATTTTACAGCATAATATCCTTTTGTTGCTGGTTTTCGTATAAGTTTAAAATGCTTTTACATTTTCTCCCATGGTAAAACATATTCAGGTAGGCCCTACCAATTTTATAAATCTAGGTGGAATAGCTTTGTGGTTATTATGCTATTTTTTTGCTTTGGGGATGAAAAGGTGGTAAAATATTAATACAAATGATAATATTAAACACCCCGGGTATGTTTGGATACAATTTTTATGAATCTAGGTTAAATAACTCCAATTTTACTTATATTTACTACTTTTTGGAGGAAAGGGTGGTAAAAATTGATATAAAAAGTTGTTGCTGGCAATTAAAGAGAGGTCGCCGAATTTAAAAAAGTGTTTTTGCTTTTTTCGCCGATGCTAGATACAAATTTTATGAATCTAGGTCAAATAGCTCATAAGCTATGGATATTATCCCTATTTTCCCTATTTACCACTTTTGAGGATGAAAGGGTGGCCAAAAGGTACTACAAATAATTTCAATGTATTCCGCAGGTGCTAAAACATATATTTAGATACAAATTTTATGAATTTAGGTTGAATACTTTTAAATGTATTGTTAATACCCATTGTTTACCCCCATTTACCCCTTAATATCCCAATTTCGGGCACTAATACCAGGCGGATTTTAGAGGACTTTTGATATGTTTTTCTATGTTGTTTCAAGAACATATGCTGAAATTTTCAGCTTGTTACGAATTTGTTCCGGGTTATTATCTAATAGCCCTGGACTAATTCCTAATACAGCATCTAGTGCCACAAAGGTTGTGGCGCCGTTGTTCCGTGTTAGTGCTCTGTTGTGCTCCACGTTCTTATTCTGTTGATTCCCCTTCGACTTATCCCTTTCGACCGTCTTCGACGCTGACTCAACATTGAAACAGCATTGGGTGAATGCCTAGTGTTTGCTGGGATTTGATCTGCTCTATTGGCAGTTATAGTTCATAGTTATTCACCGTGTGGCGCTTATGTGGCTGAAAAATGACGCATGAATTCCTATGTCTCCATGAACTCAAACACTAACCCTTTAACCACCGGTGCCGCATATATTCTGTTTTTCACTTTTTATTAGCACATTATGTACCACCTTTTGAACATGTTAAAGATAAAATGTGACATCAATCAGCAATATTTGAAAACAGTTGACCTCCATTTTGTCAAATCTGAATAATTTTCATTCACTTGAAGTTTTGGATCGCGTCAGCGAGACACAACTTCAAGTGGGTGAAAATTGAAATTGAAAAAAATGGCGGTTAAAGGGTTAACACCAAGAGCACTCTACCGTAAATGCTTAGTTAATTACCTGAAACTACTATCGCCTTGTCAGGCCCACATGTGTGAAAAAAACGGCATTTGCCGTACTATTTCTAAAAGGGACAACCGAAAATAAATGGCCTCCGCCTACCAATGTTTTGGTTTTGGGAGTTGTCGAGAGCAGCCACCATTGGTCAACATTTAGAAACGCTACATAATAGATATTCTATCAAGTACATAGGCCTTTGGCTAGAGGTTCATGGGATTTTGTACCGCCATATTGCACTTTTGAGACCTCCACCTTCAAATGTCAACAGCAACAATGGTGACTTGGACTAAAGTTCCACACACAAGGCACACCGTGTTTTTTGTTTCAGTTGTTTTAAAATGGTGCACAACGGACCTCGACTTCTATTTAGACAAGGACATGTACCGATGTTCTTAAATAGGTTGATCTGGGTTTGCATCCTGTTACTCATCAGTCGTGGTTCGACGTCACTTCCATTTTATTTTTTAGTTTGTTTTTTAACTAATATGTTTTAATATTTATATTATAAACGGATAAGAGTATTACA
The DNA here is from genome assembly GCA_964017125.1 of Flabesymbios commensalis. Classification (NCBI taxonomy): domain Eukaryota; kingdom Metazoa; phylum Annelida; class Polychaeta; order Terebellida; family Flabelligeridae; genus Flabesymbios; species Flabesymbios commensalis. The sequence goes on along the minus strand of OZ024905.1, from coordinate 95,876,350 downwards.
AAATGTACAAAATGCAATAGTGCTTTAACAGCCGATATTGGCCTGTACTTAATTTCAATTTACTATTTAATTTGCGTATTTTGTTCACATTCTCGGTTTTTTCAAACAGTAATAATACATATGCTTGTATTACATAATATTGTAAAACAAATAAATAAATGAATCTGCTCAACCGTCTGAAACTACCGTCTCTGTTCACTATATCATGTACAATCATCAGAAACTACCTTCTATGTTCACTATATCATGTACAATCATCAGAAACTACCTTCTATGTTCACTATATCATGTACAACCATCAGAAATTTGTAACCTTCTATGTTCACTTTGTCATGTACAACCATCATAAACTACCATGTCAGTTCACTATATCATGTACAACCATCAGAAACTACCATCTCTGTTCACTATACCATGTACAACCATCAGAAACTACCGTCTCTGCTCACCATATCATGTACAACCATCAGAAACTACCGTCTCTGCTCACCATATCATGTACAACCATCAGAAACTACCGTCTCTGCTCACCATATCATGTACAACCATCAGAAACTACCGTCTCTGCTCACCATATCATGTACAACCATCAGAAACTACCATCTCTGTTCACTATATCATGTAGGCCTACTACCATCTGAAACTACCTTCTCTGTTCACTATACCATGTACAACCATCAGAAACTACCGTCTCTGCTCACCATATCATGTACAACCATCAGAAACTACCATCTCTGTTCACTATATCATGTAGGCCTACTACCATCTGAAACTACCTTCTCTGTTCACTATACCATGTACAACCATCAGAAACTACCGTCTCTGTTCACTATACCATGTACAACCATCAGAAACTACCATCTCTGTTCACTATATCATGTAGGCCTACTACCATCTGAAACTACCTTCTCTGTTCACTATATCATGTACAGCCATATTATAAACTACCGTATCTGTTCACTATATCAAGTACAACCATCTACAACTACCATCTCTGTTCACTATATCAAGTACAACCATCTACAACTACCATCTCTGTTCACTATATCAAGTACAACCATGATAAACTACAATTATGTTCACTATATCATGTACAACCATCTACAACTACCTTCTCTGTTCAATATAACATGTACAACCATCTGAAACTACCCTCTTTGTTCACTTTATCATGTACAACCATCAGAAACTACCCTCTCTGTTCACTTTACCATGTACAATCCCCAGAAACTACCCTCTCTATTCACTATATAATGTACAACCATCAGAAACTACCCTCTCTGTTCACTATATAATGTACAGCCAACTGAAACTACCGTCTCTGTTCACTATATCATGAGCAGCCAGCCAACTGAAACTACCGTATTGCCATGTCATGTACATCTACATACTAAGAGGCTGTGTGTTGACTCCGTAATTACGATACAATACGATACGATACGATGCGGTATAATATAGCGACTTCTATCCATCGGACTCAATGACACTTTGGTCTAAGATCGGTTTTCTGGCGGGTCGACTGTCTGAAAAAAGAGAGTTTATCATATGACGGTCCGCTTGGAGAGAAACAGACGCGGTTTCTGGTGCTGATGACGGCTTCTGTATCAATTTCTCTGTTACAGTCAATCTATCGCTGGTGTCTTCGGCAGCGGGTTGTCGTATTGCTTTATATCACTAATAATCATTATCTAATTACACCAGGCAGTTTATATGATATAACTATGTGAGAATCACCGATGAGTGAAATCAACACAGATAAAGGGACATCCGTTAATCAGTTTAATCATGTTAATTGGTACATGCAGATAACATAAGAGGTTGTGTCCCATCGTGATCAACGGGATTCGATTTAAATATGTTTTATTGTGTGGTGAAAACTGGGAATGAATGATTTGCAGATATTCGGTTTCCATTTAAATATGCATATATGTCTAGGCCTATATATGTTACATGTCTGTATGTGATTGTATCACATTAATGACATCCATGTATAAGAGATACAACTTATATGGTCATGAAATAGGATTTTGACGTAATTTTATCACAGTGTACGAAACACAATAATCCTAATTAGTTTGATGTTTTGATGTTTTCTCTGTTTGCTTGTTTGTGTCGTTCATATGAACTGACTGATAATCCTCCTGTTGTATTTTTCGTCTTGCAAATCTTCTTGAAAATGAGCAGAGCGTGTGTATGTCATTGTCGTCTTCATTGAACCCTAAACAAAACCAGATCACACGCAATGCGTATATATTATATCATCTAATCTAATCAAGGGGAAAAAACTGACTATATGTATAAAATACCACCACAAAATAATCGAATAATCATTGAAAATGATAACAAAGTGAAAATAAATGTATCATATATATATTATTAATATATATGATACAGCATAAAAAAGTAGAAAATTTATATTATATTTCGATTTATTTAAGAGCAATAAAAATAAGCTATGAAAAATGTGTTTAGAATGAAATTCAACAAACTCGTGAACTTTTTACGCTACAAATGTTGTATATTGCATGTCCATAAAAAATGTTAGGATATAGCAAACTATTTATGTAATTATATCGGGGCTCTTTATTGACATTTAGCCTATAACAATTAATTGCAAAGCTATTTATATTCAGTAATGAGAGACCATAAATACAATGGGACATGATCAATGTAATGTAACGTAAAGAATATCATATTAATACGTATTACCTGGTATGTAGGAAATAAGAAGTGCTACTAATACTCCAAAAATACAACCAATGGCACCCACAAAATGAAATGAAATCTTCGGAAGCCACACCATTGATATCCTGAAGATAATAAAGTATTATTGGGTCTCTACAATATCAATTTGGTTGAAGCTGCCGTCCGCTATCGCAATACACAAATAATGGATGTATCAGTAATAAACTAAAATATAGGTTATTTGTTAAACTGATAGAAGTGTAGATGTATGATTATGCTATATAAGGGCCTACCTGTGGTATTTATACCAGACATAGTAATAATGTTGCATCTATTTCAATCTAAGACCACAATGCGTGTACTTTTATAAAGCTAGTAGTTTTCAGTAAAATTAAGATAAATACCGTTTCAGTGTAATGCAGCTGTATCTCACGTACAACGACCATATAAACAATATCTACAATTGTATTCACAATAACCGTGGTTAATGATAATCACTGATATCTCTTCAATTTTAAATCAATTCTCATGATATTTTACAACAACTGTTTCTGCTCATGTGACGATTGTTGCGTCATTCTTTGCAAAAGTTTGTATAATTTACACAATTTAAAACAAATTGGTTGAGGATATACTGAGGAATCAGCGAAAATCATTCACGATACACGACATAGCGAACACATAACCTTGGCCCGAAGTCGCTACAACTTTGAACGACAATGACCCAACATTAAAACAACATTGGAACTACAACACGTGTTTACTGGAATTTTACAAAAGCAAACCACAATTATCGACCTTTTTTCTCGGGGCTGGTCCATTATATTTAATGTGCTGTTGATGTAAGTTGTGGAATCCAATATACTCCTTCTGAAAAAGAAAAAAAAACATGTGATAAATATAAAACAGATCCCATATGCAATCGACTTTACTACTTTATGTTGCTGTCCTGGCGGAGTTTTAATCCTTAGAGCACTGATGTCGACTGCAGTAGACATTCTGTGTCCTTATTAGCACCTGTATAACCCCTGATAACTAGATGTTCACAGCAAGCTATGTCTTCAAGCTTGAAACTCTTGTTATATATTGCGACATAAATTTCCTAAATAACATAATTTTTCAGTCACTTGTAGTTGTGTGTCGCGGTAGCGAGACACAACTTCAAGTGAGTGAAAATTTAAATTTAATAGATCAGTACTCTAAGGGTTAGTACTGCCTCGGTCACAATCAACTGTACAAAAGCTGTACTAGCGATTGTGGGAGCATATTATACAGTGGGCATTTGTTAGTAGGGGTGATTGTGACCGATGTATAAGGCATTCTCTCGATCAGTAGCCTAAATTCAACGAGCTCGCTAAGTTTACGAGAATTGTCAACGATTGAACGAGTGGGTTAAAGTGGAGCGCTGTTTGGGCACACATACATGTTAAAGAGTAAAATTATTCTCCTAAGCGGCAGGAATTAGGTCACAATAATTTTGGACATTAACGAGGAGTTCTGTTTTGAAGTCCGAATTCCTTCATGCGTAGGTTGGTTATTTAAGCGTGTTGATTTAATCGTGTTGTTAGCTTCTTGACAGAGTTTCGCATGTTTAGCTTGGTGATTTAAACATGTTACATATTTCGCATATTACTTTCGCATGTTTACTTACGTGGTCCATGTAGTAATATTTGTATCGAGGTCAGATATGACATTACCGTTCAGTTTACTGTAAGAAAACAAAGAAAGATGGACAATTACGTTTTGAAATATATATTGTAATTAGACAGCAAAATATACTTAACCAGCTTTACTTTATCAGTTTATACAATACGGGGCGTGGAACCATAACTAAGCTATTTGATGGGAAATATGCCTTAGTACACATAACCTACAGCATATTTGATTTAGACTCAATTAATATGTTGACGGTGCTTATATTTTATAATTCCTCTATAACCCTTTAAACACCATTGTCGCAAGTATGAGGTATGTAGGTGATTTACAAGTCAAGAAATAGTGATGTGGTCATGCTACGGTTTCAAACTTGAATGTTGAAATTATTGCCATTCATTTTTCCCAGTTCTTACGTGCAATTGTCGGTATCTGTTTCCAGAGTATCCTGGTGTGTTTTTTGTATTAAGTTTCCTAGAATAATCCACACAACCAGCACCATAGCACATAGACAGCCTGTCAACGTACTCTGTAACATGTAGATCAATCATAATCATTACTGGTTGAAAAATAGAAATTAAACGTGATCATAGCTCGTAGACAACTAATATCAATGAATTAGTAATCAGAAGTATATTCTCGGTATTTTTCGATTGGGCCATCGGGTTAACAGTTGTCATTTCAACTGTGAGGCAATATCTTGATAGATAAGAAAGATATATTACTGCCCTGTCGCATTTCTAATATTGCTGGTTACTACAGCACGTAACAATGTACACCCTAGTCTTGTCATGGAGAAAGAGTGAACTATGATAGATTCATAGATCCGATAGTATGAGGTGCGCCACGCCGATTATGTTCGGACTTGTGAATATAGATGAACCATAATATATTATATTCTGAACATTGACAGTATGGATACTGACTGTGGAATCGTAAATTCGTATCAAAATTTCCAACTGATATATTTTATGTTTTTTTACAAATAATTTTATTCGTCAAAACCTCAAACACGTTAATCCAGGTTTTATTTGGATACAATTGATAATGAAAACAGACAGAAGACAGACAGAGAGAACATAGTCTCTAAGATTCAAAATCACCTTTAGGTATCCTGTTATATATGTTTCAAGAGCGCGTTTAGAACCTGGTGGCATATTATTTACAATGTGTTTGAATTAGCGGATTGCTTAAGCTCTTGGTTTATTTGAGTCTGTCAGACCATTTAGAATCTGGCTAATTCAAACTGCGCACTTATCTGCCTTGTGTCTTTTATATGCTTTTGATCCCAATGTTGTATTTTACCCTTCTTATACTAGTAACTAATAAATGTGAATTCAGGTACCATCCTGGATTATACAACTCACATCCTCACCTTCCAGTTCAGTCTGGGTATTAAACAGCTGAAAAAATACAATATGACGATTGCAGGCCCGATGCATGCCAGTAAAGAAAAGCTCATCTAAAAACATAAAAATGACGGTCATCACAAATAATATAATTATTCCGACATTCATTAAATAAAATATACCAGAGAAATATCTTGTATTACAGACAACAAGCTCTAGGTTTCAAAATATTAAGTTTATAAGTCTCAATATTATCAAAGTTTATATTTCGCATACTTACAGCTTCAGTTTAAATATTTTGATTGGTGTTTCCTATTGCGTACGCTATTGAAAAGTATGACAATCAATATAAGCAGATAATTATTTCAAATTAATTTCATTACAAAAAGACAATTTGATATATTGCTATAAATTATTCTTGGTGTGATTAAAACTTCTCTGTTCAAGCAACAACTTTCGGATTTTACTAGTAATAACCGATCGTATCTTCCACATCTTACATTTTAATCACAACATAAACATTACATTCTTTGACATATGTACCAGACGGGAAAGGGGTATCATAGTTTAACCCTTTGAAGCCTGCATTTTCCCTTGTCATCTTCATCCTCTACAAGCCTCGAATGGCTGTCGCAATTCTCGACTTGCAGTGGACTGAGATGACTTGAAGTGGGTGGTGAATGAAAAAAAAAGATATTATTAAAACAGTCCCATGAACATTTTCGTTCTAAACCCCCCTAGATTGTAGGAGATTAGGTTATTCTTCAGAGATGCAAAATGATGCTTTAGTTCATCGTGAGGACTTAAAGGGTTTATAATATAATTCAAACATCTCATCATAGATGACAATAGATCGAGGTGAGTCGCGAAGAATCTCTACGGGAATTATGACACAGATTTCAGGAATCAGTGGCTAAATAGTAATTTATTTTCACTAACTTGGGGGTTATGGATCATGACTAACATACCTGAAGCAATGTTCCTCCAAATGTTGACACAGCTATTCCGACCAGCAGACTCAGGAACCCAAAGACGATGGCTGAAACACACAGTAAAATCATTAAGTATAAGTATAAAATCAAGTAGCAAATGTGAAGATTAACTGGTCAAACTTTACAAACTCGAAAAAAATAATTCTGCGCAAACATACGACATCACCTGACAGTTTTGAATAGCACGTCTTACACTCCACAGACAGCAACTAAACTGCTTTACCGCAACATGTTAAGATTTTGACTCATATGAACTGATAAACTTTACCATGCCAAGTTTTTAGAGACTTACTAAGGATTGTGGTAACCATGACTTTTGCTCGTTCTGTATGATTTTCAAATCTCGGTGCTACTATGTCCATCCAGGTGAAAGCCGTCAATCCGTTTAAAGAGGAGGATAAATTGCTAGAAAAAATCACACAACGACTTTATTTCACAGAAAACATGGCTTATCCCTTTCACTTTAGACGTCGGATCCAGACATCTAAAGTCGATCTCAGCACTGAAAGAGTAAAAAAAGATTATATCATACCATAGGTGGGGCCTATTCAAATGAAGCGGAAAGAGCTAGCCTAGACATTTATGACTATTTCAAATTTAGTGCAGAGTAAGGGGTCTAACCTCAATGAGCTACATACTAGTGCAGAATAGAACAGTCCAGTAGTTCCTGAGTAAGACATCACCTCAATAGCAAAATAGGGCAGCAACTGTAAAACAACCACATAATGGTGGATAGTATGCGTTCTTTTTTTCGAAGAGGATTAATATTTTCAAGGTGATCGACAATAATTTTCATTTTAATTCACCATCTGTTAATAATATTTATACATAATTAAGCTCTTATATGGCGGCATGAAACCGGTGGAACATCGGAATAAATATTTAAAACAAGCACATTTTATATATTTATTCTAGAATGACACTTGTAATACAAACTACGAGACCTGGTTAAGGTTACACATATAAAAAATGCTATGAGACCTGGTTAGGGTTACTGACTTGGTTAGGTTTACTGATCTGGCTAGGATTACTGACCTGGTTAGGGTTACTGACCTGGTTAGGTTTACTGACCTGGTTAGGGTTACTGACCTGGTTAGGATTACTGATATAGCCAGCTTTGTATGGGTCACATCTCTGGATAGCATAATAACCAAAAGCTATAATCCCACTAAGTATCGCCAGCAAACCGAGTAGCATCTGCATTGGAATAGCCATCCCCATCATTCTGAATAAAACGAGAAAACAAATATTTTATATGAGCACAATGTTGTAAATGGTTCTGTAACTTTCGGCATATAAAATATGTTGCTCAATATTACGTAATGTCTTAGAAATAAAAGTAAGCATCAACTTGCTTTCTATTTTTCAATATCGCAATATGTGATACACGTTCATGTAGCGTCGTTGTGGAGCTGAAGTGTCATATCTTCCATTGCAGATACAATTTAGCTCCAAAGTGACAATACGATTAATTACGTTTTTTGTTTAACTTTTTATTATACATGTGTAATTATTATGTGCTAAATTGTTCTATATAGTGAGAACAATTAACAAAAAAGATCATGTATGCGGGCTCTTTGCCTGAAGGTGTTTACTGATACAGGCTTGTAGAGTGTGAAAGAAAACAGCAGTAACTGCTTACTTGAAAAGTGAGCAGTTACTGCCGTTTACCTTTGACTGTTGTATATAATGTGTAGGCCTACTTACTTTTGAGCTTTTCCCTGAGAAGGCAGACAACATATTCTTTGTACGGCTGTGGGTGAACATCCAAACACAAGAACCCACACAAAACAGTTACTGGTCACTAAACCAAGCACCGTCTGTCTCTCGTAGATAGATAGACGTGTGCTGATAAACAGATAAAACAATCAGATTCTCACATTATATCACAACTCATCTGGCTCTAATTAAAGGCATGTATTCACGTATCATTTGTATTTCTGCATAGTTTTATAATACCACTTAATAATATTATGATAATGTCATGAAATAGATAGGTTATCCCCCAAAAAAGATTCCACATTGTTTCAATGCCTTTATTTGATGCAGTATCATCAATGAATTATTGTGAGCTCACTATTAAATATGGCGTTTTTTTAGCATGGTTAGCAGACTGATTTGATGATAATGGATGACAAATTCACTTTTGATGGATTTACATTCCTATACACAGGACAGATTCATTATTGTAAATGGTGCTGATCTAGAATATATTTAAAAAAATAACATTTAAAATTTCATGGTGGATGATGCTGTCTTGGAGTCCGTCTAAATTCCGATCAATCATTATTCTGAATTAGTGAGTTAGACTAGCAAATAGAAAGGAATTTATTCAAATTATGTTATGCTTGGCTGAGCAACATGAATGATTTTACTTGTTTCGAGTACATTGTAAATTACCTAACTCGCTTATACTTACTCTATTGCAAATCTACCTGCTTCATCATAAGCGTGCACAGCTTCTTCTATTCCTTCGCTTTTCACTGAGCCCTGAAAAATAAGTTAACAGCTACATTATATTAATAATAATTGCAAGGTTGGTTTACTGCTAGACGAGTATTTAAATGTAACAACTGTATTACTATTTGTCAGGCGTGGGGAAATAAAAATACAAAACTCGCTCAGTCAGTACATTGTGCACATGCTGTATGTACACTAGTCTTGAATAAAAACGCCTGGAGACCTGCCTTTATTATAGCAATGTAGCATAATTACACATTTTCTCTTCACTATGCTGTGTGTGTACATAAATATCTAATACACGTTTTAAAACGTCACAATATTTAAGATTAAATGAACGAAACTGAAAGCAAAACATACACACCCATACATGTGAAGTACATCATTGAGTATACTTTCACCTGATTATCGTGTTATTTATATGACACAGAAATAATGTTCCATCTCAAAAGATCATTGTCGTCCATTTAGGGTTCAAAGGGTGGTAACAGTGTAACGTAGTTCCCCTGTTATTTTGTCGGAATATAATGGTTGTAGAAGATATATATACCTCGTACTGGGGAACCGCAAGGGTTAATCTCAAGCCTGTAAACCTCACCTCTTATCGTGGTCATGGTCACAGCCATGAAAACATCGGGCGTGTGTCACTTCATCCCAAACAAACCACCAGCTATTCTGGCAAGGGTAATAAATGTAACTACCTCCTACCACCGTCTATTCGGATTAGATATTCACAAAGAGCACTGGGAGCGGCGGGGTCGGTCAACAAGACAGTTGGGTAATGGAGTGACAAATAGAAGCATATTGTTTTAACGCCTCTGAGCTGTCCAAACTATGACACTTCACACCTATACTGAAGTGTGAATTAACAATGTAACACCATAGCCCTGTTTGCCAGGCTTACCCGGGCTGACCAGCCTAGTTTTATAAAAAAATAAATATATTAGTGGGTTTTGATGCACAACGACGACCTGCTTGAGCCAAAGCACGCAGGGCTCCATGGTTGGAGCTATGGGACTGGGGGGAGGGGAGTCCACGCCACCCCTCCAGAGAAAACCTGAGATCTGGTTGGCCGACATAGACCACCATGGAGGCGCTGATCGCGGGGTAGGGAGGAAACAGCGTCTGTATATAATCAGATAATACGGTAGATTAGCGTGGCTATTAACTAAGTTTTGAAGTTTTGAAGTTTAGAGAGAATTTTAAGTTTGTAAGACCACGGGGGAACGTGTCAGTCTTGATATATTCGGAGCTGACATATGTACCAGGTGAGAGCTAAAAGGCTAACAGCCGGAACCTTGAGTGTTTAGAAAAATCACAACAAGAGGTACGAACAGAAATTAAGAATAAATTATATGAATAAATTGATTCACATCATTCTGAATCTGCTGCTGCCTGTTGACGGGGGAAGGTTCAGTGTTATCGCCGCCAAGTTTAAGAAGCTCAGAGACTGGGGACCGCGTCACTGGGTTGATTATCACTTTGAATTATGTCGATAAATTCCACGACCGATTGATTCATCCGATATCAAACAGGTTTAGTGAACACCACATGATTGAAAAATTACGAACACATCTGTCTAAACTGCCGATTGTTGACTTATAGCAAAATATAGTCTGCAATAAATCACCAATCGGCAAGTTGACACGGATTTGCCGTAACGGTCCAATCATGTGGTATTAATGAATTAGTCTGATGTTGAATGGGTGAATAATATATAATTTGAGTACGGTGAACAAAGTAATTTCACGGTAAAATATTTTTTATTTGCCCATTAAATAAAGGTTATTTGGAGATGAATGTGTGTTTATTGTACTCGATCAGTTATAATTGCAAATATGTTGTTTTAATTTAGGCAAACATAAATAGGTCCACCCTGTAGCGAAACACAACTTCTGAAACTTCTGGCTGAAACAATTAAATACTAACTTTACGGTTTACAAATCTATCAAACTCACCATTATTATAACTAGGCAGATACCAATCAGAATTGTAGCAGCCTGAAACACATCTGTCCATACCACGCTGCGATATCCTCCCTGAAAATAAATTTGCTTAAATTATTTTGGAGGTAGCAAAATAGTTTGTTGTAAGCATAAATCCATCAAAAGGATGGTCGTCAGGATATTGGAGCATTTGAAGCCTGGTATAAAGCAACACAAACTGAGAGACGTCGGCGAGCATTCTATTGTGAGGTATTAGCCGGTATGGGCACACAAGTGCACATGGTCCAATTAATTATATTATATTAGAGATGAAGCTGATTACTGGGAAGGTAGGGTACCACAGAGCGAAACCTGGGTGTGGGTTCCAGATTCCCACCGTTCCTAAGCACCGCATGGGTGATGTGGTATCAATGGGGTCCTGGAACAGGGGGGGGGGGGGCAACGCTCAATGCTCAATATCAAACAATTTCTTGCCCTAAATATCGTGTAAAAAATGTTATGTATATTTACAGTGTTTTGGGTATTCATGCAGGGAGAATCCTTTAGAGTCATCTTTTTTAATGGCAGTACCGCGGTTTGCACAGAAAGGGAACCGCGGTATTCCTGACGTCATACCCTCCGTTACCGCAAAAGTGTATTCATGTAGTCATTTTTTCACCATCTGCTGGCACTGGGGGCGAAAATAATATTAATAGTGAATACGTTATATAGCTAATATTAAATTAGATATAGCAGATCAATAACAATGATCGATATACCCAGTGAACTGATAATCGGTAATAATGGGGAAAAGTGTGAAACACATGCAGTTGGGTTGAACTTTAATATTATGAAAACCATTATGTCCCTCTTGCAGTTTAGTGACAACAAACAGTGATGGCGATGTCAAAATTATTAAATAAATGTAATAGACATGATAACAGAAATATGTGCATTTGGCTAAGATCGAACATGATGTTGATTAATATTGATAAAGTTAGACATCAAACTATTTTTATACTTATTTTGACATATCACCATGTCAGTTACTAGTCTCGAAAATGCTGGAGTGAAATTATTGGTTTTATTTCAAACTTCATGTTTTTATTTCACCCATTTTACACTGTTTCATCAATATCACTAATATCTGATTATTGTATTGATGTTGTCACAACATTGAACTATAAAATGGTTCAGCAATTCTATTCGTCTTGTTTTTTTTATCTAACATACTGCTCAAATTTATTTTAATAATATATTTTGCATTCTATTACGTAGCCTAACGTACCGTGCTTAAAAATTCTTTAGATTTAATTGGATTGTACGTGGAAGTTAATTAAACTATATTAAACCAGTAAAGTAGATATATTCAAACAGTCATTATGATGGGGTTTTTCGTGTTTTTTCAGGATTTATGTGAATTTGTGATACACTGCAATAAAATACATATTTTTCTCTGGTTGTTTGTTCTTCTTGCTCACTATTACTGGTAGAAATGAAGCCATCATTGTATAATTAAAAAAATAATTTGCTTTGAATGGCACTTTTATCACCTTTTCCGGGGGTTCCCATCATTAGATTTCTCGCAATTATGAAAAATGGTGCCAGCTCTCGCCTTTAATTACATAATTGTTGCAACAAGTGCTTGAAGAGGTAAGTGGAACAGGCATGCTGTGGTCCCTTCTGATAATTTTTTTTACGCAGGTGCCATTTTAAAATTTTTGGAAAAGAATTAAAATAGACTATGTCCACTGCCCTATGAGGATGTTCTGGAGGACATCATTAAGACCGTTTGGACAGAACAATGTGGGCATCTCGAAGAATTGAGATGCCTGGGGAAGGCTGCACTAGTTTGCCCATGGTAAAACCTGGGTGAAGTTTTGTTTGCCTACCCTGCACTTCCTCATGGGGCGCACCGAGGGTAAAAATGGAAGTTTCATGGCTATAAGGATGAGAATCAATCAAAAGTTTTCTTCTTCCATGACCCCTTCGTGGACTTAAAAAAAAAAAATGGGGCCGGAAGCTATGCCCAAATTTGTGATTGTTATGTGATGTATTTGCTCTGTTACAGTATTGCGGGGCACTCATTGGGTGCCCTGATGTATCTTAAAACCTGATATATACGGATAGCACATCTCAGTGCACATTCAGCTGCTTCAAAAAGTTCAAGTGTCTGGGTGATGTTTTGGCTTCTGTATCCCTGCCGGAATTAGCAAAATTAAGGTCACAGCTTTTGGATGTTTTTATCATCAGCTCAGATTTTGATCTGGCACAGCATGTTTCTTGCTCAGTGAAAACTATGGAATGTGGTCAAATATTCATTCTAGCATGTCGGCAGTTACGAAAAAAGGCTCATCATAATAATTTTATTGGACAATTTAAAAATTTATTGAATCTACCTAAATAAAGCACTTTAAAAGGACCAGTTGATTAATCGGTGTTGTAATAATGCGAGTGACATGTTACACATGGAAAGCGATTTTCAGTTATTTGGGGATAAATAGCTCGGTGACTGACCGCCAGGGATCGAATTTTAAATTTTAAATTTTAAATGTGGAGATTACTTATATTAAATAACACCACTCTGTCAGCTATCTGATTCATCCTCATCATCCTCAGGAGGCTATGTTAACATAGTTCGATCAGTATGAACACAAAGGTGGCATAAAGCCTCATTTATTCATATATTCGCTCTGCTTACATTTCATAGGTCAATGTGTATATATAATGTATGTAACAGCGGAATTGCTGAAGTAATGTTGACGAGAAAATGTTATATTTATTAAAAATAAAATACTGTAAATGATTGAATACACATTAGTGAGCATATACCGCGGGGCATATACCACAGAATATATTATAAATCTTAGTCATCAGCATTAGCTAAGGAGGCCAGCAATAACTACTGTCTTGAACAATAAGGACTTAAATAAATACAGGGCTAATGACCGCTTGTCTCTCATATAATTACATATTATATATTATTATATTATTATATTATAATTACATATTAACCCTTAGAACCTGATGTCGACTACAGTAGACATTATGTGTTTTTATTAGCACCTGTACAATCAGCTGCTAAAAGTAAAATATGCTTCCAATCTTGAAACACTGATATATGCTGGGACTTAAATCTCGCAAATCACACACATTTTCAGTCACTTCAAGTTGTGTTTCGCAAGAGCGGAACACAACTTCAAGGGATAGAAAATTTAAATTGAATATCTCAGATCTCTAGGGTTTAATTAACTGAATTGATTGATCAATTGATTTATTAGAAGTTGTGACCGCTATAAGAAATCGAGATCAATGTTATCTAACTATATAACTTGTATACTGATAAATTGTGTGATGACCAACACAATGTCCAGCTTATGTATAGAATGAAGCCCGAGAAGTTCTACATTCTTAGTTGTGAAAAAGGACGAGGCCGCAGGCCGAAGCCATTTCCACGTCTGAGAATGTAGAGCTCCGATGGTTTTAACTGACTTAAAACACACCATAATAAGGACCCCTCATAATCAAAAGCTCGATCAGAGCTGACTGATTATAGCATTAGGCCAGCCATGATAATTGATCAACAATAACTCTTCATTACCGGCTTAGAATGAAGTGGTCGACAAAGCAAATAATTAGGTGGTGTGTTCTAATATGTCGAAACACATGTTTATTTAGTCATATATCACAAAAATACAAAAAGTAAATAATTTGATGAACTGAGCATTCTTTACAAAACGTTTCATTATTTCAGTGCATTTTTTTTTCATTGGAAACACCCTAAAAACCGTAGACGATCATAGAAACACAAAGGTAAATAGCAAATTGTGATCCCGCATGTTGTATCATAATCCCCGAAGGTCCTTCATATCGCATGTATGAAAACTAGATAATCATTTATCATGTTTATATCCGTAAAATTCAAATTATTGCGCCACGTGACATATTTTGAATAAACACGAGACATTGACATGTTGCTCTACCGTATTCGACGCTGGCCCAACATTGGGTTAAATATTAGTGTTTGTCATAGAGAATTATAGCACATTATACGTCAGAATCTGATCTCTGTAGTACGTCAATAATCACGTAATAAACGTGTTTTAATCAATTATATTTGCATATGAAATCAAGTTGTTTTGTAGTGATTTCTGCGTCAGATCAGCAAGAACTACACATGAAATGTATTCTAAAATTAAACAACTACAGCCATATTTCTACCGTCGTGAAGCTGAGGTTAAATATTTTCAAGTAGGGGAAACATTTAATAACTTAAATTGGAGCTTAAAGTGTTCATATTATTTCTCAGTCCAGAACAAAAAATGAGATGTTAACAGTAAAAAATAGGGACGTTACAAAAGTTTCACGATACCGCCTATACAATGTCATGCGAACATATTTCACAAAAAAAACAATGAATAAAAATTAAGGTAATTGGCTAGATAACTAGGGCCTATATATCGAGTTTAATAAATAAAGTACAAATTTACATTATTTCATTTTTGAAGGTATTGATCGCGGTAGCGATACAGAACTTCAGGTGGATAATATAACTACTAGTAGTTTGCAATTTATGCTGATTAAACACACATATACACACATACACACACATGAACTATTGCACTGATTTGTCAATAAATGTTAATAATAGTGGAGACCAAAGGGTTCACAAAGGCGCTCAAAGACTAAAGGGTTGGTAAAGGCACTCACCATGGCCGTGTAGATGGTGGCACCGGCTCCAACCAATATCATGCACCAGTTCACAGAAACTCCCAGAACTTTTAACGACAATGGAAAAATATGTAGATAGTGAATTAACCATATTAACCAAATAAAATAAGTGAATAAAGTAATAATGCACAAGCACTAATCAGCTAATGGTGTAATGCACATATCGCCTAATAAAAAACAAACATTAGTGATCTACATTTCCCAGGTATTTTTTCATAATATTTTCTTTCACATATGTTAATTCCCATATGTTCATTCTAGAAGTTAATGAATATGATGCGGTCTTGGTTAGGGACCTACACAATATCCGATAAAAGCTCAGTACATAACGCTAGACAACGTGGTAAGCATTATACATGAATATATTTCAAATTTGTGGAGGGTAGAGCCTCAAGCAAAATTTACTAGGGCTACCATGGTTACTACCTCAAGTTGGGACACTATATACCCTATTTGTATATTGTTGAGTATCAAATACCGATAGTTTGGCAATTTTGCTCGATGCTGAGCCAAATTATTTATCCTCCTGACCACCCCCCCCCCCCCCCTCTGTATTCGCCTCTGACATGCGTCACGGATGATTTCGCTGAAATCAAAATGTATTGAATAGAATTTTCATTCGCTTGAAACAATGACGACAATGACCCAGCATCGAACCAACATTGGCTCAACGCCTGTTTCCAGCCGGGCAATAGGTGAATCTTGATCAATCATTAGCATACACAGTAAACACGACACAATACACCACTGTTGGTTTAACGTTGGCCCCACGTCTGTGGTATTGATTAAATGTATAGTGTTCACTTGATATCTAATATCATTGCACTTGGTACCTTCGCATTAACCATGATGAAGTCTGTATTAACCGTCCGTTCATGGTGTTCGAATAAATGAGATCAAATCTGCGTGAACTACAAATTGAAAAAATATTTTAAAAAGGTGTATATTTAGAACATAATCAATGCAGCATTTAAAGGGACTAGCCCAGGCCAAAATCATCAAAAATTCGGTGATTTTATTTTGGCTTTCTAATACGACTATATGATGTAAACATGTCCATAGACTAGAACTGCAAAAGTTTTTTAATTTTTCTGTTGCGCATTTACCAGTTAGGCTAGATATAGAGACGAAATTCCTGATTTCTAATTAGTGACAACCATGTCAAAAATTAGAAATACGGGAATTTCGTCTCTATATCTAGTCTAACAGGTGAATGCGCAACAGAAAAATTAAAAAAACTTTTGCAGTTCTAGTCTATAGACATGTTTACATCATATGGTCATATTAAGAAGCCAAAATAAAATCACCGATTTTTTGATGATTTTAGCGTGGGCCAGTCCCTTTAACATTTTGGCTAATATTTTATAATAGCCACCACTTTAATTATACATATGCTATGGGTCTACGGCAATTATAAATATTTTACTCTTTCAGTGCGAGGATCGGCAGAATCTGACGTCTTTAGATTGAAGTTGGTGAATATTTCATTTAGGTAGCTAAATAGTTGATGTGTTCAATTGCTGCAGTCCGTTTCACATATTTCAATGAAGAAAATGAGACTTAGTTATTCTACCTTGTTCTAGAGTGACGGCAGGAGCGAACATATACAAGCTATTACTACATGGAGACTTAGTTATCCTCACCTTGTTCTAGAGTGACGGCCGGAGCGAACATATACAAGCTATTACTACATGGAGACTTAGTTATCCTCACCTTGTTCTAGAGTGACGGCCGGAGCGAACATATACAAGCTATTACTACATAGAGTCTTAGTTATTCTCACCTTGTTCTAGAGTGACGGCAGGAGCGAACATATACAAGCCATTACTACATAGAGACTTAGTTATCCTCACCTTGTTCTAGAGTGACGGCCGGAGCAAACAGATACAAGCCATCACTACAACAAGTCTTAGTTATTCTCACCTTGTTCTAGAGTGACGGCCGGAGCAAACAGATACAAGCCATTACTACATAGAGTCTTAGTTATCCTCACCTTGTTCTAGAGTGACGGCAGGAGCAAACAAATACAAACCATTACTACACAGAGTCTTAGTTATCCTCACCTTGTTCTAGAGTGACGGCAGGAGCAAACAAATACAAGTCATTACTACATAGAGTCTTAGTTATTCTCACCTTGTTCTAGAGTGACGGCAGGAGCGAACATATACAAGCCATTACTACACAGAGTCTTAGTTATTCTCTCCTTGTTCTAGAGTGACGACAGGAGCGAACATATACAAGCCATTACTACAACGAGTCTTAGTTATTCTCACCTTGTTCTAGAGTGACGGCAGGAGCGAACATATACAAGCCATCACTACACAGAGTCTTAGTTATTCTCACCTTGTTCTAGAGTGACGGCAGGAGCGAACATATACAAGCCATTACTACACAGAGTCTTAGTTATTCTCACCTTGTTCTAGAGTGACGGCAGGAGCGAACATATACAAGCCA
This sequence comes from Flabesymbios commensalis, assembly GCA_964017125.1. NCBI lineage: Eukaryota > Metazoa > Annelida > Polychaeta > Terebellida > Flabelligeridae > Flabesymbios > Flabesymbios commensalis. The sequence goes on along the minus strand of OZ024905.1, from coordinate 95,858,101 downwards.
TTACTACATAGAGTCTTAGTTATTCTCACCTTGTTCTAGAGTGACGGCAGGAGCGAACATATACAAGCCATCACTACACAGAGTCTTAGTTATTCTCACCTTGTTCTAGAGTGACGGCAGGAGCGAACATATACAAGCCATTACTACAACGAGTCTTAGTTATTCTCACCTTGTTCTAGAGTGACGGCCGGAGCAAACAGATACAAGCCATTACTACATAGAGTCTTAGTTATTCTCACCTTGTTCTAGAGTGACGGCAGGAGCGAACAGATACAAGCCATTACTACATAGAGTCTTAGTTATTCTCACCTTGTTCTAGAGTGACGGCCGGAGCAAACAGATACAAGCCATTACTACACAGAGACTTAGCTATTCTCACCTTGTTCTAGAGTGACGGCAGGAGCAAACAAATACAAGTCATTACTACATAGAGTCTTAGTTATTCTCACCTTGTTCTAGAGTGACGGCAGGAGCAAACAAATACAAGTCATTACTACATAGAGTCTTAGTTATTCTCACCTTGTTCTAGAGTGACGGCAGGAGCAAACAAATACAAGTCATTACTACATAGAGTCTTAGTTATTCTCACCTTGTTCTAAAGTGACGGCAGGAGCAAACAAATACAAACCATTACTACATAGAGTCTTAGTTATTCTCACCTTGTTCTAGAGTGACGGCAGGAGCAAGCAGATACAAGCCATTACTACATAGAGTCTTAGTTATTCTCACCTTGTTCTAAAGTGACGGCAGGAGCAAACAAATACAAACCATTACTACATAGAGTCTTAGTTATTCTCACCTTGTTCTAGAGTGACGGCAGGAGCAAGCAGATACAAGCCATTACTACATAGAGTCTTAGTTATTCTCACCTTGTTCTAGAGTGACGGCAGGAGCAAACAGATACAAGCCATTACTACACAGAGTCTTAGTTATCCTCACCTTGTTCTAGAGTGACGGCAGGAGCAAGCAGATACAAGCCATTACTACAGAGAGTCTTAGTTATTCTCACCTTGTTCTAAAGTGACGGCAGGAGCAAACAAATACAAACCATTACTACATAGAGTCTTAGTTATTCTCACCTTGTTCTAAAGTGACGGCAGGAGCAAACAAATACAAACCATTACTACATAGAGTCTTAGTTATCCTCACCTTGTTCTAGAGTGACGGCAGGAGCAAGCAGATACAAGCCATTACTACATAGAGTCTTAGTTATTCTCACCTTGTTCTAAAGTGACGGCAGGAGCAAACAAATACAAGTCATTACTACATAGAGTCTTAGTTATTCTCACCTTGTTCTAGAGTGACGGCAGGAGCAAACAGATACAAGCCATTACTACATAGAGTCTTAGTTATTCTCACCTTGTTCTAGAGTGACGGCAGGAGCAAGCAGATACAAGCCATTACTACATAGAGTCTTAGTTATTCTCACCTTGTTCTAGAGTGACGGCAGGAGCAAACAAATACAAGCCATTACTACATAGAGTCTTAGTTATTCTCAACTTGTTCTAAAGTGACGGCAGGAGCAAACAAATACAAGCCATTACTACATAGAGTCTTAGTTATCCTCACCTTGTTCTAGAGTGACGGCAGGAGCAAACAAATACAAGCCATTACTACATAGAGTCTTAGTTATCCTCACCTTGTTCTAGAGTGACGGCAGGAGCAAACAAATACAAGCCATTACTACATAGAGTCTTAGTTATCCTCACCTTGTTCTAGAGTGACGGCAGGAGCAAGCAGATACAAGCCATTACTACAACGAGTCTTAGCTATTCTCACCTTGTTCTAGAGTAACGGCCGGAGCAAACAAATACAAACCATTACTACATAGAGTCTTAGTTATCCTCACCTTGTTCTAGAGTGACGGCAGGAGCAAACAAATACAAGCCATTACTACATAGAGTCTTAGTTATCCTCACCTTGTTCTAGAGTGACGGCAGGAGCAAGCAGATACAAGCCATTACTACAACGAGTCTTAGTTATTCTCACCTTGTTCTAGAGTGACGGCCGGAGCAAACAGATACAAGCCATTACTACAGAGAGTCTTAGTTATTCTCACCTTGTTCTAGAGTGACGGCCGGAGCAAACAGATACAAGCCATTACTACATAGAGTCTTAGTTATTCTCACCTTGTTCTAGAGTGACGGCAGGAGCAAACAGATACAAGCCATTACTACACAGAGACTTAGTTATTCTCACCTTGTTCTAAAGTGACGGCCGGAGCAAACAAATACAAGCCATTACTACATAGAGTCTTAGTTATTCTCACCTTGTTCTAGAGTGACGGCAGGAGCAAACAAATACAAACCATTACTACATAGAGTCTTAGTTATTCTCACCTTGTTCTAGAGTGACGGCAGGAGCAAACAGATACAAGCCATTACTACATAGAGTCTTAGTTATTCTCACCTTGTTCTAGAGTGACGGCAGGAGCAAGCAGATACAAGCCATTACTACATAGAGTCTTAGTTATCCTCACCTTGTTCTAGAGTGACGGCAGGAGCAAGCAGATACAAGCCATTACTACATAGAGTCTTAGTTATCCTCACCTTGTTCTAGAGTGACGGCAGGAGCAAGCAGATACAAGCCATTACTACATAGAGTCTTAGTTATTCTCACCTTGTTCTAAAGTGACGGCCGGAGCAAACAAATACAAACCATTACTACATAGAGTCTTAGTTATTCTCACCTTGTTCTAAAGTGACGGCCGGAGCAAACAGATACAAGCCATTACTACATAGAGTCTTAGTTATCCTCACCTTGTTCTAGAGTGACGGCAGGAGCAAACAAATACAAGCCATTACTACATAGAGTCTTAGTTATCCTCACCTTGTTCTAGAGTGACGGCAGGAGCAAACAAATACAAGCCATTACTACATAGAGTCTTAGTTATTCTACCTTGTTCTAGAGTGACGGCAGGAGCAAACAAATACAAGCCATTACTACATAGAGTCTTAGTTATTCTCACCTTGTTCTAAAGTGACGGCCGGAGCGAACAGATACAAGCCATTACTACACAGAGTCTTAGTTATTCTCACCTTGTTCTAAAGTGACGGCCGGAGCAAACAAATACAAGCCATTACTACATAGAGTCTTAGTTATTCTCACCTTGTTCTAAAGTGACGGCAGGAGCAAACAAATACAAGTCATTACTACATAGAGTCTTAGTTATTCTCACCTTGTTCTAGAGTGACGGCAGGAGCAAACAGATACAAGCCATTACTACATAGAGTCTTAGTTATTCTCACCTTGTTCTAGAGTGACGGCAGGAGCAAGCAGATACAAGCCATTACTACATAGAGTCTTAGTTATTCTCACCTTGTTCTAGAGTGACGGCAGGAGCAAACAAATACAAGCCATTACTACATAGAGTCTTAGTTATTCTCACCTTGTACTAAAGTGACGGCAGGAGCAAACAAATACAAGCCATTACTACATAGAGTCTTAGTTATCCTCACCTTGTTCTAGAGTGACGGCAGGAGCAAACAAATACAAGCCATCACTACATAGAGTCTTAGTTATCCTCACCTTGTTCTAGAGTGACGGCAGGAGCAAACAAATACAAGCCATTACTACATAGAGTCTTAGTTATCCTCACCTTGTTCTAGAGTGACGGCAGGAGCAGGCAGATACAAGCCATTACTACAACGAGTCTTAGCTATTCTCACCTTGTTCTAGAGTAACGGCCGGAGCAAACAAATACAAACCATTACTACATAGAGTCTTAGTTATCCTCACCTTGTTCTAGAGTGACGGCCGGAGCAAACAAATACAAGCCATTACTACATAGAGTCTTAGTTATTCTCACCTTGTTCTAGAGTGACGGCAGGAGCAAACAAATACAAACCATTACTACATAGAGTCTTAGTTATCCTCACCTTGTTCTAGAGTGACGGCAGGAGCAAACAGATACAAGCCATTACTACACAGAGACTTAGTTATTCTCACCTTGTTCTAAAGTGACGGCCGGAGCAAACAAATACAAGCCATTACTACATAGAGTCTTAGTTATTCTCACCTTGTTCTAGAGTGACGGCAGGAGCAAACAAATACAAACCATTACTACATAGAGTCTTAGTTATTCTCACCTTGTTCTAGAGTGACGGCAGGAGCAAACAGATACAAGCCATTACTACATAGAGTCTTAGTTATTCTCACCTTGTTCTAGAGTGACGGCAGGAGCAAGCAGATACAAGCCATTACTACATAGAGTCTTAGTTATCCTCACCTTGTTCTAGAGTGACGGCAGGAGCAAGCAGATACAAGCCATTACTACATAGAGTCTTAGTTATCCTCACCTTGTTCTAGAGTGACGGCAGGAGCAAGCAGATACAAGCCATTACTACATAGAGTCTTAGTTATTCTCACCTTGTTCTAAAGTGACGGCCGGAGCAAACAAATACAAACCATTACTACATAGAGTCTTAGTTATTCTCACCTTGTTCTAAAGTGACGGCCGGAGCAACAGATACAAGCCATTACTACATAGAGTCTTAGTTATCCTCACCTTGTTCTAGAGTGACGGCAGGAGCAAACAAATACAAGCCATTACTACATAGAGTCTTAGTTATTCTCACCTTGTTCTAGAGTGACGGCAGGAGCAAACAGATACAAGCCATTACTACATAGAGTCTTAGTTATCCTCACCTTGTTCTAGAGTGACGGCAGGAGCAAACAAATACAAGCCATTACTACATAGAGTCTTAGTTATTCTCACCTTGTTCTAAAGTGACGGCCGGAGCGAACAGATACAAGCCATTACTACACAGAGTCTTAGTTATTCTCACCTTGTTCTAAAGTGACGGCCGGAGCAAACAAATACAAGTCATTACTACATAGAGTCTTAGTTATTCTCACCTTGTTCTAAAGTGACGGCCGGAGCAAACAGATACAAGCCATTACTACATAGAGTCTTAGTTATCCTCACCTTGTTCTAGAGTGACGGCAGGAGCAAACAAATACAAGCCATTACTACATAGAGTCTTAGTTATTCTCACCTTGTTCTAGAGTGACGGCAGGAGCAAACAGATACAAGTCATTACTACATAGAGTCTTAGTTATTCTCACCTTGTTCTAAAGTGACGGCCGGAGCGAACAGATACAAGCCATTACTACATAGAGTCTTAGTTATTCTCACCTTGTTCTAAAGTGACGGCCGGAGCGAACAGATACAAGCCATTACTACATAGAGTCTTAGTTATCCTCACCTTGTTCTAGAGTGACGGCCGGAGCAAACAGATACAAACCATTACTACATAGAGTCTTAGTTATTCTCACCTTGTTCTAAAGTGACGGCCGGAGCGAACAGATACAAGCCATTACTACATAGAGTCTTAGTTATTCTCACCTTGTTCTAAAGTGAGGGCCGGAGCAAACAAATACAAGTCATTACTACATAGAGTCTTAGTTATTCTCACCTTGTTCTAAAGTGACGGCCGGAGCAAACAGATACAAGCCATTACTACATAGAGTCTTAGTTATCCTCACCTTGTTCTAGAGTGACGGCAGGAGCAAACAAATACAAGCCATTACTACATAGAGTCTTAGTTATTCTCACCTTGTTCTAAAGTGACGGCCGGAGCGAACAGATACAAGCCAACACTACATAGAGTCTTAGTTATCCTCACCTTGTTCTAGAGTGACGGCCGGAGCAAACAGATACAAGCCATTACTACACAGAGTCTTAGTTATTCTCACCTTGTCCTAAAGTGACGGCCGGAGCGAACAGATACAAGCCATTACTACATAGAGTCTTAGTTATTCTCACCTTGTTCTAAAGTGACGGCCGGAGCAAACAGATACAAGCCATTACTACAGAGAGTCTTAGTTATCCTCACCTTGTTCTAGAGTGACGGCCGGAGCAAACAGATACAAACCATTACTACACAGAGTTTTCATAACCACAGTTATCCATCCAAACCATAGCAGAACTCGAGATTTGTATCGAAGCATAATATACTGAAAAAAAACATAGTCTGAAAATTAACTTATTAGAATAAAAAATGCAATGTTTATATGTAATTGGAGCTCACTTGTCTCAATTGTTTACAATTGTGATCACGAAAAATATGAACAAATGGTCTTATCCCTTACAATGCTGAAATATGTGTGTATAAACCATGGAGACCAAAGGTTATTTTCAATTTGAAATAGTCATAAGTGTCGTGTTATGTGGCTACGGCCAGTATAAATATTGCAGGGATCGACTGTAGACGTCAGAATATGACGTCTACAGACGTCATTTTTGACGTCTAAAGTCTATGGGTTAAAACAGAAGGATGCTTCACATTTTTCATTAAGATCAATCATTTATTGTCACAGAAAAACAAACAACAAAATATAAGTACAACATATCAATACATCATAAGTGACAAAAAAGAATCGACGCCCAGGGGTGTATGCTTTTTCAACAAATAAGACAATAATGAAAAGACACAGTCATAACTAAATACCCATAAAATACAATATACATGATATAGTGAGGAGATGGGGAGGTGGGGGGGGAACTTTTGTAAAATAACAACACCTTCTCTAATGGCTGCTGTATGCAAGTGGGACACGCCGGGATCAGCGTGGCTCCCACAATACCTTGCCCCACGTGACCCCCGACCTCAAATATCTGCATATTTGAATATTTAGCTGACTTCCCTGGGCAGCACCAATACTCACATAGCATCTCACTCGGATGAATTCCCCACACACTCTATTATCGACCTCTACCTGCTGCTTGTATTTATGGTTCTAATATGAAATGAAACACGACATCGTATACAAAGTGACATAAAGTGGATTATCACCAATGCGAGAATCCTGTATTTATGTACTCTATTCTCCGATCAAAACCTAAATATAACCTTCGTATAACGTGTATTAGTCAAGCAGCAAGCAGAGAACAAAACAACCGTGTGTGGAGATATGAAAGTCTTTTTTATAGTAAATACTAACTAAATATTAATATACACAAATACAAAACAGTGGCCCGACTATATCATTTATTGCATAAAATTATTTTTTAGGCCACTGCAAATAAAAAAACTTTCGGTGGTGTAATGTTTTAATCAACATGTTGTGTAACATTAATATTACATTATCTTGTTAAAATTGTATAACAAATAATTATGTAATATATTTACAATTTACCTTTAGTTACATAATGTGTTTCAATACTATTCATAATGATAATATTGATCTGTGTATGTGTAAGATTCCTAACTTGTCCACATATCTATCTGGTAGTTTAATATTTGGCTCAATTGATAGGCTTAACCCTCTCATTTGGGCCTAATATTAAGATATCTAAATCGCATCAACGGACATTATTGAACTTTGTCACCCACCATGGTAGTTGGTGACATAGGGGTTAGTTCCTAAACCCCCACGACCCATAACCCACACCCTCGACCCTGAGAATCTGAGGAGGTTTAAAAACTAGCCCTTTACACAGTACATCGTGATCAATGTAGTTGATCCCGTGATGGCTTGATGTTGGGCCAATATAGCAGAGAACAGTAAACCAACATGGGGTGCCTTGTCAGCTGAGTTGGCCATGATAGAGATGTGTTAGTTGTGAAGTGGGGGACGTCTATATTTAGTTTTGACCAAACACGACACTTGAACGAACACTGTTTTATTACTGGTCCACCGTCTGCAACGCTGATCCAACATGAAATCAGTGTTGGTTAAACATATGTTGCTAACTGTGTATTTTTTATAAATATGTAAGCATAAGAATAACCTATATAATTTCACTCACTCATTCATTCATTCATTCATTCATTCATTCATTCATTCATTCATTCATTCATTCATTCATTCATTCATTCATTCATTCATTCATTCATTCATTCATTCATTCATTTATTCATTCGTTCGTTCGTTCGTTCTTTCGCTCGTTCGTTCGTTCGTTCGTTCGTTCGTTCGTTCGTTCGTTCGTTCGTTCGTTCGTTCGTTCGTTCGTTCGTTCGTTCGTTCGTTCGTTCGTTCGTTCGTTCTTTCGTTCATTCATTCATTCATTCATTCATTCATTCATTCATTCATTCATTCATTCATTTATGCATTCATGCATTCAAGCATTCATTCACTCATAAATCTTTAGGCTAACTTATTAGCTGATTGACGCTTGTCAGTTTGAAAGTACTTACACAAGGTCTAATCATGCTTATGTCCTCGTTGTAATCCCCAACAAAATAAAATAAGCAAAGTATCTACCACCTAAATGAATTTGTTGAGCAGTTTTCGACCAAACACGACACTGTAACTAATACTGTTTTAATGCTGGCTCACCGTCTGCAACGCTGGCCCAAAATCCAATCAGTATTGGTTAAACCGCATCTTGCTTGCTGTGAATTTAGTATCACATAGGATTCTGTAAGTGATTTTAACCCTTTAACCGCCGGTGCCACATATATTCGTATTTTGATTTTTTATTAGCACATTAAGTACCAGATTTTAAATATGATAAAGAAAAAATGTGACATCAACCAGCAAGATCTGAAAAGAGTTGACCTCCATGTTATCAAATCTGAATAATTTTCACTCACTTGAAGTTGTGGATCGCGTCAGCGAGACACAACTACAAGTGGGTGAAAATTCAAATTGAATAATTTGGCGGTTAAAGGGTTGATATATAACTTACCTGATTGATGCTCGTCAGTTTGAGAGGGTGATACACTGGCACTAACAACTTGATGACCAAGAGCAGGCCGATCATGGAACCGATATAGCCAAAGACCAGTGTGATCCCGTGAAGGTAGATCTCTGCGGAGTGCCCGAGGATGGTGTTCCCAGAGAAAAAAGACACCGCAAAAGACACGGCAACTGGAACTAAAGACATGTGTCTGTTCCCAATCAGATAATCTGACGTGGTTTTCTGCTGTGGTCCAGTGAATCTGAATACGACACCCATCACCATCGGTATCAACAGAACCACCAACAAAACCATATAATCTACGAGTCCGAAACGTGGGTCTGACATGCTGGTGTTGACAGGTGATACTATACTCCTGATGTGGAAATGAGTAGAACAATTCTCAGAAGAAATTCAGTTTCTCTGAAAGGCTCTTGAAGGTAAAATCGATCAGTCATTACCAAGGGTCATTTTCATCGCTCATGCATATCACACCCAACACAAGAGTATAAACCAATCATGGAGTTATGTTGGCCCAGCGTCCAATCTTATGATACACAGGGCGAGGCTCCCGCAGAAGGAACTGATAGCACTGCCACAGCGTTTTTTTCAAATTCTGGTCAATATGAACAAATGGAGGTGAGCTTCAATTAGTATTATGATGCAGGCAAGCTTCAATTGGTATTATAATAATTATAAACATGATGAATGAGATAGTGATGAAATAAAATGTGTATTAAGATCATCATAACATAAAGCCTACAAAGTGTTATTGATTGATTTGCAATTAAACATCAATACAGTATACTGGATGATCATTAGAGCTGGTGCTTATAGTCAATATGAAAATAAGTGGTTGTTTCAGGCCTCTTGCTAGGAAAACAGTCGATACATTTGACTTTGATCTGCGAGTTAATTTGAACAAACTAATCATGGTTGCCCGCATGCTCTGCACACGAGCTGTTGGCTTAATATCTACCTTATACAGGGCCAGCTTTACAGACAGTGGTCAAGCATTGGTCAAACATCACGTTAACGTGTCGTGCTTGGTGTGAGGGTTGTGCGGGTCAATTAAATGCAGTGTCACGTCAAATATCTAATAATAAAATGTGTCAAGCGTTTAGACATTTTTTATTGCGATTGGATATAATATAATTATATATACACTGATATATGTTGGCCAGAGCTAGGCGGGCTTGGATGAGTCTTCACATTGTCTGCTAAAGCTGGGTATTGGAACCATAATAGTTGGTCTACAGATATGGTACCGCTGTACAATTCATATCAAAACTTAATTTAACCCTTTAACCGCTGGTGTCGCATATATTCGTGTTTGCATTTTTATTAGCACATTAAGTACCACATTTTAAACATGTTAAAGATAAAATGTGACATCAATCAGCAAGATTTGAAAACAGTTGACCTCCATGTTGTCAAATCTGAATAATTTTCATTCACTTGAAGTTGTGGATCGCGTCAGCGAGACACAACTTCAAGTGGGTGAAAATTCAGATTGAATAATTTGGCGGTTAAACGGTTAATATCCGGAAATCTAATGCGCCTCCGTGGTTCGACTCCGAGGTTAGACATATGTCATCTAAAAAAATAATGTGTGGAAAATAGCCAAAGCCAGTGACCTTAAAGAGGACTGGGGTAAATTTAGGAAAATTCGACAAAAATTGAAATCGGTATTAAGAAAGAAGTATAGATGTTTTGTTGATAATTTTGGAGAAATGCAAAAAAGTAATCCTAAAAGTTTCTGGTCCTTTTTTAGAAATAAAACGAAAAGTAAATCACTACCTAGTAAAATTCAAAACGATTCTGCTGGCTCTACAGACCCACAAGGCAAGGCGTGTCTGTTTAACCACTTCACTTCCAGGCCGAAGTGCATGCCGGGATCCAGGGATCCTGGTGTAACTATAGTAAATCCGACGGAAATTTCCGTCATGTATGGTTACGTAACATGACGAATGACGACGGAAATTTCGACCATGTGTGGTGGTGACGTCTTTAAAATGTTATCTAAACTCGATGTTAATAAAGCGTTTGGGTCTGATAATGTCTCTCCATATGTATTAAAAATGTGCGCCCAGCAAATAACCCCAGTACTGACAAGTTTTTGTCAATTTAAGCATGAGGCTATCACAAGTTCCAAATATGTGGAATTGTGCATATGTGTCACCAATTCATAAAAATAGGAGACCTGGGCAAAGTAAATAATTATAGGCCTGTATCCTTATTAAGCATAGTATCAAAAATAATGGAACGCTGTATATATAATCATATTTATAGTTTTGTCAGTAAGGAGATCTCTGAAAAGCAACATGGGTTTTTCTCGGGTAGGTCATGTAATACCCAGCTACTAGAAGTGTATCATAAGATAGGTGATTTCTTAGATAAAGGTTTTGAAACTGATGTAGTTTATTTAGATTTCAGTAAGGCCTTTGACAGTGTACAACAATCATTACTTATCCATAAGTTGAAAACAGTTGGATTTAATGGTGACTTACTGAGTTGGTTAAAATCCTACTTAACAGGTAGAAATCGGCAAGTAGTCATGGAGGGTGCTAAATCTAGCTGGTTGTCTGTGACATCAGGAGTACCACAGGGCTCAATTTTGGGCCCACTTTTATTTTTACTATACATTATTGATATGCCAAATGTCGTTTCTTTTTGCCCTGTAAGTTTGTTTGCTGATGCTTCAAAGTGTTTTGTTTTTAAATAAGGTCTTTAAATGATTGTGTTCTGTTACAGCAGGATATCGAAAGTCTTTTAATGTGGAGTTGTACCTGGGGGATTTTAATAATGATAAATGCAATGTATTATCCATCACCAGAAATAATTTGCCATTTATTTTTAATATAACATTTTAGACAAGCCCCTACAACGAGTACAGCACATGCAAGATTTGGGAGTACTGATGAACACCAATCTCACATGGGGCACACATTGTAGGGGATTGATTAATAAATGTAATAGAACGATGGGTATGATTAAACGAGCAGTTGGTTTTAATTCTCCTGTTAACGTCACGACCTCTCTGTACCGTACATTGGTATGGAGTAATTTAGAATATTGTTCTAGTGTGTGGTCCCCCAGTACGGTTTCGGATACAAAAGCTATTGAGTCAATACAGAGAGAAGTTACTCGTTATATTCTTAACTATCCGGAAATTAAATACGACCAACGATGCACTATACTTCATTTGCACCCATTATCTTACCGACGCGAGATTACAAATTTGTTATATGTTTTTAAATGTATTAAAGGATACTATGACGTAGCCTGGCATAATAATATAGAAGTAATTTCAAACTCATCTCTGAGATCAGGCAATGCGGGCTGTGTTCTACGTATGAAAATTGTTAGAACAAAGTGTTTTAAAAATAGTTTCTTCAATAGAATTGTTCCAATGTGGAACGCCTTCCCGCGGTAATTGAGGGACGCCGATTCTCTTTTAAACGTAAACTTGTAATGCATTATGACAACCTTCTTACATATTTTGATACAGATAATGTATGTACCTGGTTAGGGTGTCACTCCTGTGTGTGTAATCGTGGTGCTCCACGTTGAAACGCTCTTTTTATTAATTGTATTACTTTCTAACATAATTTCAATTTTATAACGATGGTTTTTGAGCTTGTATAGGTATATTGCCTGTTCTCAGATAACCTGCCATATTGTACTATTTGCTTATGAAATTTAATGTATTCATATGTACATGTACTGTGTATGGAAAATAAATAAGTAAATAAATAAAGATTAAGTCAAAGGTATATAACGTTTATACCATCATCCATTTGTATTCACTTTATTGTATTTACAATAATTGTTATTATCTGAATACATGTGAATGTAACGGTGTTATTGCGGCTACGTTCAACATTTAACCCTTGTCCTGCTAAGACTATAAAAACGGTTTTAATCAGATTTTAAACCAAATAAATGATTAACTAAAATAGATACTATAGTTAGTGGTAGATGCTGACTTAGTCAAATAATTCGATTTAGAAGATGTATTTTCAAAACATAGAACGATTTTTGTCATTTGAAGCTGGGAATTGCGTCAGCAATTCTAGCTTCAAATAACGAGAACAAGAACTATTAGAATTCAACAGAAGATAGGCTAAGGCGAAGACCGACTTAAGATTACCCTGATGACATCGTAAGGCTCTGACACAGTGACTTCCATTTTTAAATGTAATAGTTCTAATACGCCCAAAAGCTTACGCCTGCTGAAAATGGCCTAGTTTTCGTAGGCACTTGAAATATTTGTCTCAATTTCATGGCATCCGAGTTTTTCGGTAGGCAGTGTCGTTTTTACACAGCTGGCTGTGGAAACAAAATGGCGGTCAGTGTGACTGGGCCTCGCGCAGTAAATGAGTTAGGCCGCCCAGTCATACCGGGTAACTTGAGACTATGTCTCAGAGAAAATTTTGTTAAGACAAACATCATTAGTGTATGTTGCGCATTTCTATTATATATAATAAATTGCTAACTGAAAACAACTGATTTTGTTGTACATACTAACAAAGAGAAAAAAAACGGAATTATTATTATTTTTTTTTTTCAAAACTTAAAGAGGATAATTCTACCAGCGAGTAAATCTAGATGAGCTATAGAGATCAGACAGGTGATATGATATGACAAAGCAAGTATTCATTGATTAATTGATTCATCTAATTAATTAATGTTATTTTTCTCACATGATCCATGCCTCAAATATCATCCATTACCGCTAATAATGTTGACATCCAGGGATCCATTTTCTGATCAGATAATTATATATGTTAACCCTTGTCCTGCTGTATTCTGTAACTTATCTTAGGACTGACCCTTGTCCTGCTGTATTCTGCAACTTAGCTTATCTTAGGACTAACCCTTGTTCTGCTGTATGCTACAATATTTCATTAAAGCTAGAATTGGAATTGTAAAATCACCATATCTATAAATTTATATTATTGACAATCTGATAACCAGAGCATACGCCACAACTATGTTATCATTATCAGTGACATTATATAATATATATACAGCTCTAGCAGTATATATTCCCATTGTTTTCAGAACCGGTCACTGATAAAGTGAAGAGCAGCATATAAATAATATAATATATAATGATATTGTTGTAATGAGTAGGTCGCTTACAATGCACTGAACGAGGACATTATTATTAGCAATCGTTAATTATATGTTAAATTGATGTCTTTCACAAGCATGACCACATAAGTGATCTTTAAATTTTAATAACAAGGATATCTACAAAATTATCATTACCTGTATCGACATATCATATATACGCACTGTCTATGATCGATTAGCCGAATAATCTAATAATAACGTACATGTGTTTTACAATTTAAAGTATCCCTGACAAATAAATGACCCAAAAGAAGTGTGTAAATGAAATTAAAAACCGCACATGAAACAAGGGCACTTGAAATTAAATGTATCAAAATATTTGAGGTGTAGAGTAGATTGATAGAGTAATATGCATTTAAATCAGGATATATCATATTTTCAATAAGGTTTAATTATCAATTTTTGTCACATTAGTATGGTTTACTTCAAAAAGGAGACCAAGTTTACCACTATGAATTGATCTTATGAAATTTAACACTCACCTAGTAAACTTGTCATGACGTTTATTACTGCGGAGATACAGCCATGTTCACAGTAGGTTTGGTCAACATTTTGTCCACTGGTGCACCCTCTGAACTTAGGGTCGGGTTGAATTTTAGCTTGCCAAGCTGTGACGCATATATAACACTCAACATGTTGAGATGCTCCTATGATTCACATATAATGTGAAATAATTTTACGTTACTGAATTCAATGCAAGTAAAACAATTGTATTTATTCTAAAGTGAATCAATATAAGAACTGATAACATAACAATTTAATACATATATCACAATAAAAGTAAAACAAGGACAGATTTTATTGACAACAAGCTTCCAGTATAAATTATCCCAGATACTCTTTTATGCTATTTGATTAGATTACGTGTTTTCTTATGTAATAATTATTTTAAAGTTTCTTTCACATGAGATTTAAACATATACTACTATCTAATAATACATCGTTGTCTGAGAATTGGAACGAGTATCGTAACGGTCAGAGCAGTAGCAGCACGAGACGCAGTCGAGTGCTGTTACTGCTCTGACCGTTACGATACGAGTTCCAATTCTCAGACAACAATGTCTTATTCTGTTTATTAAAAATATGAACAGCCATGACAGATAGGCTACATTACCTATCAATTCTAGACTGTGGCTCCTATGATTGTCGTGCTTGCTATTTCTAATGATCTGTTTAGGCCTATTATAGGCTTAGACTTCTACTTGTAGATCCGCTAACCTATGCAGCCCAGTTGAGGTCTATGCCTATAGTCTAGAAACGGGGTCAGTCGAAGCGGGAAAGTTTAGAGGTTGATCTGTAGGACCATGTCAATTTCTGTCTAGACAATATGGGCCCATATCTGCATATAGGCCTACACACGTGTATGTGTCATCAAGTGCACACCTGCACAACATGCCTACAAGTGACGTACGCTGGTAGGCTACGTAGCGTACTGCCATGGTCACGGCAGCATCCAGATAGGCTAGGCCTACTGATCAACATCACTACACTTGAGCTCCATTTGAAACGTCGTTTTAGGCATTTATGTTAAAATCTGGCGTCAAAATGTGTTTTTAAGCAGTGATTATGTAACAAGAAACAAGATTAAAAAAACTGTGAGTTAATCCTTTTAGTAGTCCCGAAATTATAGCATAAATAAACTCTGAGGAGGATTCAATGAGCTATGTAGTTTTTGTAAGGTTAGGCCTAGCCGTGTATTATTAATTATTAATACACGGTCACGTGATTAAACCAATAATTGCACGATGATAAGCTGCCCTAAGCTTGATAACACTTTGGCTACGCTCATAATATGTGATATTTGCACGACCAGTAACAACACATATGTTTAATAAATGTACATAACCATAATAACATCACTTAATAAATCTAAATAAAAATACGCACCTGGGTGGAATAAATATAGAATCCAAAACAATGTAACAATAACGAAGCACTTCATCGTAAATTCCTGTAAAAAAAGAACAACAATTTTCATAAAAAGAGAATACCTAAATTTAATTTGGCTCGCAATCACATGTCATATTATCATAGATCAAGAATTTTATGAAAAATGTGATGGTAACCCTATTCAAATGATAAATTAACCTATAGCCAGACCGGCGTTTAAATACCCACGTTAAGGCATTATTCAAGTCACATCTAAATATGTCATTACTAAGTAGAATAAAAATCATTGATCAAAAAAGAACGCATTAGTTTATTACGCCATCGATCGTCGTATTACAAATAGCAATGATTACTGACAATGATTACTGCGTACGTAGTCATTGATTTATAACGTCACTAATGATTAATTATAATATATTTTATTATTTGATACACCACACACTATCCTTAAACTGTGTGGCTGTATGTATCTTTTTCTATCGCAGTCTGTCTGAATGTTCAACACCACCCATCCATGTGCTCTATATTGGCATCAATTTCAGAAAGCAGCCATGCATTTGCAGCAAAACGTAACTTACTAACTATAAACGATTTAAGCGACATAATCATGAAAAAAATCATCCAAAAGCCAACATTTTATTTTCGTTTCTTGATATGTTCATAATATGTGAACATGTCCATAGACTAGAATTGTGGATTTTTTTTAATTTTGGGCTGCTGTGGCAACGTGGAAAGTGTGCCGAAAGCCAAGCTTCATTGATCAATTATTCCTCTATTTTTTATTTTGGACATTCATGTCCGAAATTAAATCTACTCCTTTTTTCTCGCTTAACTGGTTAACGCGTAACACAAAAGTTTAAAAAAATTTACGCAATTCTAAGTTGACATATTATGGACATATCAAGTAGCCAAAATGGAAACATGATTTTTTTCTGATTGTGTCGCTTTAATTGAATAATTATGAAATAAATATACGACCTGCAACTGTTCTCCTCTCATTCAAGTACCACAATGCAAGAAAAGTAAAAAAAAATCATGCATATATTTGTAACTAAAAATAAAAAAGATATCAGATTTACGCCGTCAGCAAATGATTAGCATTAGTGGTAATACTAGCCAGTGATATCTTTAACTCATGTTGATGTTTGCAATTGATATCTGAGATCATTACAATACATGTATTAGCAAATTAAATATGTCAAATTCACAGAATTAACATGTTCGACAAAAATTAAATTTAGCTTGAATTGCAATAGATATCACATATGTGTAGTTATTTACTACCATTGTGACATTAAAACAATGCTAAATTCGCCTTTGGGCATTTTTTCTTTAGAACCTATATTCTGTTTTAGTTTCAGTTCATATTACAACTTTTAAGGTTTGAAAGCAGTCTTCAGTCACTTATCGAAGCCACTGATTTGTATGATGTTTTACCAAACACACCGACGATATATGTACTTCTTTCAACATTCATATATTATCATAATTCTAGTAGTCCAGTTGCAAGATTGAATACCTTGCGGATATGAGAAGTGTGTTGTTGTTTTATTGTTCCTCAATCAGATAGGACTTTAGAGCATATTTAGCTTGGTTGCCAGAGTGGAACCCTTGGGCGAATTTTTTTAATCTGTATAAATTCCAGATGACCCTGGTTTGGTTATAAATTTCAATCCGGACGACGTTTAGACACATGTGATAGTGGGCTTTGAAAAGTGGTGTGGTCAAAATTACTTTGGACATTGCATTGTTAACCATTGGGTTTTTGGGCATGCTCAAAACATGCATCCACATCATTCTTTAACACTTTCACATTGTTGTTTAGCGCCTCCCGTCGCTCTTTACCGCATCCCAATCGCCCCTTCAACACATCCCCATTGTTTTTTAACACATAACTGTCACTCAGTGAACTTTAAGGCCTTCTCGTCACCGTTAACGCATTTCCAGCGACTTTTAGCACATCTCATCGCCCTTTAACATTTATTATTTTGATTATGAACACATGAATAATAATATAAAGCAAGTTACGTTATTCCAACATAATGTAGAGCACGATAAATCCAATATGAGACAGTTCCTAAACAGTCCCATAATGCAAGAAAGCAGCGGGTGTAGATGGTATTTCTGCCGAATTTTACAAATATGGATGCAATGAATTCTTGCCAGCATTAGCATTGCTGTTCAATACTATTCTTACCAATAGCGAATATCCATCTAGGTGGGCTACCGGTATAATCCACCCTGTCTACAAAAAGGTGGAACATGGTGTTCCAGATAATTACAGAAAAATCACAGTCATGCCGTGTATTGGGAAACTATTTGAATCTATACTTAATAACAGACTATCATTCAAAAACGAAGTATGTAATGATAATGATCTCTATCAAACTGGTTTTAAAAGCAGTTCGCGAACTACGGACAATATATTCATACTATGTGCCATCTTAGATAAACAAAGGTGTCTTTCTAAACCCCTGTATACATGCTTTGTCGATTTCACAAAAGCATTTGACTATATTGATAGAACAGCATTATACTACAAATTATTGAACAGGGGGATAGACGGCAATTTGCTAAACATAATAAAAAGCATGAACATTTCTGAAGCAGAGTGCCTTGTAAAATGGGACTCGCGTATCAGTGACATCTTTAAAAGCGAATTTGGGATTCTACAAGGCGGCATGCTCAGTCCCAAACTATTCACGGAATTTTTACAAGATATATCCGCATCATTTGACTAAGATCAAGGTATCGCCGTGGACACTAATGGTGTATCAGTTATTTGCAGATGTCCTTGTCCTTATTCAGAATCTGCCGAGGGATTACAAAAACAGCTAACTGCCCTGTATTCATATGCTTCACTGTGGCATATCATAGCAAGCATTCCTAAAACAAAAGTTCTTATCTTTAATGAGCGTTACACAACAGTATGTGGAAGCTTCCACTATAGTGATAACATTATAGAAAAGGCTGAACAATATAGATACCTTGCAAGTCCGCTAATAACGTGTTAAAAAAACTTTTTCTCATCTTGCTTCCCAAGATGGGAAAGCAATTTTTGTTCTACGTAAACAGTCCCGTCCTGTGGTCGGTGTAAAAACCTAATAATGTCAATTGATTTGTTTGATTTATGTTCATCGCACTGCAATTATAATTTGATGTAATTTGATTTAAAAATCAAATGGGATATTTGACCAGGAAAGGTGTGACATTAACCTTGCTGATCTTGTGGTCAGTCCAAATTGCATTGAACCTGCCTCATTTGCCTGGTGTTTGTCTCGGAGGCAACAACCTTCCACCAAGACATGCAACTGGTGGGTTTGAATTCTAATTTCACATGTATAGAATGTAGGATTTATTAAGTTTATTAATAACTATAGTTATGAGTTGAAAATGTGTTATTTTACAGATAATAACAAGTGACATTTATTCATTTCAAGCTTGATTTGCTGACAGGCTCAGTAAATCATCCAAGGGAATTCTGACATGTAACTCAAATTACTAGGCCTAGATAACAAATGAGTATTACCTGATTATTAATAATAATATCAGAGTTGCCTGCTAGTGCTATAACAGTCAGTAAAACTAAATTCTAAAAGTGGTAACATGATCATTATTTCATGTTAAAATTGGTTTGTGGAAATTGCCAGGATTGACCAGCTTTAAGTATTTAAGTAATTTAGTTGTAGGCCAGTAAACATAGTAGCGCTAATTTCAGATAATACATTGGTAGATAGACCTAGTGTTCAGTGAAGCATTTGACAGCTGTCATGGCTGTCAGAAGTGAGCAATACACTGTGTGTTGGCTGTACACTCTGAGTCTGCCACTGTGACTGGACTGAATTATTATAGAACACATTTTAGCAGAATTAAAATATATTCGAACAAATAAAACATACCTACCGGTGCCTACATAACTATTGAATTCGTAAGTTGTAAATACATAGAAATCACAGCATATTAATGTGTTAAAATCAGTCATACTAAGCGAGTTTTGAGGTGTATTTTCGCTTCGCGCACATGTTGTTTACTATTTGTATAAGGTGCTAAAATGAGAAGGCACTGGATTGGACGAATAATAAAACGATAAACTATTAATCATTAATCATCAGATGGCGATCTTTTCGTGTAATAAATTTAAATTGGTCACCAGGTGGCAATTATTGAGATTACGTCATTGAATGTGAATAAATCTAAATTAATCTCATTTGTTAATTTTCATTGTGATTGAAAGCTAAATGATTTCATTTGTTAATTCGAAAAAATTATTTACGTCTCTAGTCATTGTATTTTTTACATATCAGATATTTTATCTCTATCAATCTATGTGAATAAAAACAGCTGCAGCAAAGAGTCTTGACTTGCGGTTATGAGAAGTGTGTTGTTGTTTTATTGTTCCTCAATCAGATAGGACTTTAGAGCATATTTAGCTTGGTTGCCAGAGTGGAACCTTTGGGCGAATTTTTTTAATCTGTATAAATTCCAGATGACCCTGGTTTGGTTATAAATTTCAATCCAGACGACGTTTAGACACATGTGATAGTGGGCTTTGAAAAGTGGTGTGGTCAAAATTACTTTGGACATTGCATTGTTAACCATTGGGTTTTTGGGCATGCTCAAAACATGCATCCACATCATTCTTTAACACTTTCCCATTGTTGTTTAGCGCCTCCCGTCGCTCTTTACCGCATCCCAATCGCCCCTTCAACACATCCCCATTGTTTTTTAACACATAACTGTCACTCAGTGAACTTTAAGACCTTCTCGTCACCGTTAACGCATTTCCAGCGACTTTTAGCACATTCGTAAGTTGTAAATACATAGAAATCACAGCATATTAATGTGTTAAAATCAGTCATACTAAGCGAGTTTTGAGGTGTATTTTCGCTTCGCGCACATGTTGTTTACTATTTGTATAAGGTGCTAAAATGAGAAGGCACTGGATTGGACGAATAATAAAACGATAAACTATTAATCATTAATCATCAGTTGGCGATCTTTTCGTGTAATAAATTTAAATTGGTCACCAGGTGGCAATTATTGAGATTACGTCATTGAATGTGAATAAATCTAAATTAATCTCATTTGTTAATTTTCATTGTGATTGAAAGCTAAATGATTTCATTTGTTAATTCGAAAAAATTATTTACGTCTCTAGTCATTGTATTTTTTACATATCAGATATTTTATCTCTATCAATCTATGTGAATAAAAACAGCTGCAGCAAAGAGTCTTGACTTCATATGCTATAGCACGCCGGTGCTAACAGTCGGTAAATTGTCACTCACTATTGCGTTCAAGGTATTTGATTGCCAAATATTGCTCATACTAGAATATGGAAGTGATATATGGTATACAGGCAATGATGTTTAAGATTTGTAAAAAATCCATCTAAAATTTATAAAATCTACACTTGGCGTTAGAAAGCAAACACCTACACCTGCAATATATGGGGACACGGGTCGATTTCCACTGATCATCCGGCAACACATAAAAGCTATAAAATATTGGTGTAGAATTCTAAAACTATCTCAGAGCCATCCAGTCAGAAATGCCTACAATATGCTACTTGAGCTAGATGCCATTGGCTTCACGAATTGGCGTTCCCGTATTCGCTCTGTCCTCGAACGAACCGGGCTTGATCAAACTTGGGAATCGCAGAATATTGGGGATACAAATAAATTCATGCTTTCATTCAAAGAATCAATAGTTAGAATATTTACACAGCGGTGGAGAAGAGATATTGAGAGCTCGAGTAAGCTGCGCACATATGCATTAGTAAAAAAATATTTCTTTGTTGAACCATATATCCTGCACATAAAGGAGAATCACCTAATAACAGCAATGGCGAGATATCGAATGAGCTCACATGATCTAAAGATAGAAAGAGGACGATTTAATAATTCAATCACTCCAAAATATCAGCGAATATGCATATGGTGTGAAATTGACGACGAAATACATCTCCTTCTCCACTGTAGCGCTATGAATAATGAACGCAAAATCTTGTTTGATACTGTAGCAGCAATTATCAATGTACAACCGACAAATGAGATGTTTCTACGAATTATGACATCTAGAGACATAACAGAGGTGAAGTCACTAGCGCAATTTATTTATGGTTGTTTTAAACAAATTAAGGGTTAAAAATACTGAGTATCATAAATCTTTAACCTGTCGCTATATTATTCATATTATCATGCCCTCATGATCTGACGTGGGTATTACCACATATCAGGACGGTAGTTGCTCTCGGATCTTATTATTTAGCTTTTTAGGGCCGGTTAGGGACGTTTCCGACGCCTTTGTTATCAGACGAGGTGGGGCCTTATGGAGGATTTCAGAGTTGCTAAGTCAACTGATTTTCTCCATGGGAATGTTTGTCTTCGATTGTAACTCCGAGTATGTGGTACTAGCTAGATCGTGATTGAAACAGTATGAATTAAACAATTTAGTTAATTAGAGTAAGTTGTAATGTATTTGTGCGAGGGCCATGTCCTGTGTGAATTGCACAAATAATTTGTAACCGCCATTACTACTGTTATTACGTCGTTAAGTTTGCACCACTAGTCAATATCTGGGAATCTCCGAGCTCATAGCGACTGTGCTTGCATGGTCACATGACTCGGAGCAACTGTTTATGCCACGTTCATTGTACTTGCATGATATTATATTTAATTTTTAAAAATACCATTTACCATTGTCTTATTGCATTCTCCAGTTACTGTAGCAAAATTATGCACTTGTATATATTTTAGGTTTCTACGCTTTCCAGAGTGTCTTTTTTGCTACTATATCTAATTAGTATGTCATACATAGTAGCTATTTTATCTCTGGTTTTGGTGCGGGAAACAAAGTGATAGACCTCTATGTTATCTTGGCAATGCCTTTAATTTATTTTAAGTAGTAGTCATTTATATTATCGAAATACCCAGTTTTTATTTTCGCAATGCCACTTAACATGATTTTAGTTGTGTATGTCATACCATGTATATTGTCATATGATTTTAACAAAGTTACAATGTTGTATATACATGTACATATATCTCTTTTATTTCTATGACAAATAAGTCTGTAATGATTTTTTTCTGTCAATAAAATAACTGTCTGTCTGTCTGTCTGTTAATGCATTTCTAGCGACTTTTAGCATCTCATTGCCCTTTAACACCTTTTCCTTGCCCTGCAACGCCTCTTCGACGTTATTTATCGCCTCTTGAAACAGACCAATTGTCCGCCCTTTAACGTCACTTCGTAAGTCACTCTTTAACGCCTTCAGATTGGCCTTCAACACTTCCTGGTCGTCATTTAACGACTCTCGGTCACCCTTTAGCGCCTTCTAGTCACTCTCAAACGCCTCCCTATCGCCGTTGAACGCTTTCCCATCGCCATTTCAAATTATTTAACGCCCCTGTGTCGCCCTTCAACTATACCTTATCACCCATTAGTGCATTTTCTATGTCCTTTAATGTTTTCTTGTCACCTCTCAGAGCAGCCAGTCACACTTAATGCGTTGCCGCTGCACTTAAACATATCTCATAAATACCTCTTTGTCACCCTGAACGGAAACACTTCATTTTCTGTAGCAATACGTGTTAAATCTAGATAAAATACACATGTCATGTCGGACATTATGCATAGATATATTAGAACACAATTATCACCATTGCCCTTCAACTCCTTTCCATCGCCCTTTAACTCCTCCCCATCACTCTTTATTGCCTCTCTATTGCCCTTTAAAGGCTCCGCGTCACATTTCTCTCTGTTGCCTTTCATTTTTTTCCGTTTCTCTTTAATGCTTCTCCCTCACTTTTTAACACAAGCATCACACTTTAAAACTTATTCTTTGTCCTCTAATGCCTATTTCTCGCCTTCTAACGCTGCTTTGTTGCTCTTTAATGGCCCTTCATTACACTTTAACACCTACTCATAGTCCTTTATTCTTTAGCTCCTCCCCAGTCCCCATTTCCCATTACCCCCTCCCCCCAACCAACCTTTATCGCCTTTGCGTCGTCCCTTAGCACCACTCAATCGCCTTTTAACATCTCCCATCGATATTTAGAACCTTTTCTTCGCCCCTTGGTGATTCTCGCGGACTATTTAATGCATCTTCATCGCCTTTTAGCGCATCTCCGTCGCTCTTTAAAGCCTCTCGTTCACCCCTTCACGCCTGCCTATGCCTCCATGATGCCTTCGAATGCACCTGACACACTTTATATGCTTTAAATCATCTTCTTCGCTCTTTAACACCTCTTTACCACTATTCAACACTGCCTTGCTGCTTTTTAACGCTTTCCCATTGCACTTGCACACCTCCCCGTCGCCAGGAAACGCTTATTGGGATTCTCAAGTAAAGACTCACTGGCTGGCTGCATACTGGTTAAACCTCATCTCTCTAAGATGAGGGGCTGGTTGCAGATTGGCTAAACCTCATCTCTCAGGAATGAGGGGCTGGCTGCACACTGGCCAAACCTCATCTCTCATGGATGAGGTGCTCACCGCACACTGAGTAAACCCTATCTCTCAGTTGATGCACACTGGTTGGGCCTCATCTTTCAGGGATGAGGGGCTCACAGCACAATGACCAAGCCCCACCTTTCATTTGGTGAGGGGTTGGTTGCACTGGACACACTGTCAATGGGTAGGCAAAACTTCATCACTAGGCCCCAATGGCACTGGATGATGAGGGGCTGACTGCACACTGGTTAAACCTCATCTCCCGGGGATGAGGGGGTGGTTGTATACTGCGAAATCCGCATCTCTCAGGGATGAGGGGCTCACTGCACACTGGCTAAACCTCATCTCTCGGGGATAGGGGGCTGCCTGAACACTAAGTAAACTGTCAGGGATGAAGGGCTCGCACTGCATACCGGGTAAACCTTCTCTTTCGGGGATAAGCAGGTGGGGCTCGTTGGACACTGAATATTTGTTTATTAAAAATTGCATGCTCCCACACCAAGATGTTGTTGCACCAGAGGGGCTGTATGGGGAATAACTCTCGATCGACGTAGATGCTTGTAACTGTTGTATGAAAACAGTCCGTTCGTTTTATCGCGCTTTTTGCTCTTTTGGACATTGTCACTGTGGTGGACCAAACTCTATTGAGGACGTGACCCTCTCAGAGGGTCACATGATAGCCAATCACCCCATATAAGGAAACACTTGTGCCCCATCTTGTGGCAACTTTGATTTATTTGTCACAAATTTATTCATACTATATAAGGGGTGATATATCACCTTTAATTTTGAAACACACATTTTATTGTGAACAACAGAGATTTATTTACATTTTATTCTTATTAACAGTAATTTAATTTGTTAATAAAATGGATCAAATACTATTATAGTCGTAATAAGCGGTTAAATGATTACAATTAGATGACGTGATACCAATGTTGAACAAACATATTCGTGTTTTGTGGAACTAAGTCACTAAATCGTTGCACCTCACCTGCACTTGTTAATTGCATCGCCTGACACCTTTCTCGTGTGTTCTGTAAGACAATAGCCACAGTATCATATAGCAGAGGACAACTGAGAAATAGACCAACGATCAAGTGACTTTGTACTTTATACATTTATAATTTCCAATCGATCAGTGAAAGTAATACGCGTTAGAACCTTACTTAAAGGAATGTATATACTTTTAAATATTCAATTACACCACTCACAATTTAATTATACTTTGAATAATATTGTGTGATGCATTGTGGGGAAATAGGCGAGCACGGTAGAAAAGGAGGAAAATGTTGTGACATTTACACAATCATTATTTAGTTGTATTATATTATATTATATTATATTATATTATATTATATTATATTATATTATATTATATTATATTATATTATATTATATTATATTATATTATATTATATTATATTATATTATATTATATTATATTATATTATATTATATTATATTATATTATATTATATTATATTATATTATATTATATTATATTATATTATATTATATTATATTATATTATATTATATTATATTATATTATATTATATCTAAACACGGCGTATTGATTCAGTGTAGTTATGTTATTTAGTATATGCAGCATAAACGTATCTCAGGAGTCTCTTACGATATAGCCACGTTCATATGTCTTCTTTTCTTTTCCTTTTTTTTATCTTACTTCGCTCTCTTGAGAACTCACGTTCTAGATCGTATCTTTCCAAGATTAAAATAAAAACAATAATTTAAATATACGAATGCGAATATAATTTTAAAAATAATAAATTAAATATAGGGGGGGGCCTACATCTGGAACATGATAATAGAACACACGATTTGTATCATGATAGTCATTGATATGTGAGCTTGATATTTGGTTACACTTCGCGTGTGTTTTGTAAGGCAATATATATGATATCGCATAACAAAATATGACCTTCATAAATCAACCCATGTACTGCTAGATCAAGTATATATTTTTTATTTTGTCTTTGTTTCGATTGCTCGTCATGTGTGAAACGCTTCGGAATCTTAGTTGCGAAATTACCATTTTAAATAGTAAATTACAGTATTCATTGGCTATAGTAAGTTTAGTAATAATGAAATAATATTGCAAAGTGGACTGGCAAATTTTAATTTGGTGTTCTGTTCTGGAAAGGTTAATGGGTTCATATAAAACACAAGACAAATGCACTTATTAGCCATAAAACATGCAGTAAATAGACTGGATGGTTAGTGTCTGAAAAACGTCAGTTAAACGCTGAAAAAAACGCCAAGTAAGTGTTAGCCCTTAGAGCACTAAGCAAAGAATTTTTTTTTTTCAGTCACTGAAGTTGTGTCTCGCTACCGCGATTTACAACTTCAAGTGACTAAAAAATTGTGTTATTTGTGACATTTACGTCCGAACATATATCAGTGTTTCAAGATTGAAAACATATTTTATTTTTAACAATTAGTTATCAGAGGTGATACATGTGCTAATAGAAACACAGAATGTTTACTGTAGTCGACATCCGTGTTCTAGTAGTGGTTAACGACTTTAGATGACATATATTACTTGTGTTATTGTGACCAGGACAACACAGTCGTGTAATTGTTTTATATAATACAGCGTATAAATTAAATATAATATAGGTGCAGGGTTGCCCGATGGACCGAAAAAAACCCCTCAGAATTGTATCCAACTTTCGTGGCCATCAGGAATGAATGAATGGGGTTTTAGGCCACCTTTGTGCATAATTGGACAAACTGGGCCAGTAGAACCTCCTGCGCATCATGTTGCTCTTCCAATTATAAATATTTAGAAGGTGATGGTGATGTTTACATATGTAATTGTTTCTGGAGAGGGCGGAGGTTGTACATGTCTGACAGGGTGCGGCGTTGTGTTCTTCAAGTGAGTTACAATTATTCAGATTTAACAAAATGGGGGTCAACTTTTTTCAAATCTTGCTGATTTAATGTTACATTTTATATCTAACATGTTTAAAATGTGGTACTTATTGTGGTAATAAAAAAATGAAAAACCGAATTTAAATGGGACCGACGGTCAAAGGGTTAATGATTTAGTCCGGTCTAGTGTATGGGATATATAGCTCTCTGAAATAATATACATAATGATAGGTATTCACTTGAGAACTTCATTCAAATAATTAGTTAAGCTGTGTACGTTTTATTAAAATGTAAGGCTGTGACATTAGTAGTCGCAGGTGCTCTGGTGGCAGCTCTGATTCAGGTCACTGTTTTTTATTTCTCTGTTTTAGATCAGAAAAAATCCAAAATCTAATGAGGGAGAGCGGTAAAAAAACATTTAGGAAAAAAACATTCAACCTATTTTCGGAAAAGTTAATGAGGGCGAACAAAAAAATAAAAAAATAGAAAATTTCTAGAATAGTTAATGAGGGCGACGAAATAAAAAAAACTTTTGACCTATTTTAAATAAAGTCAATGCGGGCGACGAAAAAAAAACACGCAAAAAAAACATAGCTGGAAAAGAGTTTGTTATTTCCTGAAATTACTTTGTTTTTTTCGCAATGTTTTTTTATATACCGAAATTAAATGTTTTTTTGTGGCAACAATTCAATGCGCGCGCTGGGCAGAAAAAACACATGTTTTTTTGGTAATGCGCGGCCTAAATCTAATGCGCTCGCTCATCTAAACCAGAGAAAAAAACACAATGGCCTCAGGTCGCGCCCATAATAATGTACACCCCTGGTCTAGTAATGTTGTTCACACAATGAATTGAAACCAGTAAGGTTTTATCAATTGTTTGAATGCACTCAATATCAAAATGATATCTTTTCAGATGAAAATGTGGGTCAGATAATTTATCTTATATTAAATAAAAGTGAATGGAATTAAAATATTATCTTATTAACCTGATTAAAGTATTTTATTTATTATTGAATAAGAGATAAAAGATAAAATGTGATCTAGTTTGATTACCAAGATTTTATAATCGTGCAAATACAATCATTGGATTTTAGTTAATATTACAAAGATGGATGATAACATGTAATATTACTGGATATTAATCATTGTAATAGCATGAAATGAAATCTAATGTAACCAAATACACAGTTGAATTGAACAAAACGACCAATTAAGAGACGCTTTCCCAGTATCAGTAACACACTACATACTACGCATATTAGACATACTAGAAAACAACTGTTCCAATTTAATTCATTAGCTGCATTACAACTAAATCACCAACACATTGACCTATCTTTCAAATTATAATCATTGTAGCATGTTTCTATTTACATGATTTTCGTATTTTATACAGAAGCAGAGATGAAAATGCCTCGATGTGTAGTTTACCTATGGATAGTCTGTTTAATAAACCGAAGTAAGTATCACATTGTCAAATATGAAAAAAATATATATGTACAAATAGGTTATGGCAGAGACAACAACATACACGATACTATATTCTCAACACAGACTGACATTACTACAGTTTATGTAATATGACCTACAAATGGTATCGAATATGCCCAATTGTCCAATCCATTAATAATGGGAAATGTGAGCAAAATAACTTTATCAAAAATAGTTTTGCCGCTAATTCATTCATTCATTCATTCATTCATTCATTCATTCATTCATTCATTCATTCATTCATTCATTCATTCGTTCATTCGTTCATTCGCTCATTCATTCATTCATTCATTCATTCATTCATTCATTCATTCATTCATTCATTCATTCATTCATTCATTCATTTATTTAATTATTTATTTATTTATTTATTCATTTAATTATTCATTTATTCATTTATTCATTCACTTATTTATTCATTCATTCATTCATTTATTTATTCATTAATTCTTGCATTCATTCATAATCAATCGTGTAGCTTTTGTCAATGGCATTTGCTCCTTTTAAAAAGTGTTAGTGCCGATTTTAGAGACCAAGGTCAAGGTGAATTAGAGGTGATTACAATAGAGGCGACTCACTGACCGACCACCAAACTAGTTGAAATGATGCCTTTGAATAAAAATAGATGCAAAATCAACTGATTTTTTTAAAATTTCCCAAATCTGACTGTACATACTGCGTCAGAGCCAATTTGGACGCCATATTGAATAACTACATGTAACACAGCGCTTAAATTGACCAATAAGCATGGCAGTACTGTAGTTATTGTAGTGATATCAATCCGACCCTGATAATAATCAATATACATTTTTTTTAAATTGCAGTTGATGGCCCTGATTTTCGCTAAATTAGCCTCTTATTTAAATATGTTATAAACATTTTATAGAAATTTGAACCAGGCAATTCAATAGCCTTGCAAAGGCCATGACGTTTGTCAACGCAAATGACACCAAAACTGCTCTTATCTAGGTGAGGTAGTAGATATTAATTTTGATTGTCGCCAACATTTATCACATGCCTTCTACCAAACTACGCTAGCCCCTGTCAGTGTAACAAAACTAATATTCACATGAAGTAGTTTTTACATTATACATGCTAGAAGTCACCATGCATACATTCATTAAGACTCATATCGCAAATACCATAATGTTACTTTATCACCATATCTTACCATCAGGTGGCTCGTCCCTTTTGTGTTATAAATGTTCGGTGGCTTATCGGAATATAAGTCAAATGAGGAATGACGAATGCTTCACTGGGAAAAGCACTGTGCCAACAAGAGTTTGCGATGATGGTTGTGTAACTTTAGATGTCAAAGTCAAGACAGATTTATATGGTGAGTGAGTTTTACAACTTTGTATGTCATTATTAAATAAATAAAAAAAAAATAAAAAAATAAAAGTAATAATTAAAATTAATAAATTTATCATGTGACATCTGTAAAGTTAAGATGTTTACCATTAAAAATTCCGATATTTTACGAGAAACGCGGATTGGAGGGAGTGGTAGAGATTATTTAATAAACGTGGCTCATTATAGCAACTGTTCTATGTCTAATCATAAACAATCATAATAAAAAAAAATGTAAATAATACATTTGTGATGTAAAAAAAACAAAGCGAACATATATACACACAACGTATCAACAAGAAATATTATTGATCTACCCATATCAAATGTTGATTTAGCATATGTTTTATAGTTTTCTACACTTTGTTCATATTTTCATTCACCTTGATCTGTGAATTGTGACCGCAATTTTCACACAAACTCTTGAAAGGTGATATTACAAAATAAATGTGTTTACCCATTGTTCAAGTGGGTGAAAATTACTCACATCTGTTTAATGCGTGACCCAACATGCGAATTTTGATATTCAAACACATATTTTATAAAACTGCTCTACCCTTTAACAGCCAAGTTATTTAATTTGTATTTTCAACCACTTGAAGTTGTGTCTCGCTGACGCGATCCACAACTTCAAGTGGGTGGAAATTATTCAGATTTGACAAAATTAAGGTAAACTATTTTCAAATATAGCTGATTGATGTCACGTTTTATTTTTAACATGTTCAAAAGCTGATATTTAATGTGCTAATGAAAAGTTAAAAAAAACCATATATATTCGGTGCCGGCGGTTAAAGGATTAAGGTTGTAAACATGGCAAAGGAAAATGATATGCCTGTTATGGGGAATAACCAATTATATACCAATGTTCTGAAGGTATAAGGCGCCAGTCAATAGGGTGTTAGTACAGGACAAACTGTGAAGTAAGTAAATTTGTTTCAGGTTCCTTGTCAGTCCTAGGAAGGGACTGTCATGCTGTGGAAGTTCATGGTAAATCACAAGTGCCTCGCTGTTACCATGATGTGGCTGCTTTACAAAAGGTGGTATCTGTAATGGAAATGGGAGAGGTTGATTTCCAGCTTGATCTAATAAAAAACCCTGGTACCATCTGTACCTGTTTTAAAGAAAATTGCAACAACGTTTCATTAGAACATTTTCAATCAACAATCCACAAAACGCTTGTGACATCCAATAATACGTCTCAAGTTGAAGCTGTATTTACCGAATCTCTAGTGGGTGCATCTGATTATGAGACTACTGTGTATACTGATAACAATAGCTTAATTGGACCCCTAACCACTCAAAACAAGATTGAAAGAAACACTACTATTCAAAACTTGATAAGTACAACAATTTTTAGGGCTGTAACTGAAGGAACAATTCGATCATCTGACCGAAAAGATATTGCTGCCATAAAAACAAATATTGCTTCGAACTTTCAGTATAATAACTGTTTTATTTTCGTGGCATCAGCGCTTGCAATTTTTTTCTGTGCTCTATAACCAAGTAAAAAATAAATTAGTCATGTAAAGTTAGTATATTTTAAGGCGCTGTATATGCATAGAATAAAGTGTATGCTGTCTAGTTAAAAATATTGTTTAATTCATTAATACTGCCTAATAGGCTCATACTGTCCAGTTATTTTAACCTTCTCTAAATACCCTTATAGAATAGTTATTAATACTGTCTAGTTTATTAATACTGTCTAATACTGTCATGTAAAAGTTAATTTACTCTAGCGAGTCGTATTGTGTCCAGAATAGAGTCTATACTGTGTATGCTAATATTGTCTAATTCACTAATACTGACTTATAATGTCTAGTTATTTTATCCTTCCCTATATACCCGTATATGTATAGAATAAAGTGTATACTGTCTAGTTATTAAAGTGTCTAGTCTGATATAGTCTAGTTATTTCACCCTTACCTAAACAGTCGTATATGTATAGAATAACGTGTATGTTCCTGAGATTGGTGAGATGAATCAGAGAACACTACACACCGGTTTTCGGCGTAGGACCACCAGGACTCGAACTTCGAATCCTGGTGGTGTTAGGCCCAGTACGCTACCTCTCTGTCACGGAGGCTCCTCACAATAGTGATTCTTTACGAATGAGCGTGGAAGAAACTAGTTGTTTCTTTGCCAGAGTGGGTCACGAACCATCGGTATCCAACTTACCAGTCAGGCAGCTTCAACCACACCAGGATCGCCCCCGCGCAGTATACACGATGTTACGGTCACAATTCATCTTTTAGACCCCCAATGCCTTCTAAACTCTCTTTGCACTCACTTTCCGCCGTCACTTGTAGGAACCATCTAAATTGAACATTGCGCCAATGCTGTGCCAACCATGTTATGATAATAAATTGTACACTCAGCATAGACTACTCTGGTTCCCAGAGCCACACTACGCAGCGTGGCCGAGCTTCATGTAGGCTCTGGTAGGTCAAAAGTGGCGAATGTTTGTAACTAGTTGCTATTTTTAGATGAAAATGGGGTAATCTCCGAATTCAGACATTTTTGAAAGGTCACGTACCAGGATGTAGAGTTGTTCACAGTATTTTATTTCCCCTCTGACGCATTTCCTATGACTTTACCCAGAAAATTATTCGCCGGCCTTTAATTAACACAGGCATGAAAGTCACGTGACTAAGGACCCTGGCCTCAACCCGGCCTCAATTGAAATTGCCCGGACGTGCCAGGCAAAGCATACACCTTCATCTTGTCATTTGCATATTTACGATAAAACGAGTAGGTCAGAGATTTTTCATTTTCCAGGGGCGCGTTTTTGGTAAGTTATTTTCCAGATTTCTCGTGACCTAATTCCTGCCGTTTACGAAAATGAAAAAAACTCATTGCCTTTCCTCGCTTGACTCTCTCTTTAACATGTATAGGGAAGATACGAGCACTCTGACCCAATCGTTGAATCCCAAAGATCCTCGTATGCAAATGAGCTATTTATAAGATCTCGTCTCTTTTCTCGATGATAAAACGGGGCCCAGGCTCATTCTTCGCCTGCACCACCACACTATCCAGCTGATAAAAAGATCGCCATGTGATTTTCGCAGACAGACTTCAACTTCAAGAGATATCACTCTCGCGTGAGGCCTATGTACAGCATGGAGATAGCAACGCCTACAGTAACCCCCTGTTACTTCACTAGTAGACTATTACCGCCACTCGCCCCCACCTTGTAGATATTGTGTGTACATTACAAAATATGATTTTTAATCATTTGTGTCTTCTTTGTCAGTCGCTCACCCGTTGCGTTTAGCCTTTTATTTCTTTAATTTTGATATTGGCCCAAAGTGCTAATCAACTAAGACATGATATAGCTACTCTGCATCTACATCACATTTGTATGCACCGTAAGCTGTGAAAATAACAGATTCTTTAAATATATTGCAATATATCCAAGACAGACTTAGATCATCTTCAGAGGAGGTTGGAAGCGAGGTCACGTGACCACATTTTCGGGTCATATTATCGACAGGAGAGTTGCGGAATCATTCGCAAACAATGTCGGTAGACGGGAAACATGTCCTGTCATATTTTGTCTGCAATTTCACTATATTCATCACTAGATTGTTTTATATATACAATATTAACGGACTATAGTCTCCAATACAACCTCGGTGGCCGAAACCACACAAGATAATTCCAACTAACATCTAATGAAAGTAGTTTTAATAGTTTTTTCTTTAATATCGCTCACTTGATTCTCTTATTATCATCAACCGACCCGGTCATAAAACCCTAAAATCTACCCCATACTCTGAGCATACTCAGTTGCGGACGAATTTTCCTCACATAGTCCTAGATGTCGCTCATGTCGCCTCAATCAATCAAACAATCAATCAATCAATCAATCAATCAAATAAAACTTCTATAGCGCCTATATCCTCAGCGGACCGAGCTCAGAGGCGCACAAATCTTTAGCGTGATCATGTGTCATAATCGAGGCCAAAGCAGGTTCGTCAACAAGGAGCCGGGCTGCTGAGTGACTAGGGTGGAATAGGTGAGATTTAAGTAATTTCCGGAATGTTAAGATTGTTTCGGCATTACGTATTGGCACAGGCAGGGCGTTCCATAAGGCTGGACCAGATATAGAGGAAGCTTTTGACCCAGTCTTAGTCTTTATACGAGAAACAACAAATCTTTTCGAATTAGTGGAGCGTAGATATTTTGAGCATTTCGGCCGAACAAGTAAATCAGCCAGATATGCAGTTTGGTTTTCTTTTAGGGTTCGAAAAGTTATCGCACATATTTTCAAATGAATGCGAAACTTGACAGGAAGCCAATGTAATCGTTTTAGAATTGGAACGGAACGACTAAATCGTGGGGCGTTGGTTACCACTCTTGCAAGGCAGTTTTGAACGCGTTGTAATCTAGCGATATCCTTTTCTGGCATATTGTGAAAAAGTGAGTTACAATAATCTAACTTACTACTGACGAGTGCCACTGCAATGCCTCAGTGAAGATTAATGCAAAATATGTCGCCGTGAATTGTAGTTGTGTTTTACCTAAATTCATGTCCTATATGTCACATATCCACTTATGGATCACATAAATGTAAGTAAATATATTTATCATAGGCAAGATGATGTTATGTTGGACTAAGCTCATCAGATTGAGTCCAGAGTAGCAATTTCGAAAGGCCCGGGCAGTCCCATTCAGGGCTAACTATCCCAAATAAACAAACAAACACAAAACATTGCTAAATATAGCCAACTTCATTCAGGTTTTTGAAAAAAATATGTTTTCTAGAGGAAGATAGAGATTTTTTTATGGCAAGATGACCATTAACATCTCGTCTTTCACCTCAGAGCATTCCGAAAATACTCGAATGTATAGAACAATCACCAAGTGCGATTTTCGGCAGGTGTTCAACAGGAATTTGTGCAACTGTGTCCCAGTCAAACGCCTTTTAAACATTGATCGCACTCTGAAAAAATCTACCATATTATAATCAGCACTTAAATGGAATATCATTCTATTATATTATTGTCACATTAAAGTATATTAACTTTAATTTAATGCTACGTAGCTTGTAGAAAAGACGGATACAATCATGTGGAAAAACATGTGTGTTTGTTTACTTTTTGACTTTGTCACGTGATTTCCGCTTCCAACCTCGTGTATCATCCCCATGGCGATGAGTTGTATTTTTCTTTGTGGTTTTATTTAAAGGTGATCTATCACCCCTTAAATAGTATGAATAATTTTGTGACAAATAAATGAAAGTTGCCACAAGATGGGGCACAAATGTTTCTTTATATGGGGTGATTGGCTATCATGATAGCCAATCACCCCTATATATGGGGTTATTGGCTATCAAGTGACGCTCTGAGAGGGTCACATGATAGCCGAAAACCCCATATAAGGACATAATTATTCATACCATATAAGGGGTGATAGATTACCTTTAAAATGTGTCCGCTGCTGTAGGCCTATATATGCATACATGTGTGTAACAGTTAAATGGTCTTGCAGCATTATGTGTGTAACCATCTTAAGGAAAACTATTTATGTGTGACGTGACACACCAACATCAGGTCGAAAGCAACAATTTGATTTTTGATCTTTTTGCCCATTCCAGAAAAAAACATCTTGATCAATTTAGTACAAATACTATCGTCGTTCGCTCTGACGTCCGCTGACGGACATTGATGCGAACCAGATGTCGTGCTCACCAAGATACACAGATACATTCACTACAGAGGGAGGGAGGGGGATATTTGAGTAATGTAAAGAGTAGTGACTCAAGACAAGACTCATAGCCCGACCTGGTGGCGGAGCTGTATATCCAGCTACACGATCCTGACGATAATACCATGGAGATAATAATAATAATAGTAGCGAAGATACATATATGCGAAAAAAGTGCATTTGATAGTCAATATAGAAGTTGTAAGTAAATGCGTCTTAACCCTTTAACCGCCGGTGTCGCATATATTCGGGTTTTTATTTTTTATTAGCACATTAAGTACCACCTTTTAAAAATGTTAAAGATAAAATATGCCATCAATTAGCAATATTTGAAAACAGTTGACCTCCATTTTGTCAAATCTGAATATTTTTCACTCACTTGAAGTTGTGGATCGCGTCAGCGAGACACAACTTATGCACATAAATATGCAGTGATTATAGGACAATAACCCTTTTACTGCTGATTTTTATGGCATTCATGAGATCCAGCATTTTTCGATATAATTAAACACACATAACACCGGGAGATTAGTCACAAAGCTACGTTGGAAAAACTGTTTTCATTTTATATAGACAGATCTGAATAATACGCCTAAAACACAATCAACAAGTAGAGTGGATAACAAACATTTTTCATAGTTTTGATGAGCACCCTAGATTTTCTCATGCTGCGCAATTATGTGTAGGCCTAGTTGTTTCAGTAATTTATTTAAAACATTTGTATGTATGTTATTGAATAAATTAGAACTTTCATGGTGTAATATTTGTTTTCAAATCTCTGCTCTGAAATTAAATATTTAGCTAACAAATTAAAACAAACTTTCTGAGTGCGGTTCTTTACGATGATAGTGACATATACTTCCAGTTTGAGACAAAAAATGAAATGAATCGGGCTTTAGGCCACCTTTGTGCACATATAGGCTAAACTGGGCCAGGAGAACCTCGTGAGGATGGTGAGATGATTGAGATGACACTGTCCTCCAGACACAGGATTCGAAATTCGAGCCCTGACGGTCTGAGGCCGAGCACGCTACCTCTCGGTCACGGAGGCTCCCCACAATACTGACTTTCACACGTGGATGGGGAAGAAACATTTTTGTTTCTTTCGAACCGCCGAGTCCGGGAACCGAACCCAGTTTGAGACACAGTGTAAATAACTTAGATTCTGAAGCACTGCTAGGCCTATTCCATTGAACGGGCTCACAAATGCACACAACATTATATATTGTTGAAGAGACAACAATTAATCTCATTATTTTCTAATCTCAGTTTGGTCCCAGATATGCGATATAGAACCCATGCAATTAAATATTAATAGCTATTAATGATGATAATATTCCACCAATAAACAATTTGTGTGTGCGCGATTTGTGTGGTATATTGTTACAAAATTGATACATTAAACACGGAGGGCCTACATTATATAACATGTTAGATCTATTGAGAAAAGCATAGGCCCACGCCAGTTTCATAAAGTTAAATTAGATTTTAATAACGTAAAACATTACGGGATATATGATTTTTAATAAGTCAGCGGATGTGACTATCTGCGCCGCAGAGGTTGACTCTGTCGTTGGCTGAAAAGTCGTCATGTCAGACAAGTCATCTATCCCAGGTGTTATTGTTGACTCTGCAGAAGTCACCTGATCTTGTGCAGAGACAGCATGTCCGTCAGGGCGTATAACAACACGCTTAAAAAAGGACTTTGTGTCAGCCACTTTAGCTTGAAGATTTTCTGCTGGTACGGTATTACAAACGCTCATACGTTCATAACACGTACAAACCACCCCTCTGACGGTACCATTCCATATATTCATATCACGTGTCTTGATTGTGGAGAGCACTTTGATAGCTATCTCAGGGTCATCTGTACACAGGTCATGTCGCTCATTGTAGATCAAATCTGAACATTTCCTGGTGAAAATGAATATCTTTCCTAAAACAGTAGTACATTATTATATATGTATATCAGGCTACCTATTGTCAGTAATATTTATATATTTAGTAATATAATTATATTCAGTACATTTCTGATCAGTAATTATTGTCAGTAATACATTTTCACCACTAGCTATAAACATGTCAAACTATTGTAGAAATTATTTAATATTATTTAAAGTATATCTAGGAAAACATCACAAAATAATTAAGTGGACTATTCTAATACAATTATTAGGTGGAGTATTCTAATAAAAACTACATTTTTATGCACACAATTATTTGCACCTCGTGAACATGGTGCAAATAATTAGGAAATCATGGGTAAAATAATTGAGGTCGACATAATATGGCGAGAGAATTAAAGAAAAATAGTAAATTAATACAATTTTCAGATATAAAATTAATGTCCTAGTTATTCAGTATTAACAACATTATTCTTCATCACTCATTAATTGTGTTTGCCTGATCATTCCGATCATCTTGATCAATATAATCATTCTGATCATCCTTCATACTCATCCTGGGATGATTATCCTGGGCCCGTATTCTCGTACAAGTTACGATATATCGTAGGCTTCGGATTGGTCGAGATGGCCATCTCGACCAATCCGAAGCCTACGATATATCGTAACTTGTACGAGAATACGGGCCCAGACGTACATGATATAATCTCTCATTAATCCTTATATATTGTTTATCACTGTATCATGTGACTCAGAATATAAATCATCCTCTAGAACCTAAAAATATGTGCCACTCACACGAGGCACACTTACAACACTTTGATTGCCAAACGACGACGTGCTACCTTTGTTTGTGTCCATAGCGTAGATTAATGCCGTCATACAGCCTGTATGGCATATTGTGGTGTCCATGTCATGATTACCATGGTTACACACAGTGTGTTCGGGGTTCGACTCTGCACTCTCTGCCTGTGTCCGAACCGTCATGCAGTTATTACATTTAACAAATCCACCTGAATGAAAAATATGCCTGATTCAGTTAGAGTGGAGACCGGTCAATAGGACACCCATGATACATCAGACTCAGACTCAGACCTCTTTTATTTGATTCATTCAGCAAAAATATGATACATATTAAAATAATATAACAAAATGATAGAAAATGAATGAATCGGGAGATCCTCACTAAGACAAGTGTCGCTAACGTACAGACCACCCAATAGTAATAACATAATGTTTTTCAATATACATTTTCTTAACTAAGCGCAAACATAAATTTTCAACATAGAGCTTCGTCAGTAAATTAAAAGATTTTCAAAGCATTTTTACACCAATAAAATTGTTTTTTTACGATTCGTTTAACAAAAAAAGTTAGAAATCAGACATTTAGATGCGTACAGGAAAAACAATTTGGAATTGAACACTCGATTTCATAATTATCAAGAAAGATTTTTTTACTCAATTGCATTGCAGTACTGAGTGAATGGGTATACAGTTTATTATTTATATCGATAACACAACTAATAATGGCTACAGGTATGCTATAAACTAACAATTTTCTTGCAAATTCATGTCGAATTCTTGGTAATGCCAATAAAGTATTCCTCGTATTATAGCGATGTGAGTTTACATTAAATGATATTGACTGAAAATAACGTGGCAGATTTCCGTTTATATATGTATAATAAAATTTTAGATGTGATATAGCAAAAAGGTCTTTGACTTTCAATAATTAACCGAGCTCTTTGAAAAGTGGGTCATAAAAGACAGTGATTTATGTGTGGTAATATAAGTGTTTTGTATAATATTAAAAGTATATTTAAAGGTAGTATCTTTTTCATCCGATTAATTATACCTATCGCACGGGAAATTTTATTCGAAATGTTATTAATATGGGAATCCCATCTCATATTACCTGATTCAGTTAGAGTGGAGACCCGCTAATAGGACCTCCAATGATGTCTGATTAAGTTGGAGTGGAGACCCGTCAATACGACTCCCATGATGCCTGATTCAGCTAGAGTGGAGAACCGCTAATAGGACCACCATGATGCCTGATTCAGTTAGAGTGGAGACCCGCTGATAGGACCACCCATGATGTCTGATTCAGGTAGAGAGGAGACCTTCTAATAGGGCCACCAATGATGCCTGATTCAGTTAGAGTGGAGACCCGCTAATAGGGCCACCAATGATGCCTGATCCAGCTAGAGTGGAGACCCGCTAATAGGACCTCCCATGATGTTTGATTCAGTTAGAGTGGAGACCCGCTAATATGACCACCCATGATGTTTGATTCAGGTAGAGAGGAGACCCTCTAATAGGACCTCCCATGATGTTTGATTCAGTTAGAGTGGAGACCCGCTGATAGGACCACCAATGATGTCTGATTCAGGTAGAGAGGAGACCCTCTAATAGGACCTCCCATGATGTTTGATTCAGTTAGAGTCGAGACTCGATAAATGGGCCACCCATGATGCGCTAATATGACCACCCATTATGTCTTATTTAAGTAGAGTGGAGATCCGCTAATATGACCTCCCATGATGTCTGATTTATGTGGAGTGGAGACCCGCTAATAGGACCACCCATGGGATATGCTAAACTTTGTAAGCTGAATGAATCCAGCGAATTCCCAATGATTACCTACAATATTTTCTCGTTATGCTTGATCCTTGTTCTATTATATTATTTAATTACTAATTATTTATTTATTTAATATATTAGAATTATATTTAAAAAAATTATTCGAAAATCTATATATTTTAGTGCCACATGCATAAAAAATACATATACAAAAATATTTTACAAATGATTATTTATTGTCAGCATGTTTATGCCATAATATATATACGTTTCCTGTATACATAATGATTTGAGGTGGACTTCAGTATAGTATCAGTATCTTGACTGAGCGATTTATTTTAAACATCCATCAAATGACTACATATTTGTGTACTTCAATGCCAGACCATAAAGTGTATGTCAATCCCACTGCATCGTCACAGACTTCAAAAATAAGGTTACAACTGTATGTCAGAGAAAATACCCACTTGAACTAACCACCGGCTTTGAGCGTGGTAAACATCCTGAGCAAATTAACACCAGCATCCACATGGATATACCAGGGCGCCCCATGGGTGATTCCTACAAAATAGATGCAGTTTATGTATTACTTCAACCTTATCACGCAGCCACGCAAACTCATTTGTGGCCTTTCCCAGACTGATGCACCAATGTAATGAATATGCTAAAAAGTTTAAATGCCAAACTTGGTGCACCAATATAGTGAGGTTAAGGCCACCACATCACACAGTCTGTAATAACTGAATCATGCGCTGAGAATATCGCACCATAATATATAAATACTCCTTTCAGAGATGCAATTGCACACATAAACCGAGCAATAATTTCAGATTGAAACAGAAAAATAATTATACCTTATCCAAAGAAAACATTGGCGACGATGGCCTAACATTAAAACAGCGCGACTTATCTTAGCGCAGACGGTGTAAGTGGGTTCTATATTGCCCGATGATTTGATTGCGCGATTTACAGTTGTTGAGGACTGTGTAAAGAGTAGGAGAAAGATGCCATATAGTGTGAATATTTAATAATAATAAATGATTTCCTAATATTAATAAATGTTTTTATTATATCAAGAATTCATTTTATTATATTATTAAATCATGTTCTAATATTAATAAATCATTTTAAAATATTAAAAGAGAAACCCATTTTCTAACATTAGAGAAATAATTTATTAATATTCGAAAATCATTTATTAATATAAGAAAATAATTTATCAATATTTGAACGTCACCGGAAATCCTTTTGTATGTAAAAACAACAGTGTTATATAAAACCCCATTCCCGATACTTTATTATATCAGCTAGCTGGTGAAAATATTGGAGGTTAAGAC
The DNA here is from genome assembly GCA_964017125.1 of Flabesymbios commensalis. Classification (NCBI taxonomy): domain Eukaryota; kingdom Metazoa; phylum Annelida; class Polychaeta; order Terebellida; family Flabelligeridae; genus Flabesymbios; species Flabesymbios commensalis. The sequence continues at coordinate 95,816,721 of OZ024905.1, read as the reverse complement.
TATTTTGTTTCACAGAATAAGAAAATACTTTAATATTATTCGAAAATCATTCATCAAAATTATTAACCTACCCCACCTGGTGACTGTAAAAATCAATGAACACGTCTGCATGTTCTCACTGACCTAAATCAAATTGCAATCTATACTAGGCCGAGTGAACTTGTTTTCATCAGTGACAGTGAGAGATGCGTAGATTTGTGACCCGGATGGCACAACAACTTGATTACAAACAAACCTTTCGTAATATTTTTTTGAATTCTTAATATTGGACAATAATTCATATTAATCAAAAATGATTTATTAATATTAGAAATTGATTTATTGTTATTGGAAAATCATTTTTTCAATATTAGAGAACTCAATTTGTAATATTAGAAAATCAATTCTTGATATTAGGAAATTGGACTATATGTCTTAATATTGCAAAATTAATTACTGTAGATCTGGTAATTTTTGCGTGTTTAGATTTTTGCGAATTTGTGATTTTGTGAGGTCTCGAATTCGCGAGTTTTCAATTCCGATGATAGTAGTGCTATTATAATTATAATTTTCGTGAGATTCTTAAATTCGCGAATTTCTCCTCCTCGCAAAATTCTCCAAAATTACCAGATCCACAGTAGCCCTTTTAACATTAGGAATTTAATTTTTATTATTAATAAATGAATTCTTAATGTTAAAAAAAGGTTTTCTAATATTACGAATTTATTTTCCAATAATAAGATTATTGATTCAAGATGGCGTCCAAGATGTCCGCCAATTTCACTATTTACGTATGTAAATAAACAGGTAAAACATCCGGCTTTCAGGATTTTTTTGAACAGCTGGGTGGATTCGGTTGACGTGAAACATATTTATGTTTAACATATTTAATCAGTTTGAGACAGATTACATATACGTGTAGTGTAAATATAATTTATACAACTGGTAACCGTCCATATTGAAAAATGTCGACGTCCATTTTGACAAATCTGAATAATTTGTGTAATGTTATCATGAATAGTATTTTGACGATTTTAGAATCATGGTGATCTAATTATGTCAAAGAAGACTACTTACCTCGCTTTTGTGGTTGAAGAGCTTGTGTTAAACCTGTAATATCAAAATGTCACATGTTACTTTTCTAAAGTGAATACCAGTTGTATATCCCACTTATCATAATGATAGTAATTCTATCTGACCAGCTGGTGTTACAATTATATTATCAACCAATTAAATATACTTATAAAGCATGTTATTTAATGTGCGAATATCATCATGATCATGTACCAAAGGGCAATTGATACCGATAAGGTTTTAATTAATTATTAATCTTTTAGTAAATGGTGTGATAATAATTCCATGTAATTGTGTAAGTAATGTATTCCTGATGGTCAAGGCCTCCGTAACATAAACTGACATTTCTTCATCTGGATCATTATGGATGGATCATATATTCGTCAGTGTAACCTTTACGTTATCACAGGGATTCTCAATGTATCGTATATTCGGCAGTGTAGCTTTGACGTTAAAGCTGGGATTTTGTGGGCTTTGGGTAAATGATATATAGAGAATTGTGAGTCATTACACAATATATCTTGTGCGAATGAACACAGAATAACCTTTAAACGCTACATTAAAAAACGCTTGAAGTTGTGTCTCGCTACCGCGACCCACAATTTCACTTGGGTGACTGTGATTACTCAAGTACTTTGCAAGATTGCAAGTATCAATGTTTTTAAAACACTATTTTTTTCCAATAGGCCTAACAGTGATTTGGTCGGCTAATAAAACAAACGAAAAACGACTATAGTGAAATGGTAAAAGATAACTTGATAACAAAGGTTGTCTATTTAAAGGTGATCTATCACCCCTTATATGGTATGAATAATTATGTCCTAATATGGGGTGATTGGCGATCATGTGACCCTCTCAGAGGGTCACATGATAGCCAATCACCCCATATAAGGAAACACTTGTGCCCCATTTTGTGGCAACTTTGATTTATTTGTCACAAATTTATTCATACTATATAAGGGGTGATAGATCACCTTTAAGCTACACTATGTCGTGGTGTAAGTGTAAGCAGCAGCAACTGCGCAGTTACTGCACTCCCTGGGAAAGAAAGCAGTCACTGGTTTGCAATGTTATACTGTGTTAACTCGAATGTCAGTTTTAATATCTTAACGTGTTGGAAATCAAAACATAATTGATGGCTCAATTATTATGGCTGTGACACCACAAGAATCTTAAAAAGAATCTTTATTATTATTTTATAATTATTTTCACCATATTTAACTTTGATTAAAATACACCACTACATTATTTTCTTTGTCCGACAAATGCATTATAAGCCTGGAATGGAAAGTTAATGTTGATCAAGTACATACCTATCATCATGGTAGTCCTATGGTATTGTAATCAGGCAGGTGTGACCGAGGTGTTGATTGTGAGGGATCCTTATTATGATCGGATGTTTTAAGTCAGTTAAAACCCTCGGGGCTCTCAATTGTTAGCTGTGAAAAATAACTCGGCCTGCGGCTTTGACCTTTTTACAGCTAAGAATGTATAGCTCCTCGGGCCTTATCCTTTACTTCATTTCTATTAGAAACTAAAAAAGACATTGGGCATTCGAAATGTGAAGCTGGTTCTTCATATTGGTTATTAGACATTCGGCGTTCGAAATTAGATGTTGGTTACTTTTATTGGATATTATACATTGCGTGTTCACAATGTCAAATTAGTTACTCATTGGATAATAAACATTGGGATTTCGAAATGTGAGGTCGGTTACTTATATTGGATATTAGACATTGGGCATTCGAAATATGAAGCTGGTTACTTATTGTATATTGAACATTCTAAAGCTTAGAATTCTAAAGCTTAGAGACATATTGACATACTGCCATACAAAAAATATACCAACTTGTCACGAAATTCCAGCTAAAGATCTACAGAAATTACAGCGTGTTTAGAACTGTTTAGCAAGGGTTGTGACAAATGCTCCTCGTTTCAGTCGCTCTATTCCTCTATTAAAATCATTACATTGGCTTCCAATTAAGTTTAGAATACAATTCAAATTATGTACTTTTGTATTTCGTTGTCTCAATGATGGTCAGCCATCTTATTTATCTAGCCTTCTTTATCCTGCAGACTCCGTAAAACATCTGTGATCAAACAATACAAATAAACTCAAAGTACCACGTATCAGAACTAAGTTCGGTGCGTGTGCTTTTTCTGTTTCTGGTCCTACTCTCTGGAATTTACTGCCTGCACACCTTCGTGTAGCTAAAACTGTTTCCTCTTTCAGAAAAATGTTAAAAACGCATTTCTTCGATCTGGCTTTTCCGCCCTAGCTCCTCTGCGTCCCGCCTCCCTGATGACGACCATGCTTATTTCCCTCGACTCTTCTTTGGAATTTGATAAGGATGGATTGCGCCTCTGAGCTCGGCCCTCCGAGGAGTTAAGCGCCATAAAAGTTTTCATTTCATTCATTCATTACGTCTGTCGTTGACACATTTTTCAGCCATGACGTGTCTTGTGTAGTGCCAGCATTGAGTGTCCTCTGGTGAGTATCACTTGACACACTATATAAATCGGGATTGTTTTATTTTATATTCGACATTCGATTCTTTGACATTCAAACATGAAGCTTATTACATATTAGGCATTGGACATTTAGAATTTGACCAAATAAGACCAACGGACGACACTGATGTTTTTTCTCAAGCTGGTTAGAGACGTACCTTGACGTTAGTGCCACCCTTGATGCATATAAATCACTGATAATATACAACTGGACAGTTTTTTCTTATATTGGACATTCGTTTATTCGACATTCAAAACAAAATAAGTTGGTTAATTATTAAATATCAGATACTGTGCATTCAAAACATGAAACCGATTACTTATTGGATATTGAACATTGAAAATAAGACAATGAAAAAAAGACAATGAAAATAATTAGGCATTATGTTCAACGTTACCGTGATATGAGGTTTATTCATCTACTAGCCAACGTCTCTAGCATACATCCGATGTTGTCGATGTTATCTGCGTACTTTAAAATTACTGCATCTTCAAATTGTAAATGTCTAATACATGTATCCAATAAGTAATAAACTTTATGGTTTGAATGCCAAATAAACATTCCAGATTTGTATCTTCAGAGATTGATATTCAACAGACGCTCAATGCTGGCAGCAAACAAGGCCGACGTCATAGATGGACCTTGTCAGAAATAATGTTGAGATCATATCAGCAAGTTTTAATCTAACGTTGGAACAACGTTGGGCGTACGTCGTTGATTTAAAGTTTGGTCCGCAATACGTGTACGTCTGTAACCGATTTTGTGAAAACAAGTAACAACAAGTGATAACAAGTAACAACAAGTAACAAGTAACAAGTATTTATTACTTGTTACTTGTATTTACTTGTTATCACTGTTTTTTCTCATAGAACCTTTGTTCTTATTGTGAATGTCATATCTTTTATTGCCCAATATCCAATAAGTAATAAACAGCATGCTTTGAATGGCAAATAATGGAATTTCCTATAAAAAAAGTTCATACAAAATATAATTGAAAAAAACACATATTGTTAAAAAGTTAAATAACGCAAACGAATTTTCAGGATACATATATTTTATTTTATCATCATTGTTTATATTTAAAGCTGGCTATTACGTCAGCAATTCCGCCTTCAAATAAAAAATAAAAAATTTTCACATCATCCAGCAATGAAACGTTTAAAGTAATAATAATCATAATAATAATAATAGGACACTTCTAAAGCTCCTAAGTCCGTCCTAGGAACGTTCATGGGCGCGTGACAGTTTGCTAAATTATACCAGATGTATCTCATGATAAATCCATTAAAGTTAGCTAAAACGATTTTACAGACAAAATAGATAATTATCATTTTAAAGCAGCCCCTTGGGATGACACCAATTTCCGTTTTTAATTCCGTACTGAAGTAATGTGTCCCACGGATCATGTTTTTATTTTTTTCAGAATTTTCATATTTTTACAAATATTTTTAATCAACATTTCTATGAATCCAGAAGTAACCCAAACCAACTATTTGTATACATGAAGGACGATTGAATGTTCTCACAGCATTGGGCCACATGCTGATGGCATCGGCCCAGCGTTGGGTAGACAATCAGTGCTGCAGGTGTGTCCTCTCATATCCTAACTATAAGACACCCAATTAGCGGCGACTGGTTTGATCTTACCATCTGATGTGTGGGAATATGTGATGTAAAGTGCTTGTTTTGTTTACATGGCAATACACGACCTGGAAATACAACTATTTCACTATTTTTCGGTGCTTTAAAATTGTTTTTTGACTTTTTCGTATTTTTAGTGAAGATCAGTGGGCTATATAGCTTCATATAAATTAATGTTCAAAATTGACAACATTGAAAATGTCTCATCCCAAGGGGTCCCTTTAAAATAGTGTTATGAACATTCTATTGTCTCAGAGGATATGCCTCGCTAAATAGGTGTGTTTTAAGTTTTGTTTTGAAAGATGTTAATGTTTGTTCGCCAGTGCTGTAATCTGGCAGTTCATTCCACAATCATGGAGCAGCAACAGAGAAAGCACGCACGGCTTCAATAAGTGTCCAATCTAGGCCGAACCACAGACAATAAGGTCTTGGGTGACGATCGCAGTATCCGTGATGGAGTATGTATACGCAATAAATCTAAAAGATATTGCGGAGCAGTGTCATGCATAGCGCGAAAAGTCAATACATATATTTTGAAAATAATCCTTTTTTCTATAGGCAGCCAGTGCAGATTTCGCAGCACCGGTGTGATAGAGTCAAACTTGCGAGTGCGTGTGATCAGTCTAGCGGCTGAATTCTGGATTTTTTGAAGATGACTGATGGTAGATGTTGGCAAACCATAGATAAGAGAATTTGCATTGTCGAGTCTAGAGGTTATGAAAGCATGTACCAGCTTCTTGGCGGCATCCTCCGTATATACAATACATCGAAAGGAGATGGCAATGTTTCATTTATAACAACCGACGGTTTTCTTCCTTTAAGATATGATTCGAACCATTTCAGTGCAATGCCACCCACACCAAGTCTCTTGCTTGATCGCGACAGCATGATGTTGTGATCAATTGTATCAAATGCAGCGCTGAGATCAAGTAATACCAGCGCTACGGCCTTCTGTTCATCCACAGCCCTCACATGCAATAGTGCTGTCTCAGTACTATGCCCCGGCATATAGGCAGATTGCATGGGCTCTGCGAGATTGTTCTAATACATATGAGTAGATAGGCGTGATGCCACAACTCGTTCAATGATGTTTGATAGGTATGTCAGTTTGGATATAGGTCTGAAATTTTTCAGTACATTGCGATCAAAACCCGACTTTTTAAGCAACGGTTTAACCATTGCATGTTTCATCTCATCCGGAAAAACACCAGATTCGAGAGACATATTTACAATATTAGTGATGACATGCAGCAGAACATCCAAGTGCTCTTTTAGCAGCCATGTTGGCACCGGATCCGACGAGCAAGATAATTGTCAGAGTTTTCCTAATGGTTGTTGGTGTGAAAGAAATCATGGAGACACTGGTGTCTTTCTCGACATGTTTAGATGTTATCTCTGGTGATTTGGGGGAATTTAAATCTAGATTTTTACGAATTTTAGAAATTTTGTCCACAAAGTACTCACTCCATTTGTCAGCGAGATCAATATCAGAGTCACAATCTGGTAGTTCTGTCTTTTTCTTTCAATGGAGGAGCTCATCCACAGCATTGAACAGCAGTTGCTGATCCTTTCCACATAACCTGATCTTGTCCGAGTATAAATCAATATTTGCCTGGTATATGAGCTGGTTAACCAGATCTCGCTGGGAGAGATACACTTCACGATGTATAGTGAGACCCGTACGTCTCCAGCGTCTCTCACACTGCCGTCTCTTTCTTTTCCCCTCTAATTGCATCATTGTACAATGGCACCGGGTAGTTTACTCGCCACAAATTGTAATGGTGAGCTAGGTTGAAACGTTGGAAATGTTTGTGAAACTAGGACTCAAGATCAGTATATATTAGTCACTTAGGTGTGTATATAACTACTATGGCTTTAACGGCAACTATTTTCATTTTGTTATTGCGAACGTTTATTGGCAGTGCGATTGTAAATTGAACGTGATGCAACACTCGCCTTTCGAAAACAAAACAACAAAGAGCAATGAAATATACAAAGAAATGTGTTATTTTGCACGCTTTTAATTTATAGGTCCGACTTAACAAATCATGTCTACCTTCAAACAGTAATAAATGCAGCACTGACCACTTTATCAGTTTATATATATGTGAATGACTTCTAATTGTTCATGTATCCGATAATCGAGTATAATTGATACAATTATGATCGATTATAAATCGGTTTAATCGATTATTACTGATACATTATATTATTGACTAATTCACAGTTTCTGGACAAATTGCTTAGCCGAGCTTCGATTATATCATGTCCAGCGTTAATAAATCAAATCATTATTTCACCTTCTCAAATATTGTCCTCTGAATCTACAACATCCACCAGAGCATTTTGAAAAAGTGTCTTGTTTCTAACTTCCTCTTTGAAAACAGCACATCTCCGAAATTAAATTGTTAGAAAGGAGGACACTTTCTCAAAATAATCTGGTGGATATCATAGATTTGGATGACAATATTTGAAAAAGTGAAATAATGATCAGATTTAATGTATTTTCAGAAACAAATGACGCAGTATGTTCATCCATGTTAAAATCAAATCCATGTTAAAATCAAATAAACAGAAGTGTCTATTTTCATGCCGATATTTCGTGAGCAACCATCTATTTCACTTTCGGTACAAACTAAATCTATTACAATTCGTTTACTAGATGGTACACCAGCTATTCATAGAATACTTAACCCTTTCACCGCCGGTGCCGCAAATATTCAGGTCTCCATTTTTTATAAGCACATTATGTACCACCATTTGAACATGTTAAAGATAAAATGTGACATCAATCAGCAATATTTGAAAACAGTTGACCTCCATTTTGTCAAATCTCAATAATTTTCACTCACTTGAAGTTGTGGATCGCGTCAGCGAGACACAACTTCAAGTGGGTAAAAATTCAGATTGAATAATTTGGCGGTTAAAGGGTTGGAAAGAACCAGAACACTTTTAGCATGACTAAATATGTGAACACTCTGAATTACTGGTCTTCTTATGCGTTTGTTGACGATTCGTTAGAAAGCAGGACACCATGTAAGAATGAATATGCGCATGTAAACATGTATTATAATTAGAATGAATGAGCTGGAGAGATGGTAAACATGTATTATAATAATAATCAATGAGCTGGAGAGGTGGTTAGGGGTTTTGTCAAGTTAAAAAAATCCAAAAATCCGAGAAAAACTCGGAAGTGGGTGGGTGGCCCAAGCCCCAACTCGGATTTCTATTTTTTTTGGGAAATTTTGTGTTTTTGTGTTGTTTTTGTTGTTGTACATGTTTCCAAAAAAAAAATTGGATAGGGGGGTGGGTGGTTTGCAGTCTGGCCAATCCGAGTTTTTCTCGGATTTTTGGATTTTTTTAACTTGACAAAACCCCTTAACATGTATTATAATAAGAATCAATGAGATGGAGAGATGGTAGACATGTATTAGAATGAGAATCAATGAGCTGGAGAGATGGTAAACATGTATTAGAATGAAAATCAATGAGCTGGAGAGATGGTAAACATGTATTAGAATGAGAATCAATGAGCTGGAGAGATGGTAAACATGTATTGGAATGAAAATCAATGAGCTGGGGATCTGGTAAACATGTATTAGAATGAAAATCAATGAGCTGGAGAGATGGTAGACATGTATTAGAATAAGAATCAATGAGCTGGAGAGATGGTAAACATGTATTAGAATGAGAATCAATGAGCTGGAGAGATGGTAAACATGTATTAGAATGAAAATCAATGAGCTGGAGAGATGGTAAACATGTATTAGAATGAGAATCAATGAGCTGGAGAGATGGTAAACATGTATTAGAATGAGAATCAATGAGCTGGAGAGATGGTAAACATGTATTAGGAAGAGGATCAATGAGCTGGAGAGATGGTGAACATGTTTTTGAATGAGAATTAATGAGCTGGAGAGATGGTAAACATGTATTAGGAAGAGGATCAATGAGCTGGAGAGATGGTAAACATGTATTAGAATGAGAATCAATGAGATTTAGAGATGGTAGACATGTATTATAACAAGAATCAATGAGCTGGAGAGATGGTAAACATGTTTTTAAATGAGAATCAATGAGCTGGAGAGATGGTAAACATGTATTAGGAAGAGGATCAATGAGCTGGAGAGATGGTAAACATGTATTAGAAGAGGATCAATGAGCTGGAGAGATGGTAAACATGTATTAGGAAGAGGATCAATGAGCTGGAGAGATGGTAAACATGTATTAGAAGAGGATCAATGAGCTGGAGAGATGGTAAACATGTATTAGAAGAGGATCAATGAGCTGGAGAGATGGTAAACATGTATTAGGAAGAGGATCAATGAGCTGGAGAGATGGTAAACATGTATTAGAAGAGGATCAATGAGCTGGAGAGATGGTAAACATGTATTAGAAGAGGATCAATGAGATTTAGAGATGGTAGACATGTATTATAACAAGAATCAATGAGCTGGAGAGATGGTAAACATGTTTTTAAATGAGAATCAATGAGCTGGAGAGATGGTAAACATGTATTAGGAAGAGGATAAATGAGCTGGAGAGATGGTAAACATGTATTAGAAGAGGATCAATGAGCTGGAGAGATGGTAAACATGTATTAGGAAGAGGATCAATGAGCTGGAGAGATGGTAAACATGTATTAGGAAGAGGATCAATGAGCTGGAGAGATGGTAAACATGTATTAGAAGAGGATCAATGAGCTGGAGAGATGGTAAACATGTATTAGGAAGAGGATCAATGAGCTGGAGAGATGGTAAACATGTATTAGAAGAGGATCAATGAGCTGGAGAGATGGTAAACATGTATTAGGAAGAGGATCAATGAGCTGGAGAGATGGTAAACATGTATTAGGAAGAGGATCAATGAGCTGGAGAGATGGTAAACATGTATTAGGAAGAGGATCAATGAGCTGGAGAGATGGTAAACATGTATTAGAAGAGGATCAATGAGCTGGAGAGATGGTAAACATGTATTAGAAGAGGATCAATGAGCTGGAGAGATGGTAAACATGTATTAGAATGAGAATCAATGAGCTGGAGAGATGGTAAACATGTATTAGAAGAGAATCAATGAGCTGGAGAGATGGTAAACATGTATTAGAATGAGAATCAATGAGATTTAGAGATGGTAGACATGTATTATAACAAGAATCAATGAGCTGGAGAGATGGTAAACATGTTTTTAAATGAGAATCAATGAGATGGAGAGATGGTAAACATGTATTAGAATGAGAATCAATGAGCTGGGGAGCTGGGTACCATGTATTATAATATAAATCAGTGAGCTGAAAAAGATCTGGTAAACATGTTTTTGAATGAGATGGAGAGATAGTAAACATGTATTATAATAAGCATCAATGTATATAAGCTTAAGAGATGGTTAACATGTATTATAAATATAATCTATGTATGAGCGGAGTGGTAGAAAACATGTGTTATAGTGAGAATCGATGTGTGTGATCTGAGAAATGGTAAACGTGTATAATTAAACAAATTATACAAAGTAATTTATTGCTGAGAACTTGAATATCACAAAGCAAAAAATATTGCTTTAGATCTGGTAATTTTCGCGTGTTAAAATTTTCGCGAATTTTCTGAATATGGGATTTTTTTTGAAGCTTAGAATTCACGAATTTTCATTTTTTTTTAGTAGCGCTATCATAATAATAATTTTTGCAAGATTCTCTAATTCGCGTTTTTCCTCCTCTCGAAATTCGGGAAAATTAAGACCTCGCGAATAGACCAGATCTACAGAATATGAATGTATAAATAATGATATGTTAGAATGGTCAGTGTGGGGTGAGGTAATTCCTCAAACTCTAGTCTATTTGGAGATTCCTCTTCACTTTCGTCAGTGTCTAAATGAGATTATGCTTCCCTTTATTAATAATAATTTCTGCAATAAAAAAAGAGTGAGTAGATATCAAACTATGATAAACGGAATATGATGATTTATTTCACAGAGGAATAATTAAAATAATATTGAAATCATAATGATACGGTGCTGTTACTAGTGTTTACCATTATAGAAAAAAACGTAGTTCCAAATGCAAATCTGTACTTTCTGTTATAGAAAGATAGTCAGTCACATAGGCCTACGTGATACAGAAAAGGTAACAATTATTTCGGAGGAAATCCTATTTTTGATAAATAATATCTACATTATGTTTTAAATAAAACCAACCTTTTAACTGTTATCGGAGACAGCTTCGGGCTGAATCATTGCTCTGTTTCTAACAATACAGATACAAATATATTATAGTGGAATAATATGCTAATACTGTGTGATGAACAATTAAATGTGAAGTAGCATTACATTGCTATGTCAAATTGTTACTTGAAACTATCATTCAAAGTTCTTTTGAAATATATTGTAAACTTCTTTTACCCAGATGGCACAAAATGTTGGAGAAAGACACCACCCATCAAACAAGAGACATACATTACCCACTCGTCCATGACACGTACGGGTCTAAAGGCCCAGTCACACATACCATCACGCATTTCCAGCGCACAAAAAAATGGAGAATTTTTGTCAGTGCGTTGTGAATCGCTGGGCGTCCATCAGAATTTGTTGATGATTTGACGAGAACGCCTGATGAACGTCATTCATTTGTTTGTGTGAGTCAACCTCTGCGCACATTTTCTGCCTGCGCAAAAATGTCAACGTTTTCCACGTGTGAATGTAGTCGTCGAAAAAACGTCAGACAAGCGCCAGTCTAACGTTAGGCACAAGTAGAGCACACGCTCTAAATACGTTGTGTTTTCGTTGACCGACGTTTGTCCCAGTCACACATAAACGACGCACAGTCTACCAATAAAAAAAAGGCAACTTGAGTTCAGATTGTGAAAAAGACTTAATTTCGACAAATTAAACACAAATTCTGCACTTAAAGCCGTGTATCGTGTGAAAAAAACACATCAAATGATTAAAAATAAAATGTCGTTCTTCATAGCTCTAAGGGTTAAGCTGCAGAAATAACATAGTCACAGCCTGTTGCTCGAGCGCTGGGTGAACTGGCGGCGAGTTCCCAGCGCCTGCTTCGAGCGTTTTCATGCAGCGCTCATGCAGCGCAGGCAGGCGTGTTGCCCGCGACTGCCCGGCGGCCTCAATGGGCAGCCATGTGATACAAAGCAAACGTATTTAGCGTTGATATGACGTTGTTCTAGCGCGCCCTACGTGTTTCTGGCCGTCTTCTGGCGTGTACATTTCTGCGTTCATATGTGTTCAATATTTTAAACATACCCAACCTCCTTTGGCGATTAGAGGGCGCACAAAAATATACGTGGCGTTAGTGCAGCGCGCTCCACGTACTAGTAACGAGTGTTGACGCACGACCGATGCACCATAGACGCTCTAGCAAAATATAATCATTTTTGAGTGCGTGGGTCGTGCGTCGACTATGTGTGACTGAGCATTAGGGCTAGAAAAAAACCAAAAAATGCCGGAAATGAGCGCGCATATAGCGCCACACTAACGTGTTCCTAACGCATGTCAAGCGAACATATAACGTAAATGGCACGTTCTAAATGCTTTCTAACCTTTTCGCTTTCTAACCTTGCGCTGGCGATGTATTCGTTAACTTTGTCACCCTGCTAACGCGCAACTCGGTGGCGAAACGCTGTGTATTCTCGGATTTATACACCTGATTTATTTATGACACGCTGTATAGTTGTCTTGAACTCGCTGGCTCTTCTTATATCCTGACAAAATTCATGGACGCACAACGACGCACTGCTCTAATTTTTGTAACTCCAAGCGTGGACTGTGCGTCGTGTATGTGTGACTGGGGTATAATGGCGCTGTCAACTTGGTCGGACTGAACAAGGAACATCACGGGACAACGCCACCGAAGATCAACATAACATAATATGGTAGAATAACGAACCTATTCAGGACATACACAGTATATGTCTTATGGATCTAACGAGCATCACCGAGGATATGGTTTTGTGTGCTGATAGACAGTGCACGCTGAGAGCAAGAATTTTCTAAAAAATGTGATGGTAACCCCATTCAACTGATACATTCACCTATAAAGACTGGCGTTTAAATCCCCACGCTAAAGGTGATATATCACCCCTTATATAGTATGAATAATTTTGTAACAAATAAATCAAAGTTGCCACAAGATGGGGCACAAGTGTTTCCTTATATGGGGTGATTGGCAATCATGTGGCCTTCTCAGAGGGTCACATGATAGCCAATCAACCCATATAAGGACATAATTATTCATACCATATAAGGGGTGATATATCACCTTTAACATATTTAATTAATCACAAATTGACGCTTTGATCTTTCAACCCCTAAAGCGAAACATTATATAATTTACACATGCACAATTTGAATCAAAAACATGTCAATCTAATAAGTTTAATGCTGATTGCTGCGCATTCACCAGTTAGACTAGATATAGAGACGAAATTCATGATTTGTAATTATTGACAACCATGTCAAAAAAAATACCATATATATACTATATATATATAATGGTTTCGCCTCTGTCCTCATTACTGGGAAGCAAATATAAATGTTTTCCCCAATTTAAGCAAACTGGCGTACTGAGTAGGCCTACCTGACTGTCCCTGCATCATCTGTTGCAGTCGAGAGACTTTTTAGTATTGATATGAAGGCAAGGTATTTCAACCAGAGACATGCCAACTGAGCGATTAGGCCTAAACGTTTCAAAAACGTTTATTCATCCAATGCAATTCAATTAATGAATAATTGTATAATATCATTCAGTACTCAAATATACAATGAATAAACTATTTATTGAGCTCAAATTGACCGTGAATGTCATTCAATATACCAATATGCAATGAATTATAAACAATTCATTGATCTCACATTCACTATTAATATAATTCAATACTCCAATATGCAATGAATAAACAAGTTCTTCAACTCAGTATGAACTTTGCTTCTTAATTGTTGCATTTACTGGTACATTTTTATGCGTTATTTTATACATTTGTACTTGATACTTGGTAATTGTACCAAAGTACATTTGCAATGTACTTGGGTAGTACCCAAGTACATTTCGCAAAACCCTGTACTTGTACTTGTACTTGTACTTGTACTTGAACATTTTTAATGTACTCGTACTTGTACCCAAGTACAGAGTCGATGTACTTGCCCCAACCCTGGAGTGATCCAAGAACGATATAAAATACTGCCGCAAACAATGCCAACGACAACGAGTGATACAAGAACAACATAAAATACTGACACAATGCTCAAACACACACTCCCAACGACAATGAGTGATACAAGGACGATATAAAATAGTGACGAACGATATAAAATACTGACACACACAATGCCAGCGACAACGAGTGATACAAGAACGATATCAAATACTGACACACACAATGCCAGCGACAACGAGTGATACAAGGACGATATCAAATACTGACGAACGATATAAACTCTGTCACAATGAAAACAACGACGAGTGATACATGAACTGTATGAAATACTGACGAACACACTCCCAACGACAATAAGTGAAACAAGAACGACATAAAATACTGACGAACGATATAAAATACTGACACGCACACACTGCCAACGACAATGAGTGATCCAAGAACGATATAAAGTACTGACAAATGATATAAAATACTGACACACACAATGCCAACGACAACGAGTGATACAAGAACGATATAAAATACTGACACACACAATGCCAGCGACAACGTATGATAAAAGAACGATATGAAGTACTGACGAGCGATATAAAATACTGACGAACGATATAAAATATTGACACACACAATGCCAGCGACAACGAGTGATGCATGAACGACAGAAAATACTGACACACACAATGCCAGCGACAACGAGTGAGAAATGAACTATATAAAATACTGACACAAATAATGGCAACAACAAGGAAAATGCCGCAACGATATAAAATACTGACACACACAATGACAACAACAAAAAGTGACAAATGAACGATATAAGATAATGCCAAACATACTACCAACGACAACGAGTGATACAAGAACGACATGAAACTGACACACTGCTCAAACACACACTGCCAACCACAACGAATGATACAAGGACGATATAAAATAGTGACGAACGATATAAAATACTGACACACACACTGACAACGACAACGAGTGATACAAGAAAGATATAAAATACTGACGAGCGATATAAAATACTGACACACACAATGACAACGACAACGAGTGATCAATGAACTATATAAAATACTGTCACACACAATGACAACAAAAACGAGTGATAAATTAACAATACAAAATACTGACACAATGCTCAACCACACACTGTGAACGACAACAAGTGATAAGATATAAAAATTAATATAAATATATAATAAATATAAAACGATATAAAATACTGTCACACACAGTGACAACAAAAACGAGTGATAAATTAACAATACAAAATACCGACACAATGCTCAAACACACACTGTCAACGACAACAAGTGATACAAGGACGATATAAAATACTGACGAACGATATAAAATACTGACACACACACACTGCCAACGATAACGAGTGATACAAGAAAGATATAAAATACTGACGAACGATATAAAATACAGACCCACACACTGCCAACGATAACGAGTGATACAAGAACGATATAAAATAAGGACAAACACACTGCCAACAACGAGTGATACAAAAACAATATAACATTTGACACAATGCTCAAACACAACGATTGATAGAATGACGATATAAAATAGTGACGACGATATAAAATACTGACACACACACACTGACAACAACAACGAGTGATACAAAAACGATATAAAGTACTGACGAGCGATATAAAACTCTGTCACAATGACAACAACGACGAGTGATACATGAACTGTATGAAATACTGACGAACACATTGCCAACGACAATGAGTGAAGCAAGAACGACATAAAATATTGACGAACGATATAAAATACTGACACACACACTGACAACGGCAACGAGTGATACAAGGACGATATAAAATACTGACACACACAATGCCAGCGACAACGAGTGATACAAGAACGATATCAAAAATACTGACGCAAACACTGCCAACGACAACGAGTGATACAAGAACGATATAAAATACTGACGCAAACAATGCCAAGGACAGCGAAGGATTTAAGAACGACATAAAATACTAACGCACACAATGCCAACAACAACGAGTGATACAAGAACGATATAAAACACAGAAGAACGATATATACTGACACACAATGACAACGACAACATTTGATACAAGAACGATATAAAATGCTGACACACACACACTGACAACGACAACGTGTGATACATGAACGATATGAAAATACTGACGAACGATAAAAATACTGACACACACACTGACAACAACAACGAGTGATTATTAGTTCTACTTATCTGGCTTCAATAACATTGACTCACCACTAATCGGCTGAATCGTGGCAATCTGGTAATTAAATGAAGCTATTTCGCGTGTGATGTGGTTAAATCTATTATGATAATTAGTGATGTTTATTGTTCATTATTCCCATAATAACATGAGTAATCTTTACCTGATTTGAAGTAGTCCGTCAATCTCATTCTTATCAGTTTGTTCAGCAGTTTATGTCCAGTATCACCTTTTGCCTTTTCTAACCCCGTGGTTCTCGTGTCCGCTGTAATATAACTCTCGGCACTGTTCAGATGATATTCCGAGATCGCTGGATCTCCTTTGGCTCTGGTGCCCAGTTTATTTCGTCCCACCAAGATGTCTCTTCTGCTTCTCTCTTCTGGATTCTGATTATCCTTGAACAATTGTTTTTGAGAGGCCCTCTGTAGCGTCAGATCCCGTGTAATCCTGTCTCCAAGTTGCTTTTGAGATGCCCCCTGATGTTGCAGATCCCGGGTGATCCTGCTCCCGAATCTATTAGGTCTTCTCCTGTTCACGGTTTTATTATGGTGATTATGTCGCACGCGATGAGCCTGATTGATACGATAAGGTACAGGATCCCCAGATACGACAACTAAAGTCATCAACATCATCACCATCATCACCGTCATCACCGTCATCATCACCAGGATCCTGTCACCTGCCATCGTCAGTGTCACCAAGCCTGTGATAAAATAAAACACACCAGTGTCACGAGCATGTGAATGGGCAGCCTCGCCGGCCAAAATCAGACCATAATCTAATCGTCACCTAAATGTTATAAAGTTGTATCTGCGATACAATTCTCTAATGATGAAATGAAGAAATAGTGGTTTTATTTTGGATCAGTGTCGTGGACGGTGGGCCAACATAAAACTAATATTAGAGTTGATGGGCGGCTCTCAAGCGATTTAGCAAACACCGTCTAATGTTGTAATAATGCTGAGTCTAGAGTAGAGTTGTTGACACTGTAGACGATAGTGCTGTAGCACATCAGTATGGCGTTGTGATTTGCTATAACACACCGGTAGAGCGTTGTGTTTTGCTGTAGCACATCGGTATGGCGTTGTGCTTTACCATAGCAACAAATCGGTAGAGCATTATGATTTGCCACATAACATCGGTAGAGCGTTGTGCTGTACCATAGCACATCAGTAGAGCGTTCTGCTTTCCTATAGCACCTCAGTAGAGCTTTGGGCTTTGCAATTGCACATCTGTAGAGTGTTGTGCTTTGTCATAGAACATCGCAGAGCATTGTGTTTTGCTATAGCAAATTTATAGAGCGTCGTGCTTTGCAATAGCACGTCGGTAAAGCGTTGTGTTTTGCAATAGCACGTCGATAGAGCGTTGTCCTATGTTGTAGCACGTCGGTAGAGTGTTGTCCTTTGTTGTAGCACATCGGTAGAGCGTTGTCCTTTGTTGTAGCACATCGGTAGAGCGTTGTCATTTGTTGTAGCACTTCGGTAGAGCGTTGTCCTTTGTTGTAGCACATCGGTAGAGCGTTGTCCTTTGTTGTAGCACTTCGGTAGAGCGTTGTCCTTTGTTGTAGCACTTCGGTAGAGCGCTGTCCTTTGTTGTAGCACATCGGTAGAGCGTTGTCCTTTGTTGTAGCACATCGGTAGAGCGTTGTCCTTTGTTGTAGCACATATGTAGAGCGTTGTCCTTTGTTGTAGCACATAGTTAGAGCGTTGTCCTTTGTTGTACCACATCACTAGAGCGTTGTCCTTTGTTGTGGTACATCGCTAGAGCTTTGTCCTTTGTTGTAGCACATCGGTAGAGCGTTGTCCTTTGTTGTACCACATCACTAGAGCGTTGTCCTTTGTTGTGGTACATCGTTAGAGCTTTGTCCTTTGTTGTAGCACTTCGGTAGAGCGTTGTCCTTTGTTGTAGCAATCGGTAGAGCGTTGTCCTTTGTTTTAGCACTTCGGTAGAGCGTTGTCCTTTGCTGTAGCACCTCGGTAGAGCGTTGTCCTTTGTTGTAGCACTTCGGTAGAGCGTTGTCCTTTGTTGTAGCACATCGGTAGATCGTTGTCCTTTGATGTAGCACATCGGTAGAGCGTTGTCCTTTTTTGTAGCACGTCGTTAGAGCGTTGTGCTTTGTTGTAGCACATCGGTAGAGCGTTGTCCTTTATTGTAGCACGTCGGTAGAGTGTTGTGCTTTGTTGTAGCACATCGGTAGAGCGTTGTCCTTTGTTGTAGCACATCGGTAAAGCGTTGTCCTTTGTTGTAGCACATCGGTAGAGCGTTGTCCTTTGTTGTAGCACATAGGTAGAGCGTTGTCCTTTGTTGTAGCACATCGGTGGAGCGTTGTCCTTTGTTGTAGCACTTCGGTAGAGCGCTGTCCTTTGTTGTAGCACATCGGTAGAGCGTTGTCTTTTCTTGTAGCACATCGGTAGAGCGTTGTCCTTTGTTGTAGCACATCGGTAGAGCGTTGTCCTTTGTTGTAGCACATCGGTAGAGCGTTGTCCTTTGTTGTAGCACATCGGTAGAGCGCTGTCCTTTGTTGTAGCACATCGGTAGAGCGTTGTCCTTTGTTGTAGCACATCGGTAGAGCGTTGTCCTTTGTTGTAGCACATCGGTAGAGCGTTGTCCTTTGTTGTAGCACTTCGGTAGAGCGGTGTGCTTTGCTATATTTGCCGCCTGTCGAACAAGCTCAATCCCCGCTTGGTGGAGGTATGTTTCGATGTTTTGTCCTTGGACAAGCCATTTCAGCTTTACTTGCTTCACTTCATTCAGGTGTAAATGAACACCTGGTGGGGCAGATATCGCAGTGTGTAGGTCAAGTTCCTAGATCCAAAATGATCGCAACTGTGTATCCTCCCCGGGGAGTTGAAATGACACATAAATGAGCAGGTGCAGTAACCAGTGGGTAACAAATAAAAATCAGCTGACATGTATCCTAGCAGATTACCTTATGCCTTTACTTTGAACAAAGTTATATTTACAATGCCTGACGCTGACACTAGTGATCAAACAAATGAACTATTATTTGATCAAAGGTATACAAGATTATATGAATAATACATCTTTTACGTGAGATATATTTTCTGAAATCTCGCGATGAATTTGATCAAATTAAAACATGCTGAAATGACCATTGACATAGTAAAGCATATATATAGGACAATAAATGCTTTGGACTCTAAACTACACTGTTCTGCTCTCCAAAGCCAAAATACCAAGTCTATTAGCATTAGTAGCATAATGTTTTGATTATCGATAAACAAATATGGACCCTCAGTGCTATAAGTATGTGAAATCACAATTTACAATAACAATCACATCATCACAGAATCAATCAAACAAATAAAAAAAACTAAATGATCCTATCAGTGGTTATCAAATTCTCAATGGACTGTTGATCAACAGTGGCAAACGTAGACCCCCCCCCCCCCCCCCAAATAAAAAGTCTACGGTAGTCATGGATCTATGTGTAGAATATTTTCGCGTGAAATATCTTATATGTGTATAATGTTGTGTACTGTAATAAGTCAGATAGATATTGTGAACATTGAGGCTAGGTTAGGTATGTGTTTATGATGTAACCATACATGTATATGTTAACGTACCAACTTCACATTTTCAGTGAACAGGTAAGCATACAGTCTTCGGCATTGTAAAAACTGTGGGGATTTCCCTTCTATTCGGACACTGTGCACCATATATACGTGCACGTGATCTATAGGCTTATATGGATCTATATCTATATCTAGATTAGTATGGTCCAGTATCAGGAGGATATGTCTGATGCACAACCGACATCTAAATACTTTTAACCCGACCCCTCCCCCTGTCTCTATTACCAGTTGATTAGTCGTGTTAATGTTGCATGCATTTTTTTCTGTGGTATATTTCGATTCACACAGAGGCCTATACACGCTATGATCAAGTGTGACAGTTGTCTCAGTTGGATGAATACTTTTTATTAAATCTTGATGTTTAAACACACATTTCGTTCCCCCATAACAGTGATTTGATCAGCTGATAAAACGGATTTTTGCATTTAAAAAAAGATGTATAGCTATATTTTCTTTTACAAAAAATGTCTTGTAAAATGTTCTAGATTCCATTGCGTTGCTTTGGATAAAATGCTCGGGCGATATCATTTTCTAAAACAAGATGCCCCTGTTTCCAGGTATAGGGTTCATAAATATAGGTTCCTAAAGCGTTAAATAAAAATCACAATTATACTAATCATCAGTACCATCATCAGTTTTTATGTACATGCATATCTAAAGTAAGAATAGTACGGCACATAATATATTTTATAAATTAGTACAACATAGCGATTTCTATGGCTATTAAACTAAACGTATGATGAGTATGCATTGAGAAAGTCGGACAAAAATAGGTAAAATATCAGCAAAATACTATAATTTGTGGATATATTGTTACAGCAAGATGAATCTGTTAAATTTACCCCTCCCCCTTGAAATTGTGTCTCACTACCGTGACACACAACTTCAAGTGTACAAATAAATAAAAAATATCACATATTTTAAATCTAAGACGAAATATTACCTAACTGTGTCATTCTAATTGCCAAGATATTGTAAATCCGGTGATTTTCGCATGTTTCAATTTTCGCGAATTGTCGATTTTGGGACTTTCCACGAGGTTTAGAATTTGCAAATTTTCTTTTTCTTTAGTAGCGCTATTATAATATTAATTTTCGCGAGATTCTTGAATTCGCGAATTTGTCTTCCTCGCTAAATTCGCGAAAATTAAAACCTCGCGAATATTACCAGATCTACAGTAATTCAATACAATGATAACTCTCAATAATCGTTATTTAATATTCTAATAAAACGTTTTGAAGTGATTTAAGTGATGATTGGTATTGAAGGGGCAACCACAGAGCAAAACATACAATGAGACAAAAATATTCTACCATGAAATCATTAATTATTTGAAACACTGGAGTAACACATCCTTGTGAACGAAAAATAAATGATATTTGTAGAAAAATCTAAGAGTGAATGCTTCACACTAACCTGTCAACGTTATCGCAGGGGTCTCTTCAATTTCGTTGTTCAAAAACAAGGATCTGGTCACGCAGCACTCTGTTGTCACAAATAGATATGTCAATACATTAAAACGCAATTAAATAACTATTTTCCGGAAATGCACCGTTAGAGTTTAACTTTCAAGTCTGTGTAAAAAGCAGGCGGTGCTCAGCGTGTATGATACTCAAGCGATGCCTCGTTGTAGAATGTCGAAAAAACCGTGATTCTTAAACAAACGTTGCCTGCATTTCATTTCAAATCGAGCGTCATTTGTCAATCAAAATAAAGTGAAAAATAAAATTGAGTCAACTGCATTATACCTATGCTGTGGTTGTCACTGAGGCTGAGACACCGAGTGGACATTTTACAGCTAGATTACTACCGGGTACAACTGAGATTGGGCCTGACAAAGTGCCTCAGTGGTAACTCTTTCAACACTACTGCCCAGTATAATCTGCTTTTAAGCGGTTTTATTTACTCTTAGAAAGCGTCCTTGGATAAGGAAATGTGGCTTCCACCAAAACATTTGATAAACATTTTATTCTTATTTTGACAAATCTAAGTAATTGTATCCATGCGAGCCACAATTTGAAGTAAGTAAAAAAAATGAGTGGTATAAGCTGGCATTAAACTGTTAACCTCACCGTTAATGTTCACTTTGTTCCAGTGCTTTCTCAATGATGCGGCAGCATTGTTGATTGCAGGTCAACATTGATACAATGCTGGGTCAACAAGTATGGCGGTTAGTGACTCGATACATTTTCATTTACTTTGAACAATCACCACATCTCAGTTGATGAAAACTACACAGATTCATTAAAATAGCCAAGTACAATACATCTAAGGTAATCACAAAATGGTACCGATTTATAAGGATTGAACATGTTGTTTAAGACAACATGTTCAATCCTTATAAATCGGTACCATTTTGAGATTACTTTGGATGTATTTTGAGATTACCAGTGAGATGTCACTCACTCACTCATTCACTCACTTACTCACGATTTAAATATCCTTGAATATGATGGTACTGAAATTGTTTGACCAGGTCCCCAATATAAACGAATTGTTTTGAATTAAATACCCCTAATAAATAAGTATATTTCATCAAAATAAGAAAGTTATCGGCTTTAATAATACATTACATTGGGGTACTTTATAATCGTGCTACTCTTTCTAACATGGTGTCCTGCTTTCTAATGAGCCGTCAGCAAGCGCATATGACGAACAGGAATTCACAGTTTTCGCATATTTACATAAGCTAAAGGTGTTCTATTTTTGTATTAGATATTTTATGAATAGCTGTTGTACCACCTTGCAAACACATGTACGAATTGAAATCATTTTGTGTGTTCATAAGGTGAAATAGACGCCTGCTCACGAAATATCGGCATGAAAATTGAAACTTTTGTTGATTTTATTTCAACATGGATAAACCTGCCGCGTCAAAAAATCGTCTGAAAATACATTATTGTCCAATACATCTAATCGATATCCAACTGCTAAAATAGTATCCCCAAATCAACGATATCCAGCAAAGTATTATCTGGAAGGGTCCTGCTTTCTAACAATTCCATTTGAGATATGTTCTGCATTCTAAGAGCAAGTGTCCTGCTTTCTAATGGGCAAAGTGGTACAGTTGATATGACAAATAAGTATAAATTGGCGAATATTCTTAAATAGTGAGCGTTGCACATGAAGGGGTTTATTATTTGCCTAGGCGGTCATTACATTTGCAGTCTCGGCGGTTTGAAAGACATCCACGTGTGAAAGTCAGTATTGTGGGGAGCCTCCGTGACCGAGAGGTAGCGTGCTCGGCATCAGACCGCCAGGGCTCGAATTTCGAATCCTGTGTCTGGAGGATAGTGTCATCTCAATCATCTCACCTTCCTCAGGAGATTCTCCTGGCCCAATTTAGCCTATATGTGCACAAAGGTGGCCTAAAGCCCGATTCAGTTCATTTCATTATTACATTTGCAACCTTTGTGAGGTGGAAATGCTACTGTAATTTCTGAATAAACTGTCAATGTGTAAAATATAAACTGAGGCTAGAAAACCTTACATTTTAATGGGGAATCAGATAATATATTGAATATAAATAATTCAAAATATGATGGATAACGCATATATTCGTCGTCAGCAGGCAAAGAGTTGAACCACGAGCCTCGTATTTGATTGACAATGCGACTGTCAACATGGATAAGGTCGATCCAGGGCTGTATCGATTATCGATTTTTAATTGATCAATCAAGTGATAGATTAACTTGTTCAACCGTGCTTTTAACATGCTTAAAGATGCTCATTGTTACTTCAAACAATGTTTTATGCTGCGCAATATGAGTGATGGATAAATTATTTAACCCTTTCACTCACCAAGCTCCATTATAGACGTTTTTAGTGTGCTCTATTAGCCGTTCGAATCACTGTTATTGTGAATGAAATGTGTGCATAAAAATCAAAATTTGCAAATGTTTTGTTTCAAAGTAAACAAATATGAGTGATTTTCACCCACTTCAATTTGTGGGTCTCGGTAGCGAGACACAACTTCAGGTGGGTGAAGATTTAAATTATTAATTAATCGGTTTAATGGTTAATGTGCATTAATAGAAATTATGTTAACCCCTTAAGTGCTAGTCACGTCTATAGCCGTGATTAGACTTTCTGTTTGTCTCCCAAAAATGAAACTTTGCAAAATAAAGAAGCACTACATTTGCAATATTAGCATCTATTTAGATCAAAATATTTTGTGGGTCGGGGTAGCGGGACACAACTTTAAGTAGGTAAACATTTAAATTTTATTATGTAGCTCTATAGGGTTAATATTTTTTTCCACCGTGGATGCCATTTTGCGTCAGTGACCCTTACACAATAATGATTCCATCAAGTTCATAACAATGAACGACAAAATTATACACGATCACTGAAAAGTGAATGGGATATGCAGATCTTAAAGGTGATCTATGAATAATTATGTCCTTATATGGGGTGATTGGCAATCATGTGACCCTCTCAGAGGGTCACATGATAGCCAATCACCCCATATAAGAAAACACTTGTGCCCCATCTTGTGGCAACTTTGATTTATTTGTCACAAATTTATTCATACTATATAAGGGGTGATAGATCACCTTTAACGACGTCTGTAAACTCGCTAGTTAAATGTAAGTTGATCCATATTTGACAATTCACATACTGAACATGCTCAATAGAGTGAAGTGATGTGTGCTTGGAAGATGAACCGGGAAGTTTGTCTTGCTATCACACGAATCACGAAGCGATCGCCGGGTATCAAGACGAGGTTGTGCCAACGTCACAGGTATAGGATCAGCACTGTGCCAATATGGGCTTTGTGTTGTTGTTTGTCACCATAATATATATACGATGCCAGTTCATGCGAGATCCCCATGAATGAGAGGTGCACTTCATGCACTTAGCGCCACACTTACATTTATATGGCGAGGTGTTGAACCTCTTCAAAACATTCCTCCAAACGATGATTTTTTGGAAATTTCCATTCAGTCGCAATGTCATGGCTTAGCTACCACGACTCACAACTTTAACCCTTTAACCGCCAAATTATTCAATTTGAATTTTCACCCACTTGAAGTTGTGGATCGCGTCAGTGAGTGAAAATTATTCAGATTTGACAAAATGGAGGTCAACTATTTTCAAATCTTGCTGGTTGATGTCACATTTTATCTTTAACATATTTAAAATGTGTTACTAAATGTGCTAATAAAAAATGAAAACACGAATATATGCGGCACCGGCGGTTAAAGGGTTAAGTAGGTCAAAATTACATTTTGAGTATAATTATACATGTAACCGGGTGTGTGTATGACGGACTGGTCAACGAGTTGACGCTTTAGCTCGATTGGTAATGCTCACGATGCCAGAGTCGGTGGTTCGATCCCCGGGCTGTGCAGTTTCAACACTGTTACACACATTATAAGTATAACAATTTAAAACCAGGGGCGTCACGATTCGTTCAGCACACGTTGTGGGCCCATCGTTCTCAAGACAGAGGCCGTCACAAGATGAATAGTGCGGACCAGTAAAACGAAGCGACTCACCTGTTATAACATGTTTATCCCTCAAAGCGCTGGAATATTTTTGTAGAAAACATGGAGATCAAAGGTTTTTATCAATTTGAAATCATCACGAATGGCTTAGATATATTAGCTCTTTCTAATTAATTTGAATACCTATGCTATGGATCTACGGACATTATAATTTTTGCTTTCTTACAGTGCGGGGAACGATTTTAATGACAAAAGCTCTAATATAGATATTAAAGACACAAAAATAAGGATAACAATTATATAACTAATATATATCAAATACACAAGAAATTGACAACAAATGGATAACAAATAAAAAAATATAAAAAATAGATAACAATTAGACAACGAATTGACAACAAAAACAAAACAAAAATAAAACCATTATGAAACAAATAGACAGCAAATAGATAACAATAATAATATTAAATAGATAACAAATACAGAAGAAATAGATAACAAATAGACAACATATAGACAACAAATACATAACAAATAGACTATAAATAGACAACAAATAGATAACAAATAAACAACATATAGATAACAAATAGATAGCAAATATAAAACAAAAAGAAAACAATTATAAAACAAATGGATAACAACAATATAGCAATTATATCACAAATAAACAACAAATAGACAACATATAGATGACAAATAGACAACGAATACACAACAAATATATATCAAGTAGACACCAACTCGTAAGCAGTTCGGTATATTCAGCTGCTGGTCCACAAATTTATTTCATTCCACAGGGGGAGTTCCCCAGAAATGTTCTGACAATTACAGTTATAAAGCTATTAACGTATCCACATTTCAGGGTCATGACTAACAACTAACAAATAACACACTTTCATCCAGTGCTTGCGAATACTGTTCAAGCACCAGCCGATGGCCCAGCATTAAATCAACACTGGGCCACAGGCTGTTGTCTACTGCGTCACACCAGTTTACCAACTTAATGCACTCGCCAGTTATGATCTACGATGTTAACAGGTTAAGGTAGAGTGATTGTCTGTTATCAAACTAGTGGGAATTCCCAAAGCTGTAACGAAGGGCGTTGATAAATAATTGTATTTCCTTGTCAACTTGTCAGCAGACCACATTTATCCTAATGTCTGGCCAATGTTCATTTAGTGATTGACTAGCCCATCCCACACGGTTGGTCGGCAACCCCACCCCATGCGGCAGAGTGATGCTGGAATGAAATGAATGGGGTTTTAGGTCACCTTTGTGCAGATAATTATAGGCTAAACTTGTCCAGGGGAACCTCTTGAGGATGGTGAGATGAATGAGATGACACTGTCCTCCAGACAGACGATTCGAAATTTATTTGTTGGGTTGTTTCTCATGAGACATGAGAAATTGACCCAATATTGTTTTATTATTGGTCCACCGTCTACTATGTTGAGCCAACATTAAAAGAACATTATTCTATTCAACGCCTTTTCTTTTTTGATAAAAACAAAACATATTTATGTTTGAGACCATGAGCTACAGGCACCCTACGTTCACCCCCTCCCCCACAACTCACCCACAACAACTTTTTTAAACCATTATATGTCCAAAACACGAAATGATATGTTAACACCAGAACAATAGGGACGAAATTTATATGTCGACCGCTTATATGGCGGTACCCCCAAACCTGTCTAAAATTAGGCTAGCTTACACAAACGCCTGTCATTGCCAATCTACACATGCAATATACCATATAAAAGTTTATTAAATTTCCGTTCTCATGATGTATTGCAAGATGCACATACGTTGAAACATGACAAAATAATACAAATCTACAACAAAACGCAATGCTTAAAGGTGATCTATCACCCCTTATATGGTTTGAATAATTATGTCCCCATATGGGGTGATCGGCTATCATGTGAATCTCTCAGAGGGTCACATGATAGCCAATCACCACATATAAGGAAACACTTGTGCCCCATCTTGTGGCAACTTTGATTTATTTGTCACAAATTTATTCATACTATATAAAGGGTGACCTTCAACATGGCCAATGGGAACTTCTTAATAAAACAAAATTATTGGTCATATCTATATTTGACCTAAGTTTTTTAAACCCAGATCTATATATGATTTGTACATGGCATATATATTTCTAAAAGTAAGTATTTTGCAGCCTTTTTGAAAATAAGATGAAATATGAAACATTGAACTTTGCTCGCATTTAGCACAATATGCTTCTTCCATTTAAAAAGTATTAGTGGATACAATATCCAACTTGAGGATATTGATCAGTTCTTTTTACCAGACATGTGATCTATTACATGCAATCTATTACTATTCCACTACTTTGAATTTTTTCTATTACTATTACTATTACTATTACAGTACATTGCTAATACTATTACTATTACAAAAACTTTTCGTCACCATTTCCTCGAGATTTCCAAAGCTATACTGCTATCATATATTTTCCATATACATTATATATTAACAAACAAAAAATCATTATAATGTTAAGACTATTTATTAATACAAATTAAAAATATTTTTATTAATTTAATGTATAATAGGCATTTGTTTACATATCCTGCTATCTAGACACTACGTTAGCTTTGCCACACAACGTTATTGCAATGTGGTATGATAGCCATGATAACACTGTGCGTAAATATTAGTAATATGCCTATTTACAGATCGAAATTTATAAACCAGCATTTTAGTTGAGACAATGAAATGTTTATTTCATGATGGCTAAACATTTCGTGATAAAATATTTAATGGTTCTTTCTAGAAATGAAAAATGAAATGAATCGGGCTTTAGGCCACCTTTGTGCACATATAGGCTAAACTGGGCCAGGAGAACCTCCTGAGGATGGTGAGATGATTGAGATGACACTGTCCTCCAGACACAGGATTCGAAATTCGCGCCCTGGCGGTCTGAGGCCGAGCACGCTACCTCTCGGTCACGGAGACTCCCCACAATACTGACTTTCACACGTGGATGGGGAAGAAACATTTTTGTTTCTTTCAAACCGCCAAGACCGGGAACCGAACCCCGAACTCTGGCGTGAAAGGCAGCGGTGCTAACCGCTACCCTAGGGCCCCCGCCCTTTCTAGAAATGATATGGTTGTATTTAATAACATGTTTAAATTTGTTTTCGTGTAGTCTAATGTGGTATTGACCACGAGAGCCTGGCAAATGACTTGTCTGGATACTGTTTAGGCATTAAGATTTGAAATCGCGCTTAATTGACCACCTATAACGGTAATTAAAGTGCTTGGTTCTGACTTACACATTAGGCTGTATAAACTAATATAATGCCGACAACTGACACGCCTCCCAGCGAACTTGAGCTGTTGTTTTAATGTTGGTCGAGTAAAAAACATCGTGTGTTTGGAATGTGCATAATACACTGTGGGCGTCAAGATAACTAATACAACCATTTGAACCGATAAATAATTCACAAAATATCAATTTAATAATTAAATATATTTTCTGAGATTAGTGGCACAGGTGAAATTGATGTGAATAATCAAGCGAAAATAGAATAGTGTAATATAAAAGTAATATACTATTATCTAATACTTGGCCATCTATTACTACTACTATTACTATTAATTTAATTTTTTTGCGATCTATTACTATTACTATTACAGTTACAGTGCAATAGCCCCCGTTACCTATTACTATTACTATTACTATTACATTTACAGTGAAATAGCCCCCGTTACCTAGGCCTATTACTATTACCCCATCCCTGTTTTCTACACACGTGCTATATATTTAAATAGGTAGATAATATAGGTAATTACTCTTTCCAGATTAAAGCTACAGTCATTAATAAATATATTTTTATTTGTAACTGTGAAAGATCGGAATCGTCATGTAACCTTCTTGGGTTAATACATCCTGCCATTTTCCAGGTGTAGGTCCAGTTGGAAAAAGACAGGGTGGGTTATTATAGCTCCTATGTTTCAGTTGTCATCATTCAATTGATCAAGGAAAGGTATTTATCAAAAACATAATGTTTACAAACCTTCTTTGCATTTCTATGTGCGACTGATTGGCGGGAGACCTGGAGCAGTGCATGCTTGGAAAGTCGGAGATCGCGGGTTTTTCCCCCCATTCAGGCATTCCAGTTTCAAAGAAACAAAATTTTTCTGACCTGCTCATTCGTGAAAGTTCAATATTGTGGTGAGTCTCCGTGACCGAGAGGTAGCGTGCTCGACCGCGACTGATTAGCCTACACATAGCACTGTTTGGCAGCATAAATAAAACAGCTTAAAAACAAATATACATGTGGTCGTGATGATAGCTTTAAGGTTTTTGAAGGACATGCACAATGGTTAGAACGTGGGGCGTTGCTATAACCACCGCCTGTCGTGCGGATTCAATCCCCGCTTGGTGCAGATTTCCAGATATATTCAATGTTTCTTGTCTCTTAGCGTTGAAGCATTGTTTGGATGCATGTGTTCTTGAACAATGTATTTTACCCTCACGGATTTCACTTCACTCAGGTGTAAATGAGTACCTGGTAGGACAGAGATGACAATGTGTAAGATAAGTTCAAAGCGGCGAAGTGGCTGCAGGACTGCATGGTGCAAATGACACATCAATGACTAGGTCCAGTGACCAAAGGGTAAAGTGTAAACAAGTCGAATGATACGTCTTCAGACTTTACCAGACTATATACATTGAGAAACATGCACTTTTACCTTTGAGATTACTTTACAAAACAACATTTCTGCGATCTTTTTGTTTAAAATTGTTTGAAAATAAATAAAATATCATGAATATAACCTTCATAAACTGGTTTTCGGAGCAAGAAACAAATATTTATTTATCAGTATTATGCCGTTACCATAAATACGTTCAACTTGATGTTATCGTGTTTGAGAAAATCAGTTATATATATATATATATTTATTTATTCCAAAAACTCGATGTTCGAGAAAATAAATGATTGCATTGCCGTCTAAATTGATCTTATGTCTGACTAATATGTTTGTTTTCAATAAAACACCTGGTTTTTTTTAATCTAACCTTCTTTTGTAATAAACATATCAGTAATGACTCTTTTGTTGTCAATAAAATAAATTATACGTGTCTATCTGTATCCGTGCTTATCTCAGCGACCTGTAACAGCTGGTCGAATATGAATGTCTCTGCTTTCAACCAAGTAGTTCCGGATTGACAGACACCATTAAAGGGACTGGCCCACGCTAAAATCATAAAAAAATCGGTGATTTTATTTCGGGTTCTTAATATGACCATATGATGTAAACATGTACATAGACTAGAACTGCAAATTTTTAAAATTTTTGTGCTGCGCATTCACCAGTTAGGCTAGATATAGAGACGAAATTCCTGATTTGTAATTATTGACAACCATGTCAAAAATAGGAAATGCGTGAATTTCGTCTCTATATCTAGTCTAACTGATGAATGCGCAGCACAAAAATTATAAAAATTTGCAGTTCTAGTCTATGTACATGTTTACATCATATGGTCATATTAAGAACCCGAAATAAAATCACCGATTTTTTTATGATTTTAGCCTGGGCCAGTCCCTTTAATATAAATGTACTTGATGCACTGTTGTCTGGGTGAAGGGAATCCCCCATAGTTTTCACAATACACATGTACATGATATATATATTTGTGTGCTGGGAACCGACAAGGTTAAGCTAGGACGTGCTTGCGCAACAGTCTAGCATTCCAATCACAAACATTTCTCTGTGATCAACATTATACCAGTGAAGTGCTCAAATTATTACCATGATTAAATCCTAGAAATAATTCAGTGTTATGTGGATTTGGAATTGAATGAAGTTATCTGGATGATTACAATAAATTAGCACGTTATGACCTGCACTGTGGACAATACAACCCTTTCAAGCCTGAATTTACAATTGTCATTTTCACCCACTACAAGCAATTCTCGACTTGTAGTGGATTGAAATGACTTGATGTGGTTTAAAAATTAAAGAAAATTGCCATGTATTGGTAAACCAGTTTCATAGAAATTTTCGCTCTAAAACCCTTGGTTGTAGGGAAATGAAAAAAAAATCAGAGATGTAAAATGATGCTTTAATGCATCGTGAGGGCTTAACTCATGTGCTGCTGAATAGTTGTCCTCTTATTTTTCATTTATTCGAAGCTGAAATTGTTAACGCAATTCACAATCTCCAGCTTCAAATGATAAACAGATAGTTATCTTCATGCAAAATAGACATCTGACCTCAATACCATTCATAGATTAACTGAAAATTTTACGTTAAATAATTAATCAATTTCAGTTTTATTTTTTGGGTTTGAACCTTACTCGAAACCCGTATATAGTCAGCATCAAAAAGGTTGATTTTTATAGAAAATGGTGTCATCACGGTCACAGAAGTATGTCTGATTCGTAGGTTTATCATCTACAACACTATACAAATGAGCAACTACGGCGAACGATTTAGCACGTTCTAGAATGAGCAAGCTAATACATTATGTTTTGCATATATTTATCAATATCGATTTTTACCATATTGAATTATCATCATTATCAATACAACTGAAACATTCATTTGATCACACTTTGCTGGATAATGCCATAAAATATACCGAAACAGCTGATAAACGCGATTAATTGTATTTTGATTTTAAGCTTTTAATTGGAATATATTTCGCGTTTGAAACATCTCACTACGTGTTCATTTGTAATACTGTAATGGTTCTGAGGTTTGTGAAATGTTATAAAACCCAACAACCGATAAAAATAATAATAAATATAACAAATTAAAATAATAATAAATATTATATTTACTCGTTGTAATTAGAGAAATATGGTCTGTATTATGCTTACAGTAATTATATACCGTTTATCTGTTTTTGATTATTGTGCATGTCTTTTTTTCTACAGTGTTATGCTTTGTGTGTTTAGTTAAAAAGTCATAGTTACAGTTTCGCAATGTTTTTTTGGGGGGCTTTTTGTTTTGTATTCCTAAAAATGTCACGATTTATGTTTTGTTTGCTGCTGCTAATATAATATGATGACGTAATTCGCAATGACTCATATCCGTGCTGATTTCCAAGAAATTATTTGACGGCGGGTATCTAGGACAGTGTCACAGTGCAAAGACAAACAGCAGCAACTGCTTACATTACAAGTAAGCAGTTACTGTCGTTTGTCCTTGTATGACAGAGTATGTTTGCTTCAATTGACCAACTTGTGTGTTCTAATTGACAAAAAGTCACAAATTCCAGACCACCATATTAAATTTATCCTATGTTGTGTAGGATAGCTTATTTTTCATTCGTCAGCTCATTCATGCAGTATGTTCCAAGTCACCCCCCCCCCCCCCCCCCCACCTCTCCCCGACCGATGCACTCCCACACCAAGACGGATTCAGTGGTGTGTTTTCAGGGTTAGAGAGAGGCACCCGTGGAGGGAAGTTAACACCACGTGACGTAAAACACCGCCAGCTATTGGGGAGATGTGGGAGCAACATTCCAACAATGTTCTTTTGAATTTATCACCATTTCAAACATGTCCGTATATTTTCACATATGGACATAATGTTTGGAAATTGTACAAAGGGGGGGGGGTCGTACAATAACAAAACTACAGACATAATACACACAATGAACATAGTAAATAGGTGCACAGGATATGTTTTGGCATATAATGAACTATCAATGTGCAAAATTTTGTGCTCTTAGTACTAACTAAGCCTTTCTGTCACAAATCTGCTGCAGAATAAATAGGTGCGCAAGATTCAGAGGAGAAACAATAAATCGAAAAGGAGAAGTTATATTTGAGAAAACAAAACGGAAAAAGATATTGCAAAGTGAAATATTATCATCACATATGCTTAGGAATTACGAGCTTTTGCTCGGTGTTGGGCCAGTGTTGCGGACAAACATTGAACCGCCTAGCCATTGGGTTGGCTTGTCGTGTTTGCATTTCAATTCAGTCATTGTGTAGTATTGGATTGCGTGTATTATGCGATGTAAATGTAAACCATATAATTCTGTAAGCTCGCGTCTGTCGTATTAGACGTGAACGGGGTTCTGAGACCCGTGGTATCACTTCCCAACAACCACGAGACCCAATGCTGTTGATTAATGCTGGTCCATCGTATCACACGGTAGTCCAACATTAAAACAACATTATATGAAGAGAGATTGTAGCCTACAGATGCTGATTTTATGTTAGCCCAACGTCTGCGACGGTGGCCTAAGGTTAAACCAACATTGGGTGATTGTCTCATGTTGGCCAGACAGGCTTTCTGGCCATACAACTAAATTGGCATACCTGAAAACACAATGACAGACAGCGAAATCGTAAATCTCTATTTTGTTGAAAGTTTTATCAATTTTTTGTTTGACCTTGCATATGGCGGTCATCTTGATTTTTTTTAGAAATATCTAAAACTCTTATGGCATACAGGAAAATCATGATTTTGCTTCTGCTCTGTCGAAAATTATATCAATTTATTGTTTCACCTTGAAAAACTGGCGGCCACTCACAATGCAAAGTCTAAAATGCATACTAACATGCATAACTAACAATCGTATGGTAGACACGAAAATCATGAATCTGCGTCTATTCTTTCAAAAAATAACATCAATTTATTGTTTTACCTATACAAATGGCGGCCAATCTGCATATCTTGATCTTTGTACAAACGTTATTACACAACTGGCATTCACTAGATGTTCTCATATGATCAATAAGGATCATACTTTTAAATGAGATGCCCTACTTCAACTGCTCTGATCTCCCTTATAGAATCCCCTATATATTTATGATTTTTAACATTTGACCTTGAAATGTCCTCGATATGACCTTCGTGTTTCCTTCGGACGGTACCCCGGTAAAACACAACCCCAACCCTTTTCAACTTCAAAACCTAATTATGTATCGATATTTTGCAATAAGAGACCAAACTGATGTTTCAAACCGCTGCTTAATTGTAGTTCTGCTCGTCAATTAAACATTGAGGAAGGAGTGTAATAAGTGGAATAGCTAGGCTATATTACCCCTCCTAATGTTGATACTGCCCTCAAAATCCTAATATGTCGGTAGAAAAGATATCAGACCAAGCATGTGTCAAAAAACAGTCCTTGGTAATATAAGACCGCACCTCTAACCCAGTTGTGATATTTGCACTACTTTTTGCCATTTTGACCTTGGTATGACGTTGATGTGACCATCGCATGACCTTGGTGGTATGCTTGTGATAAATATCAGTTTTTGTCGAGTATTTGGCACCCTTTTGGAATACAATTTTCAACTTTTTTTGTTACGCCAGTGTATTTCACCTTCCTAGATCAATGATCCTAGAGATCATCAGAGGTCAAATCCAGCTTACCTCCACATCCTTGTATGACCCTTAGGTTATGTCCTTCAATTGGTAGAAATCTCATGCTTTAATCATAACATGCACAATATGTTACCTTATCTGCTATACTATTATTATATCTTCATATGTTGTATATGACGCTGGTGAGTTTGTTTTTATCACAGACTTGAGTGACACTGACGATGATAGGTGACAGGATTCTGGTGGTGGTGGTGGTGGTGATGATGGTGTTGGTTGTGGAGGTGATGGGAGCTCCTAATCGCATTAGGCCCAAGCCACGCAACCCACCTAAAGCTAATGAGACACTGATCAGGATCAGAAGGGATATCACAGACCAGGGGGCATCTCAAAAACAGCTGGAGGGCAGAGCCAGGAGGTATCCAATAAACCAGGGGGCATCTCAAAAACAACTTGAGGGCAGAGCCAGGAGGTATCCAATAAACCAGGGGGGCATCTTAAAAACAGCTGGAGGGCAGAGCCAGGAGGTATCCAATAAACCAGGGGGCATCTCAAAAACAACTTGAGGGCAGAGCCAGGAGGTACCCAACAGACCAGGGGGCATCTCAAAAACAGCTGGAGGGCAGAGCCAGGAGGTATCCAATAAACCAGGGGGCATCTCAAAAACAACTTGAGGGCAGAGCCAGGAGGTATCCAATAAACCAGGGGGCATCTCAAAAACAGCTGGAGGGCAGAGCCAGGAGGTATCCAATAAACCAGGGGGCATCTCAAAAACAGCTGGAGGGCAGAGCCAGGAGGTACCCAACAGACCAGGGGGCATCTCAAAAACAGCTAGAGGACAGAGCCAGGAGGTATCCTATAAACCAGGGGGCATCTCAAAAACAACTGGAGGGCAGAGCCAGGAGGTATCCAATAAACCAGGGGGCATCTCAAAAACAGCTGGAGGGCAGAGCCAGGAGGTATCCAATAAACCAGGGGGGCATCTTAAAAACAGCTGGAGGGCAGAGCCAGGAGGTATCCAACAAACCAGGGAGCATTTCAAAAACAGCTGGAAAGCACCAGCATTCTAGCAGACCAAAGGATTTCTCAAAAACAGCTGGAATGAACAATCACCAGTATTCTACTACATGTACAAAACAAACTGGGCGCAGGTGCTAAGCGAGACCAACTGAAACTGGGCAGTGGTGCTAAGCGAGATCAAGTGCAACAGGGCAGTACTTCTAAGCGAGACCAAATGATTGCTGAACTCCTCCATATCAACACTGCGGAGCGTATGCCAACCAAAAGAGACTTGCAGAATGATACACATACGAGACGGGATAAAGAACATCACATTGATCAGAATGATTTCGAAAGATCAATTGGAATGAGGTAAAGTTTCACAGAAAACAAGAGACATTCATGGCGACCTCCTTGGATTCAGATTGGTCTCATGTCCCTGTGATTAACCCAGCAAATGCGAACATCTTACTTCTCAATTAAACCTTTAAGCCCCCACGATGCATTAAAGCATCATTTTACATCCCTGAAAATAGAAAATTTTCCTACAACTAGGGGTTTTAGAACGAAAATTTTCATGAAAACTGGTTTACCAATACGTGGTAATTTTCTTCAATTTTTAAACCACATCATGTCATCTTCATTCACTACAAGTCGAGAATTGCGGCAGCAATTCGCGGCTTGTAGTGGATGAAGATGACAATGGTAAATTCAGGCCTAAAAGGGTTAACCGCCGGTGCCGGTGCCGCCGCATATATTCGGGTTTTCATTTTTTGTTAGCACCTTATGTACCACCTTTTGAACATGTCAAAGATAAAATGTGACATCAATCAGCAATATTTGAAAACAGTTACCTCCATTTCGTCAAATCTGAATAATTTTCACTCACTTGAAGTTGTGGATCGCGACAGCGAGACACAACTTCAAGTGGGTGAAAATTTCAGATTGAATAATTTGGCGGTTAAAGGGTTAAGTCTAACAGCAGTAACTGCTTACTACTCAGTAATCAGTTGTGTGTTCAAATAACATCGCCATACATTTATATTAGCTAGTTTTATTGCCAATATAGTTAATGTTGTCTCCAACCTATTCTTTAATTTACTATTTTGTCGTTGTTAATTTGGTTTTTGTGTCAGCTAATCGTGAATAAAGCCCAGTGAATTATGCCATATTTTTTTACAATAATATATCTGTATCAATATATGTTATTACTTGGTTGTTTTAAGCCCGATATCTCTGAGCTGTTCAACTTAAATGATGAAGAATGTTGAATGTTGACAAATCTGTGTTTAGCCAACGCGACACATAACTTCAAACGTTATGTGATTTGTTAAATTTAAGTCCCAACATGTATCAGTTTTTTAAGATTTATGACAAATTTTACTGTTAACAACCGGTTATGCAGGTGCAACTGAAAACAATACTGTAATCGACATCAGTGCTCAATGTCTTAAACATTTTTGTAATCATTATTACAGATACTGTCACTCAAATAGGTGTGTTCATTTCATACATTGAACTGTTTCTTATGTGACTAACCAATAGGCGCCATCTGGTGAAGATATTTCAATCAGTAAATACTCATTATATAAATAATAAGTCTGAAAATGTAAAACATATTAAAATGTTAATAGATATCACTGAAAAGTAGATTACTTTGCTTTAAGTATAATGGGTAACGTTATCTGATTTGGTGTGTATTCGCTCACTGCTTTTCAATATGTATTGCTCTGTTATAATTATTCTGCTATGTTTTCAGAAAGAGAAACATCGCTCATTGACCGGACATTGATCGAGCGGCACATAATCAGCTTCAGAGATGACAGGTTTGTTAAATAAAAAATGTTCGCGAATTGAATGGCATTTTAATGTGTGTTAATAAATGTAAATATATTTTTTTGTATTTGAAAGGCAATAATTATGGTCATTATAATGATTTGTGTGAGTCCGTAGATGGTAAGTGGGACGATTAATAACGTCACGGTAATATAATGATTATACTGTTCTCATTAAACGATATTTTAGCAATCAGAACATAAACAATTTTCTATAAAATATTTGGTTCACGTTGAAAAGATACAGCTGGCTAAACGGCAATTAAGATTTTAAATTAGGAAGAACCAAACGTAGATATACATTTTTGATGTAGACTTGTAAGCTAATTATATTAATGATATAAATATAATTAATTAACGATGATATTAGTTGTTTGTAATATGTCTGTTTCTATTGTAGAAACCATTCTTAATAAAGAGAATCCGAAGAAAGACATTGAAGAGTACCAAGAATCATATTCAACTTAACTTTAGGTTCTGGAAATAACCTAACTTATTGTTTATATAAACTATGAACATGTTTAT
Source organism: Flabesymbios commensalis (assembly GCA_964017125.1). Taxonomy (NCBI): domain Eukaryota; kingdom Metazoa; phylum Annelida; class Polychaeta; order Terebellida; family Flabelligeridae; genus Flabesymbios; species Flabesymbios commensalis. Next base: position 95,778,382 of record OZ024905.1, on the reverse strand, counting down.
ATCATAATCTCTTCTGAATCTTAAGTTTATCTTATTTTCATTTGATTTTACTGAACTAACCCTGCTGTATATAGGCATGTACATATATAGTATACTGTTCATTTGTAGTGACGCATATGTCTGCATAGAGTTCCGTCTTCAAATAAAATATCTATCTATCTACCTCATTTTAATTAGAAAAGTTAATATAATCTTAACTTTTCTTATCGACATGAGAGAAAGTTAGGGTAATTGTATGATTCTTATTGGGATGGCATTCTGGTTATCTTTAAATTGATTGGACATTTTGATCATATCACACAAGTGGACAGAGCAAAATGTCAACTAAATGCTTAAAGGGACAGGCCCAGGCTGAAAAACATTTAAAAATCGGTGATTTTATTTTGGCTTCTGTATATAACCATATGATGTAAACATGTCCATAGACTAGAACTGCAAAAGTTTTTTTTAAATTTTTGCGCTGCGCATTCACCAGTTAGGCTAGATATAGGGACGAAATTTCCGTATTTCTTATTTTTGACATGGTTGTCAATTGACAGTAGAATACAATAGACCTCTTTACATGGTCCTTCGGAGCTTATGCCGAAACTTGTCATATCTATTTAGAAACAGATAGGAGGGGGGGGGGGCGTTTACACTTATTTTAAAATATGCTTAATATCGATTAAAACCTAACACTTCAAACTGATAAATTTTGTGATAGGCCCTATAACGAAATTTGAAGTATTTCGGGGGCTCCAAATAAATAAAATGCACGGTCATAAACCAATCACCATATTAGCACCCAACTACGTCATAGGTCAATGACATTCTAACACATACATGCAAACGCAACAATACGTTTTAACAGCCCCCGTTCTACATTTATATGTCCTTTGTTTAAACACAAACATATAGATAAACCGGTAGTATTTAACCCTTTCAGGCCTGAGTTTACCATTGTCATCTCATCCACTACAAGCCGCGAATTGCTGCCGCAATTCTCGACTTGTAGTGGATGAAGATGATTTGAAATCGTTGAAAAATTAAAGAAAATTGCCATGTATTGGTAAAACAGTTTCAAGGAAATTTTCATCATAAAACCCCTAGTTGTAGGTAAATTAGGTCTGTATACAGTGATGTAAAATGATGATTTAATGCATCGTGAGGGCTGAAAGGGTTAAGAGACGCGTCGCAATAGTTAGAGCGTGGCGCGTTACAATTGCCGCTGCCTGTCGTGTGGGTTCAAACCCCACCTGGTGCAGCATTGAGACATTGTTTGGATGTATATGTCCATGGGCAACGCACTTAACTCTCACGTGCTTCACTTAACTCATGTGTAAATGAGTACATGCTAAAATTTCGTAAGCCTATCTGTGGTACATCACGCTGTAAAAACATGTATTCGCCATGGGCAACGCACTTGACTCTCACGTGCTTCACTTAACTCATGTGTAAATGAGTACATACTAACATTGTCGTAAGCCTATTTAAGGTACATCACGCTGTAAAAACATTTATTCGCAGCTTTTGTAGTAATTATAATGATACTAATAAAAAGAGGTCTGGTACTTTAACCCTTTCACCGCCGGTGCCGCATATATCCGGGTTTTCATTTTTATTAGCACATAAAGTACCACCTTTTAAACATGTTAAAGATAAAATGTGACATCAATCAGCAATATTTGAAAACAGTTGACATTTATTTTGTCAAATCTGAATAATTTTCACTCACTTGAAGTTGTGGATCGCGTCAGCGAGACGCAACTTCAAGTGGGTGAAAATTCCAATTAAATAATTTGGCGGTTAAGGAGTTAAACTAATAACACTATGTAATCTCACATATGTGTTACGGTATTCCAAAGGAAACATGAAGATATTTGTCATTGGTCCCATATTTCACCAACCTTTTCGACTTACATGTCTAATTGTCAAAGTGGATCAGCTGATATATTGACGGTTCAGCTGGTGTGGGGCCTTGTTACGGTATTCCAAAGAAAATATGGAGATATTTGCCATTCGTCCCTTATTTCACCAGCCTTTTCGACTTACATGTCTAATTGTCAAAGTGGATCAGCTGATATATTGACGGTTCAGCTGGTGAAGTGGGGTCATGTTGAATTTTAACTCTTAAAACGGTAAGTTAACCCTTTAACCGCCAAATTATTCAATTGGAATTTTCACCCACTTGAAGTTGTGTCACGCTGACGCGATCCACAACTTCAAGTGAGTCAAAATGATTCAGATTTGACAAAATGGAAGTCAATTCTTTTTAAATCTTGCTGGTTGATGTCACATTTTATCTCTATAATGTGGTACTTAATTTGTGAATAAAAAATGAGAACCCGAATATATGCGGCACTGGCGGTTAAAGGGTTAAATAATTTAAATGCGCTATAGTCCAATGCGAAAGTGGAACCTTTTCAAACCTTTAAATTTCATGTCCCATCCTCAATCTGAAGTTCAATAATATATAATTCTACGATAAACATTTAATATCTGTCATTATTGATAAATAATGTTATTTCGAGGTATGTGGACGCAATTAAGATACACCACACCATCGGGCAATGCGGTCTGGATTTACCGCGGGTGTTAAAGGGGATGGTGGCTCATTTCAGCTGAACCAGACTAATTAATGAATATAATATACTCACAAATTAAATTGTTCAAATAACCCAACTTATCACTAAACCGCTATGTTATATATTTATATTTGGTCCACTTGAACGTGTGTCTCGCTGCAAGAGGGTGAACATCTAAAAAAAATCTGTACAATATCAATCAAAACATATCCCAATCTTGCCATTTTTCTACTAATTTACATTGAAAACGCTATATCAAACGTTTAAGGTCTGCAAACGGAGATAAATATAAACACGTTAAAGAAAACCATAAACACATCGTAAAGTAATGTATTTACTTTATTTATAATGGTAAGCTTTACATTGCGTGGAGGTACAACACATAATACATGTTAGTGTTGTTAATACTGTATAAGTGAGTATATCATCTCATAACCACCAAGTCGTATTATGTCTCACTCATTTGATACATACGACGATTCGACTGATCAGGGACATAATTGTTTCTGTCGTGAGACTACTAATAACAATGTCTAGGTCTACTTTTTAATTGCTTGGTTGCATATTCTGTGCAGCTGAAATGCAATTTCGTCGATCTATTAGGCATATGCCTAGTTCTATTACAAATCGACTGCTTAGTCGATAGTCTAAGCTTTGAACGAGATCAGCGAAATATCAACCACATAATATGTGTTTGTCACGTTGTTAATTCATGACGCAACTCGTTGATCGGTTGATTATCATAATCAGTGGTGGTCTTTTCCGTATAGTTAACTTATAATGGTAACAACTAATCAAATTCTGGTAGACCGAGAACATCTATGTGCGTCCAACATGTCCAATGGTTTCATATTTACACATGTGATCAAATCATTTTGCATCCCATTTCAATGGAGGACTATATCAATATCGGTTCTTTATTCTATTTTATTCAAATAACATAAGGATATTATGATGTGTATTGCTCATGTAATTTCAATAAAATAAAATATTTCCCAAAGTAGATTATCAAAATGTAAACACAAGTGCATGTAGAAGTATTTTTTGATAATGATTGGTTGATTATCAACACACTTGATACAGCGTAATCATTGAATCCGTATCGTTGAGGTTTTCTATGTGGATAGACTGCCACACATGCCTTAGCCCTTTAACCGCCAAATTATTCAATTTGAATTTTCACCCATTTGAAGTTGTGTCTCGCTGACGCGATCCACAACTTCAAGTGAGTGAAAATTATACAGATTTGAAAAAATGGAGGTCAACTTTTTTCAAATCTTACTGATTTGATGTTACATTTCATCTTTAGCATGTTTAGAATGTGGTACTTAATGTGGTAATAAATAATGAAAACCCGAGTATATTCGGAATCAGCGCTTAAAGGGTTAATAGCACCTGACATACTGTTCTCACACTCTGTGCTGTGGTTTTCACTATGAGACGTATATCAGTATCAGCTCATATCGCACTCTAGCTGTAGATTGAGCACAATGTATGGTTGGATGTGTCATGTGTGAGTTGATCGTGTGAGAAAATACAAACGGTGTTCATTTTTCGTGCGATATGTGAAAATACAGCACATGTTCAATAAACAAGGTGTTCGCCTGAAGGCTCACACCTTATTCATCGAACGAGTGCTGTATTTTCCCATGCCGCACTCAAATGAACAACGTTTGCACATCTTATGACCCTGTCACACTTGGCCTGATAAACCCGACGGACAAGGAGCAAATGACATCCGTGGTATTGGTCAATGTTCGTTTTAACCCTTTAGGGTCTCACGATGCATTAAAGCATCATTTTGTATTTCTGAAAAATGACTTAATTTTCGACAACCTATGGGTTTTAGAACGAAAATGTTCTTGGTACTTAACAATAACAATATCTTTTTTCATTTGCTACCCTCTTCAAGTCATTTTCATCCACTACAAGACGAGAATTGCGACAGCAATTCGCGGCTTGTAGTGGATGAAGATGACAATGGTAAATTCAGACCTGAAAGGGTTAAGCTCTGTCGATGTCCGGCAGATACCCTTCATGTTTTTCATGTATGTCAGAGATTGGTTTTGTCCGGTATATAGATATATGTCCAGACCGTGTTGCTTTTTCTTCCACATTCGAGAAGTCCGGCAAAGTATGACAAATACAGCTGACACATACCAGTAGGCCTAACTTAGATGTTTGTTGACAAATATTAAATCAATTTTTGGGATTTATTTTGTTTCCATGTTGGAAAAGTGATACTAATAGTAATAATAACACGATTTAAGTATAAATTCATCAATGTCTAACAGCCCTCCACAGCACGGGAAATTGGGATGTGTCTATGCGGTGACAATCACTGCCATGTCTACACTTCTGCTGAGGGAAGGAAACTTTCAAGTCCTCGTCATTTTAAAATGAGAAATGGACTATGTAGACTTTTGTTTTCTACCAAACAAATGCTGCCATGTCATACCTAGTTCTTGTAGCAAATTATTGATGAATTTTCAAACGTAAATCTCAAAATTTATGTGCATTAATACACAATATACGTGCTCGATTCTGACAGAAGCACTATTTTCAACAAAATGAGACATGTAGTGAATAATACATTGCAGTATTCAGCTTACTATTATATTGAAAAGTTACTGCCTTTTAGGTTTACACGATCGAATAGTGGAGCTGAATAGCCTCTAAGCTGTGTGTGCGTGCGGGCGGGAGCAATAGGCCTAGTATGTTGAAATCGCTGCTTCCAAGATTTCCGTGAGTTACCGACCTTGTAAAAAAAACCAAAGAGCATGCTGACCCTATCCCATTCAGCTGTGTTCCACAGTCAACAGCAGGTCTGAGCTTAGACCCAAGGCTGCTGTTGACTGCTGGGCAGCTAGCCATTGATAGCCTACTAAATCATGTTAATGTTATATTGTTGTACAATTATGTGCCCACTATTGGTGACACTTGAATGTGTCTATCACATGTGCTTATTATAATGTCCCCTACTGCACTGATTGCGTGAGCTTCTTTACTTTGTCACCGCTCACACTGCATGCCGCCGCTTCCTCTATTTATCGCTCATACTGCCGGCTCTTTCTTTGTTGTTTTCTTGCTGTTTTTATTGGGGGACAGGTACACTAAGCCCTCTGCTATATCATACAGGCCTGTTACTGTCTGAAAAATAACAAAACGGGGGAATCAGATACAAGCAAAAAGAAGGAAAATAGGCGCTGTATACAATAATATTATATTATCACCATTTTTTGCTATTCGTTGACAGTTTAAAATGGATGTGAAAAAAATGGGATAGAAATACAAACAATATTGTCATTATTGCTTGTACAGAGCTAACACTGCTCTGCAGAGACAAGAGGCAGCATCTGCTTACTTGTAAAGAAAGTAAGCAGATGCTGCATTTTGCCTTTGCACAGCAGTACATATACATGTTTAAATACTCTTTTCTGATTATTCTGTATATATATTATTACTTTATTCATTATTACTTATGTTTTTTGTATATGTGAATGTTTGAATGCTCATTGGGTTTACCCTATTTAAATAATTTTTTTATTATTATTATTATTACTTTACAATCACATCGATACGAGTGAGTCAAGCGCCTGTTGGATTCATATCTCATCACAGCTCGCCACCTGGCGAATGGTATTCACGATACCCTGTAATATCGCTATCACGGCCTATACCTCACATCAACTGAATTAAATGGGTGCGAAACTGCATATGTTTACACAATTGTTGGCCGCCTTTTAATTCGTTAAACAAATATGCCATTCATTGAATATTTGTGGTTAAGAGCTTAAAGGTTTTGGTTGGAATAATGTTGGCTCAACGTCGCAGACGGTAAGTGGCCAAACATTATTTCACAATTGGGCAAATGTACCGTGTTATCTTGCTAGTGGCCTTTCGGGGAATAAAGCGTCACACGCATGGCCATTTTTTTCAGGCCATTTTTTTATCACAAGCACCCAAACAGACTAAAGCCGGGCCTCGGAGCCTTAGACGTCAGAATCTGAGTTCTAAAGTCTGTCCCCGCAATGAAAGTCTCAAGGGTTAATCAGCTTCAGTATGACTTGGTTATACCTCACCTCTTCACGTCTCAGTTGAAATAGTAGTGGGTCATTATTATCTCGTGTTTCTGCAGATTCCTCGCCGTTTTCAACCTGAACACATAGAAAAGACATAAATGAGAATAGAGCAGATCAAAATATAATGTGATAAAATATCAATTCTATGCATAGGTTGTTCTTACACGATTTTGACATATCATCACCGAATGATGGAGTTATTGGTAATATAATGTCTATTTTTCACCAGTGCATGACTAAAGAACAAAATTCAGCAGATGTATGAGTTAGTTACGTGTGCGCTAAATTTATCTTACACTGTTGTATGATTCGCCACAGCTGACTACTACTGGAGCAACTTGATGCCGGGGGGGGGGGGAGGGGGGTTGATGAACAAATTGAAGGCCTACGCATATCGCCTGACCTTCGCCAGGAAGGTATGTTTTTGGTCGTATATGTGACCCATCAGTCCCCTTCTCAGGGCCACACTAGCACTAGCTGACGCTAGTGGAAGGATAGTGGGTCTGATGAATGAGAATGGTGATCCATATGTACATAATGAGTCTCATTTCGGAAAAATATAATATGGCGTTTATGGTACCATTGGAAGGCACAGAGCTGCAGCCTTAATATAACACCAAGAACATGAAATTATCCTTATTGGGAGTTATGCTCATTGTAGTGACACAAATGGGTCAATATTTCAAAAAATTAAATGGAGATAATTGGCTTTAAAATCATGGCAACAAATTTGATTGTAAACTCTTTATATCAAATTCCGCGATGAGGACAAATTTGAGAATTCAAGAATCTCGCAAAAATTATTATTATAATAGCGCTACTAAAGCAAACTGAAAAATCACGAATTCTTAACATAGTGAAAAGTCCCCAAATCAGAAATTCGCGAAAACTTAAACACGTGAAAATTACCAGATTTACAGTATGTCATTTCTGACTAATTTTGGGGTGTAGAACCCATTTCTGGCCTTGAAATGATATTATTCCAGGCTTTAAGGAAGCAAAATTGAACGAAAAACAAACAAAAAAATCGTTACTTTCTTATCATACATATAGACCATTTTCTCAACTTGTAGGAGGTCGACATGCGACTCATTTCGTGCAGATGGGTCGCATATTATATGGTTATCTCACGTTTTCTGAGTGTTCGCCCTCCTGCTGCTCGTCGTTCTCCTTGTTCTCCTGAGATTCTGACTCCTCATCTGACTCCTGCCCCCTGGTGACCGGACGCGAACTATTCTGGTAGTCACGGCCCTCATGGTGGCGCCTTCTAGGGGGAGGCGAGTCTGATGGCATCAAGTCCAGCGGCGTCTGAGGAGCCTTAGTGTAGTACTCAATCTGCAAGTAGATAAAGATTAACATCAATCAATCAATCAGTCAATCAATCAATCAATCGATCAATCGATCAATCAATCAATCAATCGATCAATCAATCAATCAATCAATCAATCAATCAATCAATCAATCAATCAATCAATCAATCAATCAATCAATCAATCAATCAATCAATCAATCAATCAATCAATCAATCAATCAATCAATCAATCAATCAATCAATCAATCAATCAATCAATCAATCAATCAATCAATCAATCAATCAATCAATCTATCAATCAATCAATCAATCAATCAATCAATCAATCAATCAATCAATCAATCAATCGAGCAATCAATCAATCAATCAATCAACAAAATCTACGCATTAACTGCTTGATAACCTTTGTGAAGAAAAATAGCGTGACTAATCATGTGGGGGTGATTAAACAGGAATATTTTGCTCATATATTATATAGGACAACAGATGACATGTTGTGACAACTTGATCTCACCTCTCTGGGAGAGTCCTCATCAAAATGTGTCGTTTTGTTTGTCTTCAGTTTCTTTCCTCCCTGAACATAAATAAGAAAATAATTAAATGAGTAAATAAGTAGACAAACAAACAAACAAACAAACAAACAAACAAACAAACAAACAAACAAACAAACAAACAAACAAACAAACAAACAAACAAACAAACAAACAAACAAACAAACAAACAAACAAACAAACAAACAAACAAACAAACAAACAAACAAACAAACAAACAAACATGAGAGTGAGTGAGTGAGTGAGTGAGTGAGTGAGTGAGTGAGTGAGTGAGTGAGTGAGTGAGTGAGTGAGTGAGTGAGTGAGTGAGTGAGTGAGTGAGTGAGTGAGTGAGTGAGTGAGTGAGTGAGTGAGTGAGTGAGTGAGTGAGTGAGTGAGTGAGTGAGTGAGTGAGTGAGTGAGTGAGTGAGTGAGTGAGTGAGTGGGTGGGTGGGTGGGTGGGTAGAGTGAGTGAGTGAGTGAGTGAGTGAGTGAGTGAGTGAGTGAGTGAGTGAGTGAGTGAGTGAGTGAGTGAGTGAGTGAGTGAGTGAGTGAGTGAGTGAGTGAGTGAGTGAGTGAGTGAGTGAGTGAGTGAGTGAGTGAGTGAGTGAGTGAGTGAGTGAGTGAGTGAGTGAGTGAGTGAGTGAGTAATTTATATCTGAGTGGGGTCACTACACCATTTCCAACTCCCTCCCAGCCGAACCAATAGAGCATAATAGAGTGCTGGTTGGCAGCACACGGATTTATTGACAAACCTGATCGTTTTGTGCATCTGTTATTGACTTTGACAAATAGAGGTGAGAACTGTTTATACCTACCACAGCGAAATCAAGGCATTGACCCAATGTTGATTTAATGCTGGGCCCCGGCATTAAATCAACACTAAGTCGACGTCTCGTGTTTGCTGGCCACTTGAGGGATATCAATATTCACTCACATTTCCCAGTCCATGACGAAAGCTAGTACAACCTTGGCTAGATGTTGGCTGCAGACAAATCGTCTCAGACATGTGTTCGCCGGTTTTGCAGAATTGATTGATTTTTTATCAAGCTATATTGTCACGAATTTGCGAACAGATTGAGAGGTCATTGTAGTGATATTTGTTGTGAAACAGTTATATATAGGCCTACATATACACATTTAGGCCGCGGCAGTGTTCAGAGCATATGGATGTTTCAAATTATTAGCCACCTAACATGTGTAATTGTGTAAGTACAATTATCACGTCTCGAAAAAAAAACGTAGCATGTTATCAGCTGGCTTCGTTTGCGCTTTGGTGACTGTTTATTCAATATTTTGTAGTTTCGTTAGAAGGTAGCGTGACAAGATGATACCCAGGTATTGGATGAAATGGAGTACAATACTTGAGCCGAATTATTTCTATTGAAACTATTCCGTTCATTAGATCAGATACATCAGATATGGTAGATTATTAAACATATGTAGGTGGTCAGGCGTGATCTATTAATTATCTGTTTATTTATGCTCTTTTTCAGTTCTCTGACCCGTGTATTTATAATATATTATTCGCCTGCCCTCTTATCTTATTTATTTTACTTTATTGATATCTTTCCCGTTTTTCTATCCCTATTATTTCGCCTTTTGGCTTCTTTTCTGACCAGTTTATTTATACTCTTGTACTCCTCTCTTTCCAGTTTATTTTTGCTGTTATCTTCCTTTCATACCCGTTAATTTTGCTCTTGATTACCTTTCTTATCATTTATTTCTACTCTTGGCTTTCTGTCTTACCAGTTTATTTCTGCTCTTGGTTTACTTTCCTATCCGTTTATTTCTCCTATTGGCTTCCGTTCTTACCCGTTTATTTCTGCTCTTGGCTTCCTGTCGCAGGAGTCTATTTATGCTCTCAGCTTCCTTTCTTACCCGTTTATTTCTGCTCTTGGCTCTCTTTCTAACCTGTTTATTTCTGTTCTTGGCTTCCTCTCTAACATGTGGCTTCCTCTCTAACCTGTTTATTTCTGCTCTTGACTTCCTTTCTTACCCATTTATTTCTGCTATTGGCTTCCTTTCTTACCAGTTTATTTCTGCTCTTGGCCTACATTCTTACCCGTTTATTTCTGCTATTGGCTTCCTTTCTGACCTGTTTGTTTTCTACTCTTGGCTTCCTTTCTCATCCGCTTCTTTCTGCTCTTGACCTCCTCTCTTACCAAATTATTTCTACTCTTGGCTTCCTTCCTTACCCATTTATTTCTGCTCTTGGCTTCCATTCTTATCCGTTTTTTTCTGTTGTTGGCTTCCTTCCTTACCCATTCGGTTCTACTCTTGGCTTCATTTCTTACTATTTTAGTTGTGCTATTGGCTTCCTTTCTTACCCGTTTATTTCTACTCTTGGCTTACTTTCTTACATATTTATTTCTACTCTTGGTTTCCGTTCTCTGTTTATTTCTACTCGTGGCCTCCTTTCTTACCCGTTTATTTCTGCTTTTGGCTTCCTATCTTGACCATTTCTTTATGTTCTTAGCTTCCTTTCTTACCCGTTTATTTCTGCTCTTAGCTTCCTATCTTACTCGTTTTAAATTTTCCACTCTTGGCTTCCTGTCTTGACCTTTTATTCCTGTTCTTAGCTTCCTTCCTTACCCATTTATTTCTGCTCTTAGCTTCCTTTCTTACCCTTTTATTTCTGCTCTTCGCTTCCTTTATTACGCGTTTATTTCTGCTCTTGGCTGCCTGTCTTACCCGTTTATTCCTGCTTTTCGCCTGTTCTCGTCTCAGGTATTCCCTGTAAAGCAGACTGTCTCCCTCCATGTCTTCTGGTCGGATCAGGCCCTGAGCCAGAAGACGTCTCAGTCGGTCTCTCTCCGCCTCTGCTCTTCTTCTCTCTTCTTTCTCAATCTCTTCCTATAACAATAATCACACGTGATTGAATAACCCTAGGAAATGGAAAATAATCTTCCAAACTGCTCAGAATTAATCTCAGGCAATGTACAAATCCGATAGCTTATTTGAGCCCTCAGCGACCCCCTCCAGCCTCCCTGCCGCTCGTCATCCCAGGAAACATGATTAGTTGATGTTATCATCGGACTAATCATGTCAATGATGACAGATCATAATTATTTCTGTTTCATAGTTTTAAATATGGTAAAACATGGTGAAAATAAATATCAGTTAGCATTGAAAACGTACTGTAAAATGGTACCGGGAACCACAAATTAAGGTTGAGAAAAAAACAATTATTTGTTCAATTTCAAAACAATTTCAAAAATCCATCCTTGCAGTTCAAGCAGATATGCTATCCCCTGTGCCGTTATTTGATGTGCCGATAAGATGAATTAAAACGAGTTCATTCGTCCCATATTGCTGAAGGGGTTAAACAGATTGACCGTTACTACGCTGAAATAGTTTTGTATAAACAATGGAAACAATTTTTTTTTTCAATTTAGCTCTTTCTGCTTCATCTGAATACCTATGTTATGGGTATACGACCATTATAAATGTTTTACTCTATCAGTGCTGGGACTTTAGACGTGAGAATATGACGTCTATAGACGTCGAATTCAGACGTCCAAAGTCGACCCCCGCAATAAAAGAGTTAATGCTCATGAACTTTCTGACTGATGGTAAATTACGTATGATGTCACAGGTGACGATCCACACCTACCCAATAATCAATTGAGCTGTCATCTTTGGCCTGAGAGCTTGAGAGACATGGAGGAGGTGCTCAAGCAGAGATAAGTGTTTGGCAATGGTGAGCCAACAGTGCACCATGTGATCTCACTGTCCAACCCTTAAAGCTTACAACGCGGGGATCGACTTTAGTCGTCAAAATCTGGCGTCTGTAGACGTCAGATTCTGACGTCTAAAGTCGATCCCCGCACTGTAAGATTTAAAATATTTCTATTGGCCGTAGACCCATAACATAGGTATTCAAATGAATCGGAAAGACTAACTCAGACAGTTATGATGATTTAAAATTGAAAAAAATCTTTTGGTTGCGATGTTTTTTTACTAATTATTACAGCGGTTTAAGGGTTGAAACTTTGCATTTTTATAGGGTGAAGAATAAGTAATACTTGAAATTTGACGCTTCACACTGTAAAAAAACCTAGTGCGAAGTTTTCTCTACAGTTTGAACGTCAAATTTCAAGTATTGGTTATTTTTCCCCATGCTACTCACAAAGTTGTCTTAGTCGTTTGAAATGTGAAATCTTAACTCTTTAACTCACTAAGCACGACCCAATGTTTGTCAGCCAATTAAATAACTGTTATTTGGAACGAGTAATTTTCACCCCCTTGAAGTTGTGGGTCAAACAGCATTAGGTCAACGTCACATTTTTGGCGCGTGATCTAGATTGTTTATTTAATTTTACGAACTATCATTAAAATTTATTATCCATTCCATCAGAGAAATCTCGTACTGGTATCACCATAATGGTTTTAAATAATTCGACATTTTCAAAGTACGAGAGGACGGGTACACAAACTGTTGTCGATGATAAACATGTATACATTGTACACCTAAAGCTCCACCACGACAAGGGCGACGGGTGAAGTGGTTGTTGAAGGTAACTAGGCAGTCTATGTGAGATACTAAGACATCTAGCACATGTAGTATGTACATTCCCGTTAAGTCAATTGAGAGAAACATGTATGTTTTAATATCAAACGCATTCAAGTGCACCCATCTTCTTTGAATAGATATTTATCAGCATTTCGGTGAATTTTTATATTTTTATTTAGCACCTTGATATGATGGACGTATAATAGTCATTACCATGTTACAGTCACTATGCATAAAATAAAATTAGGACACACGATAAATCATAGTTGTTCATTTGAAATATCTCTACAGAGACGATGTGCTGACACAATGTTGGTATAACGTTGGGGAACCGTCTGCGACACTGGGCCGCCAATAGGCCATGTTTTCTTAATAATATTGAAGATGTTTGACATTATTTCCAAGTAGCTAAAGGAGATTGTAATCAGCATGGTCAGATTCGCTAGATAGATTTGAGCTATACATTGCCTCAGCAATAGTCAACTGGTAACGTTATACACAGTAATATTCACAATACTCTGATGTCCCAGGGTATACGACTATTCCTAAAGACTATATGAGCCACACTTAGTCCTGAGTACTAACAAACACATACTCATTGTGATTCGCGTGTCTAAACTGTCTTGTTTTTGCACTACAAAAGTACCACAACAACTCATTTCAGATGCCATTGTACACCAGGAACCAGAAAAACCAGTCCCTTTTGATTGTTCAAATAGTTTTTGTATGCCTACATCCAACACGAGTGGATAATGGAAATCATTCAATTACACACATGGCATTTGAGACAATATCCCAGAAAATACGACACATTGACTCGGCATTGGTTGAACATGCTTAAACTCTAAACATGCATATAAACCATAGAGAGCGAAGGTTTTTTGAATTTGAAGTCACCATAAATGTCTTAGTTACGCACCATTTGAATGTCTATGTTATGGGTTTACGGCCATTTTAAATATTTTACATTTTCAGTGCAGGGTTCGACTTTAGACGTCTATGGACGTCGGAATCTGAAGTCTAAAGTCGATCCTCGAACTAAAATGTAAAATCTTTATAATGGCCGCGGACGAGATGTCGGTATAATGTCGCAGATGGTGGGACAACTTTGAAGTAACAGTACAGCATGCCATAGTAGACTTTCTGTCTCACCTGCCTTCGCTGCCACAGCTTCTCACAAACCATCTGTGTGTACTTCTTGTCATTCATGCGTATTTCGTCACTTCCTGTCAAGGTCACGTGACGTTTCTTCATTTCAGACATGGCGATGGAACTGCAAAAAAAACCCACAAGCTGGTTATATTTGTATGTTACACAAAAAGGAGTAAAAAAGATTACTTCTTGATACTACATAATCAGATAATCCAATGCAATATTTTCTTCAGGTCCCATACATAGTGTATTATTTTTCTATTTTTGTCTTTTTTTTTCTCAGCAATGGGGCATGATATATATCATTTTGTGACAACAAAGCTGCAATGCTTGATATAGTGTCAAATTGCCATCAACACTGGCGTATCATATTAATACGGTATCACAATCCTTATCTTGCAAACAAAACAAAAAGCTATTCTGTATCACGTGCAGATAAGAGTCAAATCGATTATGATTAAACTAGATTGTCCTATCGACCAATCACAGATGTGAGATCCAGGTCAAATACTTTGAGTATAAACGTACCTGTCTTGATAAATGGTGATTAATTTGACAATACAGATTTATGATGACGTGCGAATGTGTGTTTTTTTGCGGGTCACCTGTGCTCTGTGGGAGAAAAGCAGAGAAAAATAACTGCCTAATTTTGCAGTAAGTAGCAAAGTGCAAACAAAATAGCAGTAACTAAAATAGATCTCATTATCAACATGATTATCGCAAATGCCGACATATATATGTCAATGTTCTACCGCTGTTATACCACTGCACACAAATATAAAATCAGCTTTGATAATTTATAAATATCCCTTGTACGCCGTAAAATATATGTGAAATGACAGTAACCCTTAAAGCGCTAAATTAAATCCTTTAAATTGTCACCCACACGAAGTTGTGTCTCGCTACCGCGATCCAAAACTTCAATTTGGTAAAATTCCCCTAATTTGTTAATCTAAAAACTTATTTCATTCTCGATATACTTGATTTGATCGGCTAATACAACAAAATAAAATTACTATAGTCGCGTTTAGCGATGAAAGGGTTAAGTAATAATACAACACTTTTCATATCAATCAATTATTCTTTCAGCTTGATGAATACATAATATTGATTATTTGCTATGGAGACGTGATAGAGGAACACTCTGAGGAAGGTTCTGTTATTATAATATAATAGTTGTTTTTATGTGCATAAATAAATAATCCACATCGCTATTGTCTTTTACTGTCAAGTAAAATACTCCTTGGCATATAACGAGGGAATATAACGATAGCGCGAAGTCTGAAGAATCCGCCCGACTCTTTAATAATGACCTGCATATATGCATGTATGTGTGGGCATTTTAAAGACGCTGTACTCTACTGTACTGTATTGTATCTATAGTTTAGGGGTTACTAGTTTAGGGGTTACAGATGTTTTAAACGTCACTTTTATCAGTGTTTATGGAAACTCTATAGCCAATATTGTAAAATTTGGTACTAAAAATATGTATATAAAGCACACGTTGCAGATTATAACACATCAAATTAAAAAAAAACAATGTTTTATCATGATTATCATCCATTAAAAGTGTGACAACAATTATGGGGTTTTCTCAACGCCAAATGGATTAAAACTGTCATGAAACGAGGTAATATGTTTGGTACATTGGTCATGAGGAATTGCAATTGACTATTATCTTTTCTTTTCGTGTATTATTTTAACAATTTTTTGGAAACATAATATTGGTCGATCTATGCTAAAGCATGACACGTAAACTAATTTAAAAAAATTGTTTTCACAGAAAGTTAACTTAACATGTTTGTTTTCAACATCATTTAACCCTTGTCACGATTATGTTTTAATATTATTTTTTATTCATCTGAATCAATAATTGCTGACGCAAATTACTATTATTTTTGTTTTGCTACCACAAAGTTATGTAATTAATATTAGTGGCACTATACTTGAATCGGGCGTAATGGTTGAATAGGTCATCCAGCTTACAGCATCGAAGATCTCCATCATATTAGTTGTCAGGATTTTAAATAATATTGATCACCAGCTGTTGAGGCGTGACGTAGCATCAGCGATTGATTTTGCCCCTGGAGTTTTTGTTTTTACGGAGGATAATGATTGTTTGAATATGCACCAGACATGATGTAACCACCACGCCTGACTCTCAAACAAACAAAAACACGTGCTTTTAGCAGCTTGATCTCAAGTGAATGAGTGGCAGCACAGCAAACAAGACACATTAAACCAATGTTGTTTCAATGTTGGTCCACCGTCTGCGACGCCGACCCAGCATTGAAACAACATTGGGTTAAAGTCTCCAGCTTACTTGGAGGGGATTAACGACAAACAGTTTGAATCACCGGACATATTTTTCTTACAATTTTCTCGAACGATCTGATGTCTGTCTAATCGAATTTGATTATCTATGAGAATATCAGTCCTGCTAAACGATCGGCAAATAACTCGACAAATCATATTGGATTATTTTATTGACTAGTCGCTTCTATATATTAGTAAAATGGATGATTAAAAGGACTGTTACTGACTGAAGTAGGGTAGACCTACTGCACTTCAGCCAATTTGATAGATCATAACTTTCTGTGTAATACATGTATATTCAATACCTCATTTATATATTGTATTGTTCTGTTATTCAAATAAAACTACTATTCAAAATATCTGATTCACAAATTCAATTCGTCCGCCGTCCGATGATCGGCCGACTCATTTTTTCGCTCACCAGACCAGCGGCCACTTGGTGATCAACTGGTGATCACACGAACATCACCGATGTCCTATGTCATCGGCTGGACGCTGGCCGGATCAGCGAAAAAATACGTCGGCCGATCATCGGACGGCGGCCGAATTGAATCTGTGATGGGGCCAGGATAAATGCTGGGGCTGGTGGTCAGATGACCATGACCTCCAGACATAGGATTTGAAATTTTATGTTTTATAATAACACGTTTTAACATGTTTTAACCCTTTAACCGCCGGTGCCGCATATATTCGGGTTTTCATTTTTCTCTTAGCACATTATGTACCACCTTTTGAACATGTTTAACATAAAATGTGACATCAATCAGCTATATTCGAAAACAGCTGATCTCCATTTTGTCAAATTTGAATAATTTTCACTCACTTGAAGCTGTGGATCGCGTCAGCGAGACACAACTTCAAGTGGGTAAAAATTCAAATTGAATAATTTGGCAGTTAAAGGGTTAATAAGGCTGTGTCATACAAAATAATGACCCGCACATAATATATATGTCAATATACCACGGTTAAAATGTGCCATAACATTGAAAAAGGGAAAAAATGTAACGAATATCGAACAAATAAAATGCGTTTGTCAAATATTACAGTAAACCTGGATTATTATCTGTGGTGTTGACACAACACTCAGCCAACATTGGTTGAGTGTGCCATGTATGGCCCGAGTTTAATAAACTATTGTTTATTGTCTATTGGTGTCTAGGATTTATCGTGAACAATGCGCCACTTAGATGAATTAAACAATGAAATAGCATTCATTGATTTCAGAATGCAAACATGGCAAGAAGTAGGTGGTTCTACTTAATGTACTTATGTAATCTGAGTAAGTATAAATGGCATAGCAAATACCAAAACACTTAATAATATCGATCATTGTTTCCTGTATTAAGGCCTAATACCCGTAGTTGCAGTTATGCTCTCCATCAATATAATATGCATCATTATGCCAATGCATTTGGGCTGAATACCGTTCATTGAAAATGTCGAGAAGCAAGAAACGCAGTTTTTAGCTGCTATCGTGTTATTACTGATCCGCCATCTGCGACGTAATGCCAGCACTGAATCATCATAAATATATCAATCAATTAATAAATCAACATAATAAACATCCAAACAAGAAATGAATTACACAAAACTAATCGATAGATTAAGCAATAAATCACTCATTGATTGATTGATTGATTGATTGATTGATTGATTGATTGATTGATTGATTGATTGATTGATTGATTGATTAATTGATTGATTGATTGATTGATTGATTGGTTGATTGATTGATTGATTGATTGATTGATTGATTGATTGATTGATTGATTGATCGATTGATTGATTGATTGATTGATTGATTGATTGATCGATTGATCGATTGATTGATTGATTGATTGATTGATTGATTGATTGATTGATTGATTGATTGATTGATTGATTGATTGATTAATCGGATGGAGGAATTATGAATAAATAAATGTAGGCTTGATGGTCAGTGTCCATACCTTTCTAAACTGAAATCAGACAGATCTATTTTATAGATGATGGCTTGGTTGAGCCGCCATTTTTCCACGCTTTTTGCGGCGTTGAAGTTACGACGCAGATTGCGCCGTATTTCTCTTTTCAGCAGCCTCACCCTGTGAGCCTCAACCTCATCTGGATCGTCCTCATCAAACAAGTCCCTGTAACAGTCGTCCTCAGTGTCTGACGGGTTCTCACGGCCACTGCTAGAGGAGCTGAGATCACGCGGGTCTAGAGGCGGCTCCTCGTGACTTGACATGGCTGACTTGCGGGATGAGCCGCGGCTTGAGGTAGTTGACTTTCGGGACGATTTACGACTTGACCAGGACGACCAGGAGCTGACGCTGCCAGAGTCAGTGTCTCCGTCATACTCCTCGTCTATGACGTCATCGTCGCTGTCATGGCTGACCACAGGTATGTAGAGGGGCTGGTCAGCGTGCAGAGGGGATGTCATGTTACACGTGTCCACGCTCAAAAGGTCACGACCTCTGCCACTGGATACCCTCAGAGGATCACGACCTCTGCCACTAGATACCCTCAGAGGGTATCCAGCAGTGCGAGCAGTGCTCTGGTGAGCACTGCACACACTACTTGACACCCCCTGGCGAGTGGAGCGTATACTACTAGATACCCTCTGCCGAGTAGAACACAGACTGCTAGATACCCTCTGCCGAGTAGAACCTACACTACTAGATACCCTCTGACGAGTTGAAAACACACTACTAGACACCCTCTGTCGAGTAGAACCTCCACAACTGGATCCCCACCTCCGAGCAGATTTTACACGCATGGATTCTGCGCCCGGTTCTTTCCAGCACGTTTGGCTATTTCCCTGGTGTGCACCCCCGTCTGCGGCTGTGTGGTTATCCTTCCCTTCCGTGTTCAGGTGATCCGCTTGATCCAGATGAGACGCGGGTCTGTGTGTAGGAGACGTGGAGGGTATGACGAGGCAGCCATTCCTAGGTGTCACCTCCACAGATGTCATTGGTCTGCGCCTCTGCGCAGGCGCAGCGCTCCTTATATTTCTATGAGGCATATTCTGCACTTGTCTCACTGGTGTCCGCGGTGATTTGTGAAAATAATACTCCTATGAATTATCGGTATATTTTCTCAATTATCGTCATAATCTGATAATGAATATGGACATCAACACGTAATGGGTTTATTTACTCCAGGTCCCTTAGAAATCTGGCCCGACTAAGCCAAAATAACGTTAACGTAAAAACGACACAGAAAAAGAAAACGACGTATTGCGGCACATATATGTGGAGAAACACCACAGCATTTGAGTATGTTCAGATAAAACATGATACGACATGCCACATGAATATAACCAGCTGATAAAATGATCACAATTTATGCAGACGCCAATTGACAACTGTCACGAATTGATAAATCAGACGATGCCATATTGCTTGACTTCCACGTGTTTCCACTTATGTATCGTTTAGTGATGCGCTGATTTTTCTGTCATACTCCTAAGTAAAACTGAGTTTTACATTATAATGCTTCGCGTTGTGCAGGCCTGTAACTTCCTGCCTAAACGCGGTGGTGTAGGCCTTTGTCTTAAGTCCCAAATATTTGAAACGTGATCCATTTGCCATCTGCGCCCAGTGGTGTCATACAGAGAATGTTATCCAATTTGGTATCCTTGTGAATAAGTCCAGTATATTAAAATATTCGTGAACTGGAACTTGACTTAAAAAGCAGGAGCCGCGTGTTTGTGTTTCATCCACACATTGTTTCCAACAGCAAAAGGAGTATTTTAACACCTTGAGTTTCACCATTTAACACCTTCCCGTGCGCCATGCATGACGTGTTATGCATGGCGCTCCACCGGGGCCGTTCGGGATTGCCAGCTATGGTGGAGGCAGATTCGGGATTGTGGAAGGGGGGTGGGACTAATTGGACGCCCCGGTCTGGTGGAGATGCGATTAAGTTGCTGCGGATAATCCTCTTACACAGCATCCGGTCAATGGACGCTTTGGGCGCAGCTGGATTCATATCAAATTAACTGTTTTATTGCAAGTTTGTAGGTACATGTAATTGTATATTAGCCAAAAATGTAAAACAAGTTATTCTACGTTTATTGTACATTATATAATATAAAAAGGTTTCTGAAGGCTTATTGTACAATAGATAATATCAAAGATTGATGTAGATTTATTAAATCATATCATCAAAAAAACGTGTATTGTAATGTTGGCATCGCTTCAATTTGCAGAAATACTGTTTTAACCAAACAAAAAGTGTATACAATTGCCTCAATATGATTCAGAGTAATGTTGTTATAAATTTTAATCATTTAAATGTATTCATCTATCTATGGTCTCACATAAAGGTTTATTATTTTATTTATTATTTATTTATTTATTTATTTATTCAAACATATTTATACAGGGTAAAAACATTATTAGCCATTGGCTATTTTGCGTATGTGCCCTGCTTAATGACAAGCATTTACATAAAATATGAAAACACATATTAACTATTAAACACGTCAAGATAACCTGTGCAGAATGGCGTGTTTAGTTGCTGATTGTGAGACATTTCGCTGTCAGACTTTGTCTCTTTGTTGCTATTTTTTTTATTTTGAGCCATATTGGATATTTACTGTAATCACTTTTTGAGTATCATATTGCATTCTGCATACCATATGAATAGAGGTATTACTGACCTTTGCAGCATTATATAAAAAGATATACGATTTCATAAGAAATAGCGTTTTTGATAGGCTAATTCTGAAAAAAATCATAGTAGCCTACATCTACCACAACTCTTTGTTTTCATCAGAGGCTTTTTGTATCTAGTGCTAAAATGTGGAAGTCTCCTCTGACCAATTAAAGAACTGTTTAATTTGTCACGTTGACGGGAGCAACCAATCGAAGCCCGTTATTTGATTTTGTCTATATAGGGTGTAAAATACCATATTGTGGAGCACGCTTAGTGTTCTATTCAGTATCTCTCATGACCAGATTACCTCTTTACTACAGTCATTCAGTTGTATTCAAAATAGGGAGTAGGATACCATACTTTGTCGCCGTTTTTAATTCCTAAGCACGATTATGCTCGTTTTTATTCCGCTTTATCAGCCGATTAAATCAATGGGGAGCGAAACGAGCGCTTAGGCATGAATATTTCCAAATGTTTCGTCTCAAATTCAACAGATATGGGTAATTTTCACCCACTTGAGGTTGTGGGTCGCGGTAGCGAGACACAACCTCAAGTGGGTGAAAATTACATGTTTAAAGTAGCGTATGACCAGGACATAGCAGCATTACTCATGTTTACCGACTGACTAGGATAATTGCCGGAAATGAGCGCTTAAGCATGAATATTTCTAAATGTTTGGTCTCAAATTCAACATATATCGGTATTTTTTACCCACTTAAGGTTGTGGCACGCGGTAGCGAGTCACACAGTTCAAGTGGGTAAAAAATAAATATTGAATGTAGTGTTTTAAGGGTCTACATATGACCAGTACAGAGTAGCATTACTCATGTTTATAGCCTGCCTGGTATAATTGCCGGACAACACCTTACACAACCATTCCTCATTACTCAATTTTACATAAGCCGTGCAAATCACCATCCTAACCGAGAATAGCATCACGTAAATCAATCCGTTACGCTGACAGTTTAAATGTTACGTAATAGAGTATTCAGCAACCTTTTGAATTCTGGAGTTGGCGAACTTATTATGATTTTTATGTTTGCCAAGCGCGTACATGTAGCATGTTAGGTTATTAAAGACACGATGAAAACATGAATGCTTAGCACATAAAGTTCTAGAATTTAAATTTTCACAGTTGTGTCTCGCAAACGCATCCCACAACTCCGTGTGGGCTATTTAAAAACTACACATATTTGTTTAATTACACATTTGCAAATAATGAACTTTAAACACTCATTTCATTCCCACTAAAAGATATTTGATCGACAGATAAAACGAATTGCAAATGAAATGAAATGAATCGGGCTTTAGGCCACCTTTGGCTAAACTGGGCCAGGAGAACCTCCCGAGGATGGTGAGATGATTGAGATGACACTGTCCTCCAGACACAGGATTCGAAATTCGAGCCCTGGCGGTCTGAGGCCGAGCACGCTATCTCTCGGACACGGAGGCTCCCCACAATACTGACTTTTACACGTGGATGGGTTTACTGAGTTTCACACGTGGATGGGGAAGAAACATTTTGTTTCTTTCAAACCGCCGAGTCCGGGGACCGTGCCCCGAATTCTGGCGTGAAAGGCAGCGGTGCTAAACACTCCCTAGGGCCCACGCCCCAACACGAATTACAAACTAGTATACTGTATAGTATATCATGATTAATTAAGTTATAGGATATTAATGCTTAACCCTCACAGTGCGGAGATAGACTTTAGACGTCAGAATCTGACGTCTGTAGACGTCAGATTCTGACGTCTAAAGTCGACCCCCGCACTATAAGAATACACATATTTATAATGGCCGTAGACCCACAACATAGGTATTCAAATGAATCGGAAAGACCCGAATAAGACAATTATGATGACTCCAAACTGAAAAAAACCCTCCAAGGTTTTCATAAAAAAACTCAGCGCTTCAACCCTTTAACCGCCGGTGCCGCATATATTCGGATTTTTATTTTTTTATTAGCACACTATGTACCACCTTTTGAACATATTAAAGATAAAATGTGACATCAATCAGCAATATTTGAAAACAGTTGACCTCCATTTTGTCAAATCTGAATAATTTTCACTCCCTTGAAGTTGTGGATCGCGTAAGCGAGACACAACTTCAAGTGCGTACAAATTCAGATTGAATAATTTGGCGGTTAAAGCGTTAAGGATTAAAGGGTTAAGATGTGGGCCAGCTACTTTGACCGTCCCAGAAATACTGAGGGATATGAAGGCTACTAATACGCGCAGAGGGAGACAGCGCTTGTTTATACAAATATTAGAATGGTTATATTTATTACCTTATTTCTGTTTATTGTACCGTTCTATTCCATAAGAAGGATGTAAGTTTGTTTACGGAAACCGACCATCATTTCATGTGTTAAATAACCAGAGGAAAGCGTTACGTATCTATTAAGACTGACACTATTTGTGTAACTATGTTTTGTTGTTCTTGTGTTATTGTGGTTACTGAGTAAACTCTATTTTTTAGTAATATGTTGTTTACATTCTTATATCCTCAGATTTTCACCGATTACATCAGCATGATCATCGCTTATTATGACACATTAGTGTCCTCATTGTTATCGTATCTCTCGAGATCTAAAAAAACAAAAACTTTTCAAAAAGATCATCGTGTAAATATGTGTTGTTTTAATCTCTCAGAAATGTACGAATGGCGAAACATATGATACGGTTTGTTATGAAAACAAAAACAATTGATTCAAGAATGATTTCCGTCCGAATATATTTATGATTATTGGCAATTTTTAAATATAATCTACGCTTCATATTAGGTAAATTTAATTCATATGCATCTCTTTCCATATTTCAATGCAATGCAATGCAATGCAATGCAATGCAATGCAATGCAATGCAATGCAATGCAATGCAATGCAATGCAATGCGATGCAATGCGATGCGATGCAATGCGATGCAATGCAATGCGATGCAATGCGATGCGATGCAATGCGATGCAATGCAATGCAATGCGATGCAATGCGATGCGATGCAATGCAATGCAATGCAATGCAATGCAATGCGATGCAATGCAATGCAATGCAATGCAATGCAATGCAATGCAATGCGATGCAATGCAATGCGATGCAATGCGATGCAATGCAATGCAATGCGATGCAATGCGATGCAATGCGATGCAATGCGATGCAATGCGATGCAATGCAATGCAATGCGATGCAATGCGATGCGATGCGATGCGATGCGATGCAATGCAAGGCTATGTAATGAAATGCAATGCAATGCAATGCAATGCAATGCAATGCAATGCAATGCAATGCAATGCAGTGCAATGCAGTGCAATGCAGTGCAATGCAGTGAAATGCAATGCAATGCAATGCAATGCAATGCAATGCAATGCAATGCAATGCAATGCAATGCAATGCAATGTAGTGAACTGTTTTAGCATATTTGATATGGAAACCCAGCGTGTATCATCCAATGACATTAAATTAAGCTTTCTGTATGTCCGCCTGTTTCTTACGAAATGCCCACACAATTTTAGTATTCCGGAAGTTCAACTACTAGCATATCATTTGGCTTTCCGCCCTATATAGCTTCTCAGCGGCAAACACAATACATTTGTATAACTTTTGTAGGATGTTGGACCAACGTCGAAGACGCTGGGCCGACGTTGTACATATGTTATAAAACTGTTTTTTTGTGTGTTTTCTGGGTCGGCGATTGATAACTTTGCTTAGGCCTGGATTATGACACATAACCATGCTAAATATTGGAACCCCTCGGAGCTCGGTCCGTTGAGGATTCAGGCGCTTTAGAAGTTTTATTGGTTGATATTGATTTATTGTAATATACAAATAATGTTATATGCATGATGATTATGTAAGATGTCCATATAGACGGACAAAGCATGATAATCTACACCCGACCAATGGGAGAGCGGCTCAGCAGTGATCAGCCAATAACCGCCGTCATTTAGTTTTTACTTAAATTGAGGGGAGAATAATATTCTCCCCCTAAATTCTAAGAATACCATAATGACCGGTATCGGCCTAGCGCCGTTTAATACACACCACATGAAGTATTCGTTCCGTGGACACGTGTAATGATGGATTAATACAATTGATAATTTATTGACATGTCATCAACTTTCGTTTTGGCAGATACTGATACAGTCTACCTAGCTAACATAGCGCCACGTCGGGGTTACTAGCCAGGCAGATAGACAGTATTATAGTAGATCCAGTAAACTGATCCATTAAATTACTAATGCTAAAATACAGCGACTCCTGGTCTGCCGACTCCATGATTACATGGATCAAGAAAGGGATCCACTTGATCGCGAGTCCACAAAGCCACCTGCCAGGTACTTGATTATGTACATACACGGCGATTTCACGGTCAAATCTACCCCCCCCCCCCTCGTATTGCAGTACACCGCCGTAAAAAGGCAAACAACAGTAACTTCCTAGTTGAAAATTAAATAGTTACTGTCAACGTCATCGCTAATGACCCAGTATTGCGACAGCGTCCCATACATGATACATGTATACTAGCACACAGTTACATATGATATACGTTTGTTATTTGGGATTTTTCATGATATTCTTTAATAAAAATACCATCAGAAACATAATATGGAAACCCCTGGCAAGTAATGTTAGTTTATATTAAGTAAATTAAACAACCTTTATTCGGATAAATCCAGTAAGTATTCAAAGAGCACGATTGGTTTGAACAACATTATTGTTTTTCAACAATGTGGCTGTAATATGGGACAATTTAATTTTCCAACAGCAATTAGCAAATTTATCCACATCAAAAGACAATACTATCTTATATTTAAATGACTTTGCGAGGTATGTTTATTTCCACAACCAATAATACACACCTCGTATCTTCGAATAGTTTCGAGTACTATGTAAGGTATAGCAAAAGAGGACATTGATGGCGATCTTCACTTCACCATCACTGAAAGACATAATCGATAAACCCATATTGGAATCATCATGGATTTGAGTTACGGAATCAAGTAAAAACTTAACTGCATTCGCGAAAGAAACCTTGGATTATGGGATGCTTTCCAGCCTGCTATGTTTCCTTCATTTTTTTTTAATACAACTGTGACATCAGTCTCTGAATTCGGATTTACAAGATAATGTGCTTTGCGCTTTTAATCATGCTGACAATAAAGCAGATTTTTTATACCAATTCGCGGAACACATGTAGCCAATATCATGATTGTGTGTATTGTAATAGGAAGAAATAACTAAATTACCACTGATTACGATAGATCCGTAGATCCGAATATATTCGGCACTGAATATATTCGGCGTCGTATATTTAGATCCACGAATATATCGAATTTGGTTCTCCTTGACATAATAACTCTGCATGTGCGCTGACCACTGTTCATGTTATCATGGTTATCATGGTTATGTTGGGCAACGCTGATTGCAAGGCACACAAACTCTTAAATATCGATCAATCATGGTTATAATCCAGTCGTCATATACAGCTCTGCCGTGCGCAAGGAAATGAACGTAAGCAGTTACTGCTGTTTGTTTTTGCACGAAATAAGCGATATATGAATATAAACAACAGTAACTGATAATTTGAAAAGTGATCATTTACTGCTGTTTGCCTTTACACGAAGTAATTGATATAATATTACAAACAACAGTAACTGATGATTACTTAAAGGTAAGCAGTTACTGCTGTTTGTCTTTGTACAATAGAGCTAATCTCGCACACTTTCACACACATTCTCAGTATTTACTGTGAAGTATTTATTATGAAGTTTAAAAGGACTCGGACATGAACCGGTAAATTTAGAATATCGGCTATCCCACACGGGTTGATTTGTTGTTGTCTGCTTATTATACTACCATGGAAAAGCAAACGGCATAACTGCATATTTTTAAAAGTAAGCATTTGATGCTGTTTTCATTTGCATACCAACAAAGACAAACAGCAGTATCTGCCCACTTGAGAACCATGCAGCTACTGCTGTTTGCCTCCGCATGGCTGTTTACCACAGCCCAGCACACACGGGACATTCACCCAATGCTGTTTTAATGTTGGGCCAACAGGCAGTAACTGCGTACTTATAAAGTAAGCAGCTACTGCTCTTTGGGCTTTGCAGAGCAGCATAGCACATGTTTATTATGTAGCCATTATAAACCCCGTGAACGACTCACATGACAAATATAGACTTTTTGTACAGAGTCCATGTGGAATAAGTCGTAGCTGACACATTGTAGAATATATAGGATAAAGCCCGAGGAAATCTGCATTCATAGCTTTGAAAAAGGCAGAGGCCGAAGGCCGAGGCCTCTTTCAAAGCTAAGAATGTAGAGCTCGGAGGGTTTTGACTGTCTTATAACACATCCGAAAATAACTGAATTTTCTTTATAAAAACCTTGGAGACCAAAGGGTTTTTCAATTTGAAATCATCATAACTGTCTTAGTTAGCTTTCTCCGATTTATTTGAATACCTATATTATGGGTCTACAATCATTATAAAAATGTTGACTCTTACAGTGTGGGGATCGACTTTAGTCGTCAGAATCTGACGTCTCAGACGTCAGATTCTGACGACTAAAGTCGATCCCCACACTGTAAGGGCTAATCATGCTGACAATACAACAGAATATTTTACATGAAATCGCGGAACACATGTACCCGATATCATGATTGTGTGTATTGTAATAAGAATAAATAACTAAATTACCACAGATTACGATCGATTAGAAGATCCGAATATTCTCGGCACTGAATATATTCGGCGTCGTACATTTAGATCCACGAATATATCGAATTTGGTTCTCCTTGACATAATAACTCTGCATGTGCGCTGACCACTCTTCATGTTATCATGGTTATCATGGTTATGTTGGGCAACGCTGATTGCAAGGCACACAAACTCTTAAATATCGATCAATCATGGTTATAATCCAGTCGTCATATACAGCTCTGCCGTGCGCAAGGAAACAAAAGTAAACAGTTGCTGCTGTTTGTCTTTGCACGGCAGAACTAATATATAAATACAAAAAACAGTAACTGATAACTTGAAAAGTAAGCAGTTACTGCTGTTTGTCTTTGCACGAAATAACTGATATAATATTACAAACAACAGTAACTGATGATTACTTAAAGGTAAGCAGTTACTGCTGTTTGTCTTTGTACAATAGAGCTAATCTCGCACACTTTCACACACATTCTCAGTATTTACTGTGAAGTATTTATTATGAAGTTTAAAAGGACTCGGACATAAACCGGTAAATTTAGAATATCGGCTATTCCGTACTGTAAGGTGGGATGTGTTGTTGTCTGCTTATTATACTACCATGGAAAAGCAAACGGCATAGCTGCATACCTTTTAACCATTTAACCGCCGGTGCCGTCCATATTCGTTTTTTACATTTTATATTAGCACATTCCATATCATCTTTTAAACCTGTTAAAGATAAAAAGTGACATTAATCAGCAAGATTTGTTTAGTTAACATCAATTTTGTCAAGTTTGAATAATTTTTACTCACTTGTAGTTGTGGATCGCGTCAGCGAGACACAACTTCAAGTGGGTGAAAATTGCAATTGAATAATTTGGCTATTAAAGGGTTAAAGAAATAAGCATTTGATGCTGTTTGCATTTGCATACCAAGACAAACAGCAGTATCTGCCCGCTTGAGAACCATGCAGTTACTGCTGTTTGCATTCGCATGGCTATGTACCACAGAGTTTGTTTGTTACGCACACAATCACTGCTCATAAGCACGATATGTAAGCATGAACTACTTGTTCATATCTCGCAGCAAACACCCCGATGTTGTCCGTGCATTGTTTAAATGCTGGGCCAGCGCTATTGTCAGTGGCACGGCATTACATCAACTCTAGTTAACTTTAGTCAACGTGTAAGGTAAAAGGTGGAAGTTTACAGTCTGATATCAAGTCTGAAGCCTCGTCAGCCGACTGTACTTTGTCACTGGACCTGTTCATTAGTCTGCCATTTCAAAAGAGCCTTGGCGCATTGACATTATCATACATATTGCCATCTCTGTCCTACCAGGTACGCATTTACAAGTCAAGTGAGGCATGTGATATTTAGGTATATTTCCCAAAGACACAACAACGAAACAATGCTCCAACATTGATAGGGGATAAACATGATAGAAATACCGGTCAACTCGTACTCATGTGAACTTGTACCCATGTCAACTAGTACCCATGTCAACTCGTACCCATGTCAACTCTTACCACTAATAGATGTTAAATCGTACCACAAGTGATGTCAACTCCTGCCCAAAAAGGCAAGTATAAGATGATGGTACGAGTTGACACATTTCACTACACAACATATGTCAGACCACTAATAGGGTACGAGTTGACACGAGGCGAGTTGACATGGGTACGAGTTGACTGTCACCCACATTATATCTAACTGAAAACCCTGCACCAAGCGAGGTTTGAAACCGTACGGCAAGCAGCGGCGCTCTAATCATTTCGCCACGTCCCTCGCCGTGAGTTTTATGAGAAAATATTCCTAAATCGCTTGTTAGGCACTATAGGCCTACGGACACTGTCAAACAATGTGATATTTTATTACAACTTAAATAATGAGTATCAGGCTAATCAGCGTTCCATGTGCGGATGGATAACACAGCGGCTATGACTAATTCCAAAGGTACCCTACAAACGTAAGCTATGTTTGTTATATGAGGCGTTCACAGGGTTTAGAATGACTACATAAAAACCCTGTATGGATAGTTAGACGACATCATTCTGCTAGCTTTACACTGTCGGTGCCAACAAATGGTGAGAGTTTTGGCCAGAGGTTGCGTTTCAGGCATGTTCCCCTACAACTGTTCGAAATCTGTCTGTACATATGCAGCGCTATTAATTGTAACGTTACATAATTATCATGCATATGTCGCGATATGGCTACCTCATCCAAAAACTGACACAGAACATTATTAAATCACTATACATGATTAAGTCATCCAACAACAAAACGTCTAGTATTAATGCTCTGTTTCGTATATCATGTTTTGATCTCACAGTAACACACCAGTAACGTTATGGATTGTACTATTGATCTTATTCTGATCAGGGTTCGATATATGATAGGTTGCTCACACGTTTATTATAATGTTATTCTAAACCACGCTCGGTTCTCGAGTGACACTGTTTTGTATGTTCATATGCTTTGCAGAGCTTTCTATACGCACTGCCATTCAAAGACAAACAGCGGTAACTGCTCACTTGGAAACTAAACAGTCACATTTGTGTGTTAAATTATGGAGCAATGTACCAGTAAAGAGTAGGAATACAATGTAATGCCAAACTTTGTAACTGCTTTCTTAAACAGTAATCAGTTACTGCTGTTTGTTTTTGTGTGTGATACATTATAGAAAAACGTATACCACCAACGAGAAATACTACCATGCGACATATTCAACAATGGAGTTAAGCTGCGCTTTGCGTAGATCTAGCCTTGGTTGGACAAGCTAACGTGTAATGACAAACTGCTGTAACTGTTTGTTACCCGAACAGTGATCAGTTATTGCAGTTTACCTTTCTATAAAAGTCTGATCCAGCCCTGTTTTTGTAATCCGAAGCAGCGAAACTGAATATTTGCATTTGTACGTATTGCAAAATGAAATGAAATGAAGGCCACCTTTATGCACATGTAGGTCTGAACTAGACAAGGAGAAAGTACATATTACAGCGTCACAACCGTGAAATTTGTGATCCTGTTTTATTTATTTGTATTATTTATAAACCCTTAAAAACGCTAAGTTATCTTATTTTTACCCACTTAACTGACCTTCTATTCTATCACAACATAATTATGTCTTCAATTTCAATAGACTTTCATTTGAACTTATACTTGTTATTCGTTATGACGTTTGTATACACGGGCCTAAACACAACACAAATGTATGTAAACCCACCACGATTAAGGCTCGCAATATACATCATGTTCCAAGCTTCACATAATGCATATCTGGTATAGAAGTTTGATCGCTTAATGATAATCTGATGACAAATTGAAGAGCGCCATATATATAGCCCCCCCCCCCTCCCCTAAGTGAGAGGAGTACATACATATCTGGATGTTAACCCTTGAAGCGCTATAAGCTACATAGATATATATGCGGAACGGTAAATTATAAACAGGGTATTTCAGAATAATTTATTGTTGAAATTTAGACAACTGACAAAAACGTAGGCAAATGAAGACGTCAAGACCTTATTCTAGCAGCTTAAGGAGTTTTCAATTTAATTACACCATTCACTTTTAACCTTTGTCCTGCTAGGCCCGTATATATAGGCCCACGGCTTTGCAGCATGTTTTAAGTCATTAGAAAGATCACAAAGTTTAATAAAATAGTTTCTTATGTTCAGTTGATCCAATAATTCAATATTGGGGATGTCTGTTTTTTCATAAATATTTTTCGACATTTGAAGCTGGAAATTGCGTTAGCAATTCCAGCTTCAAATGTCGAAAAATACAATTGAAACAGTTCAGCAGATGAGGGGTTAAAAGGTCGTACAGCCAGAATGTCGGATGAGACCCTTTAATAATGAGATAACCACGATAAAGATACAAGTGTTAAATTCGTTGACATGTGAGACGTAACTGGTTGATACTTCAGTAAGTTGTCCCAGCAGACATACCCACATAGGCTGTGGTGGTTTATTGTCGGGCCAGCGTCGCAGACAGCGGTACAACGTTAAACCAGCAGTCGGTCAATGTTTTGCTTCGACTTGGGATCCACGACGCATACAGATAATCCCATTGCCGTTTTGTGAGTTGAAGAACATGTAAATCTGGATATCAACAATCCATTGAAAGGATTTATTGACACGAGAGTGCCCCCTCCAACCCGGCCTTGAGACAGTATAATACATTTACAACTACTTCTGAATGCATTAAACTTAGTGCCAAATGAACAGTCTACGGTCAGTAACTTGCGGTGAATTATAAATGCATGTAGGCCTAATATCAAAGACCAGCATAGGCCTAATACATGACGCTAAGACCAGTATAGGCATACTAGAGAGAGACAGGCGTAACTACCGATTTGACAGTAATTACTTCTGTTTGCTTTGGCACTGTAGAGTATATCAATAATATTGAACATAAGGCGATTATTACATAATGCGATTATTGGGGGTATACATCAGACAAATTGCAGTTTGAAGACATGCTTATTATGACCTGTATTCAGAGACAAATTGGCCCGTTAGACCTACACTACATGCACATTCACAATGGTTTAGCGATAAAACATTTGCAAAATCGTCATGGTAATTCGAACATATAGTAGATAGCCTGACAACAATATGTAGTCTTTCACAAAACCAAAATATCAAAATTGTATTAAATCTTTACCTTTATTGTCACAGTTTTCAGGGAAAGTGTCTCTGTTACGGCGGACTTCCGCACCTGCGCACTGAGTAATCCCTCGCCTAGATCATATATCCGGGGGCATGCGGTGACACAGCCCCACAGATTCGGTTTAGTCAACCCAAGCTCCTGGTCAACCTAATCGTTTGTTTTATCGCATACGTCCACAAGCAGCTGTAGTGATAATAACAGAACTGATACACGTTGTGACAACAACTACATGTAACAGCGGCACTGCAAATGTTACACGACTCAAAACTGATAAGCGCTATCGCGAGATTCTCGTACAATCTCGTGGAGTGTCACGCTCCCCTCTGTAGAGAGTGACAGTGACGGTGCGTGGGGACACCTAGTGGCTACATTTGACACGTTCTGCTGCGAGGCACCGTTTGTTAAAGACTGTTGACCCCCACGTGGTGTTACTGTTGGCCCAGCGTCCCCGACGCTGGGCCAACAGTAACACCACGTGGGTTCTTGTCTCGGGTGTCTTTGTCAGCAGCGGTTCCTTAGTGACGTCTGACAACACACACAATCCAACACAAACCCACCATGCGCCGGTCCGCATTTTAGAGTGGTTTCTAAACATGTACTTGTCAGGCCGAACTTATAGCACTGTTAGTTTCACGTCACCTCTAATCTTCTATGCAGATGATTGTTAATCCGAATCGGTCGTATCCATAACTTTGTGAAGTCGCAGATAAGACATATTAATATTAAGGTGGAGAAGTAAAGACGGTTGTGTTTTTCATTGTTAACCCCAATGTTAACTCAGACTTTATTCGACTCATTTTATTCGATCGAAAAATACTACAAAAAAATAAAGATTACATATTTGAATTAAACGCGATCAACTTCCACAAGGACCTAAGAGATCGCTATCATTGAGTCCAAGAACCTTTCAGCACTTTTATTTTAATACACGACAGTAATGTAGCGGATGCCAAACCGTGAAAATGAGGAAGATTTGTAACTATTGACCTCCAGGACAGTGGTATATTAAGTGCCAGATCCAGGATTCAAATGAGAGAGGGGGAGGGGGGGCGCCGGATTTTCAACATAAAGTTACAAAACACAGCTGCCGCAGATAACTTCTATGTTGCAGGATTCCGGATGTATGCTCTCTCGAGATCTAGGTATTCAAATGTTGCATTCTAGATCATATTTTGGCTCAAATGAGGTCTTTTTTAGACGCGGGTCTGTGCCCGCTCTGATCCTCTACTGACAGCAGCGATTCACAGCACGTCATGTCGTTGCTATTAAAACTAGGGTATATCATCGAATAGACCTACTGCTCTGCAAAGCCAAAATACAATATCTGCTTACTCATAAAGCAAACAAATACTGCATTTTTCCTATTTTCAATCACGTCATTCTCAGTACGATGCAACTACACTCGGATAATTATTAACATGATTTAAATATTTCCCTCAGTTTCATATTCAAGACAATAGGATGATTTACTCAAATACAACTATATTGTCGGTTTAGCATAAATAAATTACTGTTATTGGCAATTAATATTAAATTATAACATTAAAGCGACACAATCAGGCTAAAATCATCAAAAATCAGTATTTTTATTTTGGCTTAATATATAGTCATAAGATGTGAACATGTCCATAGACTACAATAATATTTCGGAAGTCTTTTAAATTTTAGGTTGCTGGGGCGAGGTAGCAAGTGTGCCGAGAGTCCCATTAAGCTGTTATTCTCGTATTTCTTATTTCGGACATGCATTTCCGAAATTAAATGTCGTCCTTATTTCTCGCTTAACTGGTAAATTCGCAACATAAAAATTTAAAAACTTGTGCTGTTCTAGTCTATGGATATGTTTACATCATGGTCATATTAGGAAGCCAAAATAAAATTACCGATTTTTTGATGATTTTAACCTGATTGTGTCGCTTTAAGATTTGCTCTCAAATTAAACAAATGGGAATAATTTTCATCCACTTGATATTGTTGGTCGCGGTAGCGAGGCACAACTTCAAGTGTAAGATAACTTCAGGGTAAACGTTTAATTTATTAATGGAATAGTAGGCTGTACGTGTACCAGTACGTGAAATTATGTGAAACGCAATGACGTCACCGGAAACCGTTTTGAATGGGAACTCGGTAAAAACAACATATTTCAATGTATTAGCCAGCTCGGTGACAACAAAGGAGGTCAAGGCTATTGAGTTTCACAGAATACACAGTGTGTGTGTGTGGACAATTATCTAACTTATCTAACCATCCAACTTTATAGTTACAATATTTTAGTAATGTTAATGTAAGAGTATTTATATTATTTTGTTAAAAAAGGGCGTTAGGTGGTGTCATTTTGCCATGTTTATTCACTCTTCCAGGCAGTATCGCTCAAAGACGTGTATGTTTATATGTAACAAATACCCCATTTGCTAGATTTAGGTGTATACATTTATTTTATTGTTGATTATGTATCGCTAAAAATAAAAATAAAAGTGGGTTGAATTTTTTGGGGTCATTAAGGTCATTTTCTGACCCCTTGAAAATCCCCCCCCCCCTACTATATGATTTAATCGAATAGAGTTGTGTAGCAGCTCATTTTGTAGGTATTGATGTGTAGAACAAACCATATACAACAGGTGTTATGTGATGCCATATCGCCCAGTCACACAGGTGTACACAATGATGGATCAGTGAACCATGTTTACTGTAGCAGTATATAATTATGAGTCACTCCCTGTATATCATGTATATTATGACCACATTTAACCCTTTAACCGCCAAATTATTCAATTTGAATTTTCACCCACTTAAAGTTGTGTCTCGCTGACGCGATCCACAACTTCAAGTGAGTGAAAATTATTCAGATTTGACAAAATGGAGGTTAACTCTTTTCAAATCTTGCTGGTTGATGTCACATTTCATCTGCAACATATTTAAAATGTGGTATTTAATGTGCTCATAAAAAATGAAAAACCGAATATATGCGGCACCGGCGGTTAAAGGGTTAAATGGGAGAGTGACCTCCCGTCTTGGAGGTCCTAATATTGACCACTCTGTCTGGCATCTAGGTATTAATTGCCCAATAATCACGGCACGTTGATCCAATGCTGGCTTATTGATGGTCCGCGTGGCAAACGATGGCCCGACAATAAACCAGCATTGGGTTTAACCCTGTCAAGCCTGAATTTACCATTGTCATCTCCATCCACTACAAGCTGCGAATTGCTGTCGCAATTCTCGACTTGTAGTGGATGAAGATGATTTGATGTATTTTAAAATTTAAAGAAAATTGTCATGTATTGGTAAACCAGTTTCATGGAAATTTTCGTTCTAAAACCCTTTGTTGTAGGAAAATTAAGTCTGTTTTTTATGGATGTAAAATGATGGCTTAATGCATCGTGGGGGCTTAAACGGTTAAGTCTCGCCTTCACTGGATAACCACTCTCAATAGATCATGTGTTATGGTCTGATAAACCTTTTTCAAATAAACTGTTTCTTATTTAAAATATAGATTCTTCTTTTGCAACTGCTACTTCTTTATTCAGGTAAGGGAAATACATTTTTCTGTTTCTTCATTCGAATAAGGATACATTCCTCTACTTAAATAGATAAAAACGAAGACCTGACTTGAACTTTATAACTGTATTGCTATGATGTATACTGACTACGCATGGCTGCTATTAATCTCTCCCCTCTAAAGTATATTATTCAATTGTCTCTTTACTGCAACAGACAAGCAGGTGAAAATTGCTCATAGTTGTTGCGTTTTGAACTTAACATTTTCAAATCGTTAAATGATGCTCAAATTATCATTTTACATAACTTATAACCTGGTGACTCTGAGACAGCTTGACGGCGTGAACTCTTCAAGTATGGAGCAGAACTCACTGTATATACAATATGGGGCTGGACTATATGGAAGTGAAAACACAGTGCATGTACGTACACTGGTACATCGGGCTGACAACAATATATTTCTTCTGTTCAGCTTTAAAATCCAAATTAAAGTCTCTGAAAAAAGTTATGACCTTTTTTAATTACAAGAGGGGGTCTGTAAACATTTCCATTGATAATCTGTTTTCAAACAGAATATATATTACGTATCCACACATAGGTCGTCCCCTTGGATATGAAAGGGTGTATCTGCCACTTTGTAAAGTGGCAGATACACCCTTTCATATCCAAGGGAACGAGGTATTCTTCATTAGGTCTATAGTCATGTAATCACCATGATCCCATTATTACTTTTCTTGTTATATTAATCTGTAAACATCAATAACAATTTGAGACAGATCGGAATGCTCAGACAGCTAAGATTGCAGAAAAACTTACTCTTTAGTAATCCTAAGTGTACCAATAATACTAGTCGCTCGTCAGTTTTGGCGATAATTGATCGAAAGTTGGACTAAGCTGATCTACAAGCATTTGATCATTGTAATACAATGACTGACTTATTGCAACGGGCTTATTGTCATGCGCAGATTGAGGTTTCTTAGATTTTTTATTACAAAGATAATTTTACAATTAAAGAAAATTAATCAAGTGTTTCTGTGGAATGCAGATTATATGGCATGCACGTATGGAGAAGGTCAAATTGACTATTTCACCGCTAGCAAAATGAAATGAATCGGGCTTTAGGCAACCTTTGTGCACATATAGGCTAGACTGGGCCAGGAGAACCTCCTGAGGATGGTGAGATGATTGAGATGACACTGTCCTCCAGACACAGGATTTGAAGTTCGAGCCCTGGCGGTCTGAGGCCGAGCACGCTACCTCTCGGTCACGGAGGCTCCCCACAATATTGACTTTCACACGTGGATGGGGAAGAAACATTTTTTGTTTCTTTCAAACCGCCGAGACCGGGACCGAACCCGAACTCTGGCGTGAAAGGCAGCGGTGCTAACCACTACCCTAGGGCCCCGCCCCTTCACCGCTAGCAACAATCATAATATGTTTATTAGCCGCTCAAATCACTGTTATTAGGAGTAAAACGAGTGCTTAAACAACAATATTTGCAAATGTTTTGTCTCAAATTAAGAAAGTAAGAGTAATTTTGACCCACTTGAAGTTGTGTGTCGCGGTAGCGAGACACAACACTCAAGTGAGTCAAGATTTTAATGAGATAACTTGGTGGGGGAATATTGCCTTGAGGTAGTATCAGTGTTAATATTATATCACTCATGGCAGATATAAGTCTAGTTATGTTGCCTTGAGGGAGTGTGGTTGTATATATTATATCCCTCCTGACATATTTTAGAAGAGTAGAATAGAAGAAAATCTGTTTATTTGCATATGTTAACAAAAAAAGCAATTCTGCAAACACGTTTGAAATACAAATGCAGTATACATAGTAATTAAACAACTGAAACGACACAGAATGACAAGGTAATGTTAAAAGTTCAAATAAGTTTTAAAAATATAGTATCACCGGAACAAAATGGTCTTACAAAGGTCCTCTGCTGTCTATGTGCGCATTCATAAACTTTGCTTTAATAATAAAAATAAATTGGTGGGTTTGGAGCAATTTTGAAAACTGGGAAAACCTGTAAATATATCCGTTATTAAGCTTTATCTTGTCTCGGCTAAAATTCTAAGACACTGATTAATTTTGGTATAAACATCTAATGAAGAAAAATGTAAAGATGTTCTCAAGCTAACCCAGTAAATAAAAGACCTTGTAATGGTCTTGGTTCAATGCTGGCCAGTCATCTGTAAGGCTGGAACAACATTAAACCAACGAAGGTTCGAAGACTATTGTTTGCTGGCTACGGCACCTGTCATGTTCTCTCCACTTGTATGATATGATCAAAGAGTGCAGACAATTTAAAGTATAATAGGATCCTATTCCACTAAAATCTTACAATAATATTAATATATTTTTTACTTTACAAGATTACGAGATATAAACATGTTCCTAGTTCATATAAGCAATATATATATATATATATATATATATATATATAGTTATATATTGAGTTAATTCCTCAAACACACGATTAGTTTGAGATTGTCCTTGATATTCTTTAATGTATTACTTCTGATTCCCTTCATTAAGTATTCTATACTGAATTTTATATGTACTGGATGCTAAGATATCGTTTAATAAGGACAGTAAGTGATTATATTACTGTACACAAATAAATCATTATAATTGAAATAAAGCAAATAATCTACTTGTCAATGATATATATTTTACATTTTAACATGTTTAACATGTTCAGATTAATTATTTATATAATGAACATTGACTGATTCTTCACCAGATGGCTCCCAAGGATAGTCACGTAAAAAGCAGTCCAATGTATGAAATGAACACAACGGTTTGAGTTGCTTTATCTAGGATAATGGTTATATTAAATGTTTACCCAGCTGTTAAAGTTAAAAGATGTCTTAAATCTTAAATCTCTGATATACTGCTAATATTCGCGAAGTTTTAATTTTCGCGAATTTCGCGAGGAGGACAAATTTCCAAATTCAAGAATCTCTCGATAATTAATATTATAATAGCGCTACTAAAGAAAAAGAAAAATTCGCGAATTCTAAACTTTGTTAAAAGTTACAAAATTAGAAACACGCGAAAATTGAAACACGCGAAAATTACCAGATCTACAATATGTTAAGACATAAGCATTCACAGATATCAATAGTATCAAACAATAGGTGGGAAATACACATTAAATGTATTGACGATATAATTAGCGAAAATAAATGTACAGTGATGTCATTCAACGGCAGACAGCAGTAACTGGTCACTTGAGAACTAAGCAGTTAATGCTGTTTGTGTTTGCCGGATTAAATCATAGGGGCATGAGACTCCTGTTGATTCAAGAAATCCGCCATGAATGTCTCTTGTTTTCTGTGAAACTTAACCTGATTCCAATTGATTTTTCAAAAGTTCTTCATTCTGTTTCGTATGTGTTTGTTTTCCAAGTCTTTTTGTGGTTGGCATATTCTCCGCAACGTTGCTATGGAATTCAGCTATCAGATGATCTCGCTTAGCAACAGTGCCCTGCTAAATTTGCTGTCGTTTAGCACCAGTGCTCAGCTTCACTTTATTTCGCTTAGCAGCAGTGCCAAGTTGCACTTGATCTCGTTTAGCACCACTGCCCAGTTTCACTTGGTCTCGCTTAGCAACAGTGCCCAGCTTGTTTTGTCCATTTAGTAGTGGTTGCTCAGATCTCGTTTTATATGCCAGGTCTCGCGTGATTCTCGTGTTCACTTTCCGCTTATGATCTCCATATTTCCCCTGATATGACACAGCTGGCCTGGTCATCTTCTCAGTGTCCTCATCATTGCTCTGAGAAATCGTGCAGCCTTTTAGGTCCCTGTTAGTTCTGCTCTTTAACTGTTTTGGAAATGTTCCCCGACCTGATAGAATACTGGTGATTGTTCTTTCCAGTTGTTTTTGAGAGGTCCTTTGGTCTGCTAGATGTCTGGTGCTTTCCAGCTGTTTTCGAGATTTTCCCTGGACTATTGGATACCTCCTGGCTCTGCCCTCCAGCTGTTTTTGAGATGTTCCCCAGTTTATTGGATACCTCCTGGCTCTACCCTCCAGCTGTTTTTGAGATGCCCCCTGGTTTATTGGATACCTCCTGGCTCTGCCCTCTAGCTGTTTTTGAGATGCCCCCTGGTCTGTGAGATCCCTTCTGGTTCTGTTCAGTGTCTCATTAGCATTAAGTGGTTTGCGT
>OZ024905.1:95708233-95735733 GCA_964017125.1 Flabesymbios commensalis | reverse complement strand
TGTATTATGTCACGGGGTTTTAACCTCCCAATAAACAGCTGTCAGATTCAATTGTCTTACAACGATGGACGTGTTGAAGTTTGGAGGTTCATCCAAGAGTGCCTCTCTCTAACCAAAGATACTATAGTCTGTGACACAATTATCTGGAGCACATGCTTTTCGTCGCTTTCTCCGTCAATTCAGAACCGATTTCCTTGAAATTTTGCACAGGATTTCGCGAAATTATATTCATTATTTCAAAAGTCAGACCATTTGACATGTAACAGAATTCCAGAATTAGTGTAATGTGTTTATAGAGGGACATCATATTTTCAATTTACTACATGTCAAATAGTCTAGCATATGCAATTCAGCATATAACTTTACGAAATTTAAATAAAAATTAGGACATGATTTGGAAATGTCCTGTAAAACATTTCATGAAAATCGGTTGAAAATTGACGGAGAAATCGACGAAAATCATGCGCTCCAGATAATTGTGTCATAGACTTTAGGGGTTTTATCAAGTTAAACAAAATCTGAAAATCCGAGAAAAACTCGGAAGTGGGTGGGTGGGACAAGCCCCAACTCAGATTATAATTTTTTTTGGAAATGTTGTGTTTTTTGTGTTTTTTGTATTGTTTTCATGTTTCCAAATGTTTCCGAAAAAAAATTGGATAGGGGGGGTCGGTGGGTGGGGCCTCATTAATCCGAGTTTTTCTCGAATTTTTGGATTTTTTCAACTAGACAAAACCCCTTAGTATCCTTGCTCCGACCCAGAAAAAAATCGTCATGGTGAGATGGTGCATCGGTCGGGGAGGAGGTGACTTGGAACACAACCTGAATGAATGACCTGATGAATGAAAAATACACTATCCTACACAACATAGTATAAATCTGATGTGGTGGTCTGGAATTTGGGATTGTCTGACGAGTAGAATACACAAGTCGGTCAATTGAAGCAAACATACGCTGTCATGCAAGGACAAACGACAGTAGCTGCTTACTTCTAAAGTCAGCTGTTGCTGCTGTTTGTCTTTGCACTGTGACACTGTCCTAGATCCAAGCCCCTCCCCACCCCCCCCCCCCTCACACCATTTCTTGGAAATCAGCACGGATATGAGTCATTGCGAATGACGTCATCATATTATGTGAGCAGCAGCAAACAAAACATAAATCGTAATATTTTTAGGGATACATAACAAAATGCCTCCAAAACACGTTGCGAAACTGTAACTATGACTTTATAAAAACACGAAGCTAACAATATTGAAAAAAACATGCAGAATAATCAAAAACAGATAAATGGTATATAATTACTGTAAGCAAAATATATAGAGAGAAAATATAATAAATTATTTATTATTATTTTAAATAATAAATCTTTGTTCTTGATTTGAAGCTGGAAATTGCGTCAGCAATTTCCAGCTGCAAATGAATGAAAAATAAGAAGAAAGCTATTCAACAGCACATGAGGTAATCACGTGTAGGCTTATATTTATTGTCCACAGTGGCAGTACAATTTACATGCCAATTTATTGTAATTATCTAGCTAACTTTATTTAACTCCAAATCCACATACTATTGAATTATTTCTAGGACGCAGATATCATAGTTATAATTTGTACAGTTTACTGGTATAATGTGTTAACTGTTGATCACAGATAAATGTTTGGGATTGAAATGCTAAACTGTTGTGCGTGCATGTGCTAGCTTAGGGGTTTCGTCAAGTTAAAAAAAATCCGAGAAAAACTCGGAACTGGGTGGGTGGGTCAAGCCTCAACTCGGATTTGTATTTTTTTGGAAATTTGGTATCTTTTTGTTTTTTTGTGTTGTTGTCATGTTTCAAAAAATTTCAACAAAAAGAATTGGATAGGGGGTGGGTGGGTGTTGTCTGACCAATCCGAGTTTTTCTCGGATTTTTGGATTTTTTTTAAAACTTGACAAGACCCCTTAACCGTAGGTTTCCAGCACACACATGTATATCGTGTATGTGTATTGCCAAAACT
This sequence comes from Flabesymbios commensalis, assembly GCA_964017125.1. Taxonomy (NCBI): domain Eukaryota; kingdom Metazoa; phylum Annelida; class Polychaeta; order Terebellida; family Flabelligeridae; genus Flabesymbios; species Flabesymbios commensalis. Next base: position 95,733,745 of record OZ024905.1, on the reverse strand, counting down.
ATGGGGGATCCCCTCCTCTCAGAAACAAAAGTGCATTTAGTACATTTAGTGGTGTCTGCGAATCCGGATCTACTTGGTTAAAAACCCGCGAATATTTTGCGGACTCGGCCGTTCACCCGGAGCTCTATTCAAATGGGACCAACTGTTACAGGTCGCTTTATCACTTGGCTTAGATAAGCACCGATACTGTCAAAGAACTAAACACTAACGACTACCATCGCAGATGTGGAAATGAGTGGGGCTATACGCCACACGTGTGTATATATACAGGCTAAACTGGGCCAGGTTAATCTCATGAAGGTGGTGAGATGAATCACAACGCTTGTATACATATGCAGGCCTGAGGGTTGTATGGGACAGAAGAATATATTGAAGTTGGTGAGCTGATCCACCAGAGACGAATTTGAAATTCGTGCCCGGCTATTTCCTTCCCCCATCCTCCCCCCCCCCCCCCTACGAGTGGATGAAGAAAATGGAGCCATGGTAACGGCATTACAATGATGAATAGATATATATGTTTCTGGCTCCGACAACCAGTTCACACAGGGATTGTATTCATGATATTTTATTTTCTATTATATTTTTTTTAATAAGAGACAGCAGAAATGTTGGTGGAGTAACTTTTTTCTAAGTAATTTCAAAGGTAAGAGTGCAGGTGTATCAATGTTCACAGTGCCATATATTCTAATGGCGTATCATTCGACTTGTTTACACTTCATCCCCTAGTCACTGGATCAGGTCATTGCCGTGTCATTTCAAATCAACATGAGAACCATATATCCCTGCAGCCATTGCGGCGCTTGGAATTGATCATACGCAGTGGCATCTCTGTCCTACCAGGTACTCGTGTACACCTGAGTGAAGTTAGTGTGAAGTACCTTGCTCAAGAACACATGCATCCAAACAATGTCCCAACTTTGGTATTTCTCTAGAAACCTGCACCAAGCCGGGATCTAGCCCACACGACAGACAGCGGTTGCTGCAACCAAGGAATTTAGAAACTTTTATATTCCTTGCTGCAACGCCCCACGTTCTAACTATTTTGCACCTTTAACCCTTTAACCGCCGGTGCCGCATATACTCGGGTTTTCATTTTTTATTAGCACATTAAGTACCACATTTTAAATATGGTAAAGATAAAATGTGCCATCAACCAGCAAGATTTTAAAAGAGTTAACCTCCATTTTGTCAAATCTGAAGTTGTGGATCGCGGCAGCGAGACACAACTTCAAGTGGGTAAAAAATCAAACTGAATATGTTGGCGGTTGAAGTGTTAAACACATATTTCACCCACTTAATGTCGTGGGTCGCTGTGACGAGATACACCTTCACGCTGGTGATAATTTAAATTATTTAACTTATCGGGTACAGACGTTATCACAGATGATTGCAAAACTTCACGAGAAAGATTCCTATCGAGGAACGGATATTTAACTCCACGAGAAAGATTCCTATCGAGTTATGTCTTTTTATCAGTACTGTGATACACAGAAAACACGATACGTTTACCCAATATTGTTTTAATATTGTACCACCGTCTGTGATGCTGACCCAGCATTGAGCCAGTATTGTGCTTACTATGATATACATTCTCACATACTCAACCTTTGCTGTATTTAAGTTATTTGACGAATCAGGCGCACATAATGCATTTTTCTGAACTGCGGAAATAACACATTTTACTTGGTCAATTCATTAATGACAACCTAAACACAGGAGCTGTTAGAAGCCTGGTTAGATGACAATTCCGATCTTTCACAATTACAAATACAAGGGTATTCATTCACGGAGACTCAGCACAATATTGAACTTTCACGAGTGAGCAGGTCAGAAACATTTCGTTTCTTTGAAACTGGAATGCCAGAGTGGGGGAAAAAACCCGCGATCTCCGACTTTCCAAGCATGCACTGCTCCAGGTCTCCCGCCAATCAGTCGCACATAGAAATGCAAAGAAGGCTTGTAAACATAATGGTTTTGATAAATACATTTCCCTTGATCAATTAAATGATGACAACTGAACCATAGTAGCTATATTAACCCATCCTGTATTTTTCCAACTGGACCTACACCTGAAAAATAGCAGGAAAAAGGTTAGATGACGATTACGATCATTCACAGTTTCAAATACAAATCTATTTATTAACCTTTTCACTACCATACATGACGGAAATTTCCGTCGTCATTCGTCAATGAACGTAACCATAAAATGACACAAATTTTCGTCAAATATATACTACATTTATGTATTTTTCGTCATTTGAAGCTGGAAATTGCGTTAGCAATTCCAGCTTCAAATGACGAAAAAAAAAAGAATTCCTACACCAGTATATCTGGATCCTGGTATGCACCCCGGCCTGGAAGTCAAAGGGTTAATGACTGTAGCTTTAATCTGGAAAGAGTAATTACCTTAATTATCAATCTATTTAAATATATAGCACGTGTGTAGAAAGAACAGATAAACATCCTCACTTTGGTCTTGTATCCACTGGCAATTTTAAATGGAAGAAGAGAAATGCAGGGCTGCCCAATGGATAAGAAAAAAGTCACGATAACTGTTATGGACTTTTAATTATATAATCACTAACATTAGACATACATACATACAAAAATATATAATACTAATAATAAAGAGCTCTATGTTTGTCATAAATCCAGAAAATATTTATAATAACATTTTTGTATTGGAAATTTCAAAATTCCCTTTAAATATTTAGAGGACGTCTTTAAATTATTTCCTTGTCAGGGCATTTATGCGATTGCCATGGCCAATCCATTGTAACAGTTTAAGGTCATTTAAAACATACTGATGCCCATTCACTGAGGTATAGCGTATTCACACATATGGCCTATCACGCGATGGCGGCTTGTGACCCGAGTGTTAACATAATCATTCTCACATTCTGTGCTGTGGTTTTCACTATGAGACGTATATCGGTAGCAGCCCATATCGCACTCTAGCTGTAGGTTAAGCACAATTTATGGTAGTGTAATGTCATGTGTGACTTGATCGTGTGAAAAAATACAAACGTTGTTCGTTTTACATGCGATATGGGAAAATACAGCACATGTTCAAGGTGTTCGCCTAAAGGCTCACACCTTATTCATTGAACGAGTGCTGTATTTTCCCATATCTCACTCAAATGAACACCGTTTGCATATCTTATTGATCGTGGTTCAAAGTCCTAATTTGGGGTGGACGGGGTGTTGGAAATGTCTGACAAGGTGTGTTGTGTTCAAGATTAGGCGCAGCCTGAATCTCACGGCATAATGAGTTGTTATGTGAAGAGGTTATAGGCGAATTGGCAACCGATATGTTGTTACTGAAGCGAAAAATGTGGTTTACGAAAATGAAAAAAATATTGCAAAACAACTGTAGAATCGACCTGATAACAAAATCCGCCCGTAGAATTAAAAGCCATGAAAAAAAACGCACATCACGGAAAATTCCTTGGAATTGGCAATTCCGGTAAAGTTTTTTTAAAGAATCAAACCGAATTGTAAAATTGAATCGTGTAAGGTTAAATTGCCCCGTGACACTCTTTGCTCACTTTATAAAAGCTACATAGTGCTAAATACTAATTCATATTGCAATATAATTTATTTTTGATATGGTTTATTCTAGCCTTTTTTCATTGCTTAAATGCTTGGAGCATAAAAGGGCGGATTAATAATGTGAGAGCCTTCACTTTTTTATAATCCCTAACTTCGGGTTGACAGCTTAAATAGCACGGACTTAACAATTAAAATACCAATATTTTTACCTCATTTATTGAACGATCAAAGCGTAAAATTGCGATAATATACTTATTTCGTAATGTTGCTATCTATTTCCTCTTGAAAAATATTTACTTTTTTTCTAGGTAAAGAAATGCGCTAATTTTCATCAATAGTATAACAGGAAATGTTTGGCATTATCTTCTCATAGCAGCACTGATGCATAACATACCTATTCAAATAAAGCGGAAAGAGATAACTTAGACATTTATGATGATTTCAAAAATAACCATCTGGTCTCCATGGTTTATATAAAAATATGTCAGTGCTTCATGGGTTAATGTACCACATACTCAAGTGGCACCTATGACACTTTAGGTGCTAATGGCATACAGAGTCCCTGGCCCAGTACACAGTAGACATGTTAGATATTTAAAAATGCTATTTTAACCATTCCAAGCCTGAATTTACCATTGTCATTTTCATCCACTACAAGCCGCGAATTGCTGTCGCAATTCTTGACTTGCAGTGGATGAAGATGACTTGAAGTGGGTGTTAAATTATAGAAAATTGCCATGTATTGGTAAAATAGTTTCATAGAAATTTTCCTTCTGAAACCCATAATTGTAGAAAAATTATTCTGTTCTCAGGGATGTAAAATGATGCTTTAATGCCTCGTGAGGGCTTAAAGGGTTAATGTTGTGACAACGCCGCATACTGTGTGCCAACGTTAGATGAACATTGTGTCAAAGTCGCATGTTTGCTCAGCGGGATACCCTTGTGTTGTAGCTTTGAACCATAACCCTTACAGCGCGGGGACCGACTTTTGTCCTCAGAATCTGACGTCTGTAGAGTCAAATTCTGACGACTAAAGTCGCTCCCCGCGCTGTAAGGGTAAAAATATTTATAATGGCCGTAGATCCATGGATTTCACAAAAAAATCAGCGCTTTAAAGATTAAGTTACCGGTTCAATTATCACCAGATGTTTTCTCTGTATAAAACACTAAGCGCGATCTTAATAATCTGTGTTATTAGCGACGAAATCACTGTTATTGGGAATACAGTGTGTTCTTAAACATCGTGATTAGCAAATGTTTGATCTAAAATTAAAACAAATAAATATGAGAAGTTTTCACACACTTGGAAGTTATGGGTCGCGATAGCGATACACAAACTTCAAGTGGGTGAAAATATTTTACAACGTATTCTTTTAGGTGTTTATTATATTTGACATAGGCCAAGTGGTGTATAAATCAGACAAAGTTGCTTAAACAAATGTGTCAAACAATTATAACTAGCACTGCATGAATATTAAAAAAAATATAAAATGTGTCAACGTTAACATGTTCAAAACGAATACATGTACTTATGATATAAAAAAGCTAGATAATATTTAATTTTGGTTATCTAGATAAAATTATTTAATTTAAATATAAAGTCCACGCGGAAAAAGAAACATCATACAAAAAAAGAACAGAATAACTTGCAAATAGAAAACATATTTGTGTGAAAGCCTTGTAAATTATATAAGAAGGAAGATACAATTTTAAATTTTTAATTATTTTTCTTTATAATATTATTTGTATTTAATTTATTTGATATTTATTTATTTATGAACAGTTTTGGAAATATGCCATACTACCGTAAATATTTAATTTACACAAATGTGTAAATACATTTTAGTTAAAAGTATACCGCTTATTTAAATGAAGTAGTTATTGTGGATGCAACAGAGAATTGTCGAGTATAATCACATCTATGTTTATTGTCTTTAAAAAGAAAAAACTAAGAAAAAAAAACATTGTAAGCAATTGATGAATCCGCTAAATTATTCAAAAAATTAGAGAGTATTAAAACGGTTTTCTTTGGCAAGCAATATTTGTACAGCAATAAGAAATGATTATTGTCCAGCGTGATGTCTTTCCAGTCAGCATTTATCATCCAAATCATTCAAGTTCTCCTAAACAATTCATGACAATTTTGTGTTTTTCTCTGCTTATTTACATGTTTCGGTAAATATAATAATTATTTATTTACGTATATAAATAATTCACATTTATTTACATGCTTAAGTAAATAAAATTAATTAATTAAATTTGTAAACACGAAAATGTATTTACTTGTTTTTGTAAATAAAATATTTACACTGTATGGCATCTTTCCCCAACTGATGAAAAGGAGCATAACGCGACTAACATGCGACAAATCTTACCTTATTTAATGTGATGAAATCTTATCTCATTTACTGCAAGTCTAAGTCTTTTTTAATGTGATGTTACGGGGCGCACGGCTCACTCTAAAATAGTTGTCATCACTGAGGCACATCCCAGCTCACACCAGCAACTCACACAATAGTGGATTGGCGTTAGGCCAGCTTCGTAGACGGTGGACAAACGGCAAACCAACATCGGGCCAGCCACTGCTGGGGAGGCACGTGATACGATGACGTCACTGGTGACTAATTCAGCTCTCGCCGCAACATTCTTTCCCCGATATGCGTCTGTGAAATTCAGTTTCTAGGTCAATGGGAAAACACAGGGCGTTTTTTGGGTCAGCACTTTCTACAAGTTGCACAAATTTCAAGTTTTGTGAGGCAGATACTCGTCCAACCAGAAGTGATTAAAACGTGTGGAGAAAACACACACTATTCATAGTGCATTTTACTTGAGAAAATACTTGTAATTTTGTCTGCGCGGGTCAACGGGTTTTGTGATATAAATGAGGGTCAGACCGTCAGATGCGGGATCAATTATGATACAGTTGTCCCTCTGCAAGTTAGACCTGTACAAATACAAGCTAATGTTGTCTAATTGCATCTTAGCTCTCTTGAATTTCAATAACTGTAACTTGCATTTCCACACTGGTGTTCCTTGCAGCATGTCTTCTAGGGCGGTCTCAAAAACTATACAAATTACATTTCTGTAACATCATCTTACGGTCGTATCCGCGAAGGAGGTTTTAACAAATCCTCGATTGACGTTAGCACGAGTGTAACTAAGCAGACGTTCAAAACGTTTATAAACCGTATCCACAAATACAGTTCTAACAGTTTAACAGAGCTTCAGAATACCGTTTAAGCATGTTAAACTCGCTGGTTTTACATTCATACACACAAATGAGGGTTCACCACACATTGAATGAATGTCATTTCTGTTCACAGCATTTATCATGATCATGCGTTGAAAGCCCGTTGCAGCTAACATGATGCCTCGACACAATGGTGGACCAGTGTCGCATACAGTGGTAGGTCTACACCATTACACCAACAGCGGTTCAAGGTCTAGGGTTTGCCAGGGTTGTTTACTGACAGACAGGCAGTTTATATTGTAGAAGATAATCATTCTGATATCGTTTTAATGCAATTTTGCATCACATTTTTTACGTTTCAACTATAGGTACAAACTACATGTTACTCGAAATTCCAATATACGTTGAATAAAATATTAACCATAATTCTTCCGATAATATTCCTTGCTCGGATTAGTATTACCTTGCTTGATTAGTATTAATTGTTCACCCATCAAATATATAAATTTTTAAATGTAGCATCACAATCACATTAAAATCGTTTCTTCTTTTCTCGACTTAATATAACATCCCTTTCACAGCACAAAATACATGTTGTTCACTGAGTAGAGTTATTTTCCCATAAGCATGAAAACGAACACAAATACAAACGTAAAAATCCCTGTCATGTTATTTTGGCGTGGGTGTTAACACGATGGTGTGGGTGTATCATTAGCACGAATGCGGACACGAATAGGTTTATTTGGATCGCACGATGACACGTAGTGATGTCGTAGTCGTACGTGATGCCGTACTGGGAATTTCATGGCTGTTGTCATTATGTTGACCCAAATTAGAAAAAAACCTACCACGTCATGTCTAGAGGAGCAGTGTATATGTTTTTTAATCGCAAATTTGAATATAATTAAAATAAATGATGAAATATTCCAAATAATTGTTTGAATTTTTGTAATCACTGTTAAAAAAATATGTTATTTAAAAAACATTTTTTTAGTTTTTAATTTAATCGATTTGTGTTTAATTTGAAATTATTTTCCTTGATTTCTAAAATAAAAATTCTCCCAAATATTGAAATAGTTATTATTTTAAATGACGCTTATGTCAGAGCTTTATCATATTATTATATTTTGGAAATACTTACACAATTTATTAAGAGATTAAATATATATTTGGAACAATGTGCACACATGTCAACATGAAAATATTTATTCCAAATTTTCAACAACATGAAACTAAACAGTAATACTGAGATACGGTCATATCATCACCTTGCAAACAGAACCAGCTCAAACACGATAACTTAACAGAAAACAACAATTGTGAATTAAATAATTAATGTGAATATGACGTTTATGTATGAACCATAGCTCTTATTATCGTATGTACAATTATCATTGAAATAAGTAACTCAATGATTTACCCTTTAAGCCCTCACGACGCATTAGAGCATCATTTTACATCCCTGAAAACAGACCTGATTCTCCTACAACAATGGGTTTTAGAACGAGAATTTCCATGAAAATGGTTTACCAACACATGAAATTTTCTTTAATTTTTAAACCACATCAAATCATCTTCGTCCACAAGTCGAGAATTGCGGCAGCAATTCGCGGCTTGTAGTGGATGAAGATGACAATGGTTAATTCAGGCTTCAAAGGGTTAAGCTGATTCGGATTCTCAATGATATTTGAGAAACAGAACCACCTTTCACCCTTACAATGCTAAAATAATTTTGTATGAAATTTAAATTACCATAAATGTCTTAGTTAGCTCTTTCCGCTGCATTTGAATACCCATGTTATGGGTCTACGGCCATTATATTTTTTCTAATTCTCTCAGTGCGGGGATTGACTTTAAACGTCAGAATATCTCCTCTACATACATCATATTCTGACGTCTAAAGTCCAATTCAATTCATTTCGTCTTTATACTGATAAAAGTGTTAGATAGTATAACAAAATATAAACGGTTTGATCTTAGTACCCAGCCCCTGAGGCTTAATATTCAGTTTATATTATTATCTTATATTATTATATTATATATTAAATATATTCACCAGGTGTCGCTTATACTCACTGCTTTCTGGGTGTACGCTTATCATGTTAACCCTCACAGCGCGGGGATCGACTATAGTCGTCGGAATCTGACGTCTGACGTCTAAAATCGATCTTCGCACAGTAAGATCATGAATATTTCTAATGGCCGTAGACCCATAACACAGGTATTCAAATGAATCGGAAAGAGCTAAATAAGACATTATGATGATTTCAAATTGAAAAAACACCTTTTGTCTGCAAGATCAACATAAAAATATCAAGCGCTTTAAAAATTAATGTATCACAGTGGACTACTACTTTAACCCAGGGTGGGAACTGACGTTATCCCCGGCGCGTACACAACACGGGTAAAGGACAAGATATAAGTTACAATAACTAACGTCCCCTCGGATATGAAAGGATGTATCTGCCACTTTGTAAAGTGGCAGATACACCCTTTCATATCCAAAGGGACATTAGTTATTGAGAGCAGCAGGTCGTGAGACCGTATTCTCATATATTTTCAAAATTTTCTTTTCTTGGTAATTTACGAGAATACGGCCTATGAAATGTAACTATATACAATACTTGACATATGTTGTACATATCACAGAATATAACTCTAGATCGGCCATCTCACTAAGAATCTCTACATTCATTATCGTTTCTTTAATTTCGATCAGAAAAATATAAATCACAATATTGTTCTCGTAGAAATGAGAGAATGGTAAAGGGCGGACCTTGGTGGGAAACACGTTTCTCCCCCAAAAATGCTTCAGATATAAATTCGAAACACAAATTCCAATCGGTTTGCTAGACATTTAATTATCGCCTTTGCGAATAAATTGATCTCTTTACAGAATTTGAAAATAAGTTTATTAGTTTACATCAACAGATCAAGTGAAAGTGTTCTTGGTTTAAAACGCACATCTCCCGCCCCTCCACATTATCATCTGGTGTGTCCCTAAAACTTTAAAGATGCTCAGTGGGATGGGTGGTAGTCCTAAATTGAGATCAGTCGTGTCGTATGATATAGTTGTTATTAGCGCTTGGAAGACAAGTGCTTGTGGCTTTATTAAAATAGCGTTCTGCACTTTGTGCCAAAAATCGCAACAGAAAAAAACTCGTGATTATGCGCTAATTTTATCGAATGACTTCAATGTTTTTGTTACTGTACATACTACCATAAACATGATAAAGAGCACTGGACACTGCATGTCATTGAACAGTTTGAACACTGTACATGCTGAATATGCACAACCATGATAATCAGCATCCGACCTCACTTGGATTTGATCCTCCCACAACCACAAACAGATATATACATATCATCTTATATAATATTAAGAGTAACTAGAAAAGGACTTCCTGAACTCCGAGGCCGGATTTAGTCTGTTTGAGTGCTATAGACAAAAAATATATGTATTGGTCTTCCTCATGGGCAAGAATTCTAAATATCCAGGATATAATTTAGGAAAGAACCAACGAGACAAGTTCAAATATATCTTCGACGTGTATTCCTTCCACCACCATCGCCGGTGCTGGCATTCATTCAATACTTGCCTATGATGTACCTCGTACATATGCTGTAGGCCTACCCACCAAATTCCGGTTCAATGCTTGGCCAGCATTGCAGCACATTGCTGGTTCAATGCTGGTCAATCGTTTACGATGCTGGCCCAACACTAATCCATCACGGGTCTGTTGTATACTTTGCGCAAACAAGTGGCATTCAACCAATGCTGTTTCAATGTTGATCCACAGTCTTCGACGCTGGCCCGTCATTGAAAAAGTATTGGGTGATTGTACCATGTTTTCCGACTGCTGCATTATCTGGTGACGCTTTAACATTCCGGCGCCAGAAACACCAGATAACACAATACATTAGCCCAACATTATTCTAACCAAAACCCTTTAAGCTCTTAACCACAAATATAATCGTGATTATTTTTTTTTTCTGAAAAATTGTTAAAGACAAAAGTACTAAACTTAAGGACCTGAAACGTTATATTGCACATGTTCATAAGGACTGGTGTGCATAAATTTGAACCGTTTCCCACACACAGCACCCCTCTTTCCCCTAAATAGGACACAAACTCAGGCAAAATAAACTCAATAGGATACCGGCCCTAATAATATAGTTTTGAGTATTTCACAAATTGAATATTAGTTAAATCAATTACAATATCAAACACTCCGCAAAATTTGTGAAGACGGTTATATGACTGTTTCGTCAGATTTTACATTAGGGTTGTGTTATATCTTCTCAATTATGATAACGATGATTGCAAAACACGTACATGCTAAGTCACAAAGTCACACATACGTTACAAAGTCACACATACGTTATTTGCTCCTACATAGATTCACTGCATTTCAACTAATTGACAACATTTGAGCACACATTTTGAGCGTTTTAATATCACATTGCGTTTTGTGTTCCTTGACTTGTTGACTTCTTTGACCTTGCCCTCCTCCCTGTCTATGACCTGATGTCGATGTCACATCGCGGCTTTGTGTTTATAGCCCACAACAACGACAGCATGTATGAGACGACGTTCCACGGCAGCCAAACACCTAAGTTGAAAATTGAACCGATGTGCATTTACCCGTTTATGAACTAAATCAACTAAAACGGTCTAGCGGATCTCTTGGGGAGCTTTGGAAAAAACTTAGCGAACGAGTCCACGCAGTGGTCCCTTTCCTGTTTGTGGTTCCCTGTTCGCCAGATACCCTTTCCCTGTCCGTAATGTGTCCACTTCCCCTTCGGCTTCACCCAAACCGCCGACTCGCAGTCACAAACATTAGCCACCAAAAAGTTGAGGGCGATGTCCTCGCAGTTCTGGAGCTTGTCTATTAGATTGTGTACGCTTACTGGTGTGCGTTCCTCAAACATCCTTATGTATTCCTTGTGGACGAAGGCGGCGTTCGTCAGGATCAGACTGTGCTGCTTGGGTAAATAGTCGTACTTGTAGCCCTTGGACGATGACCCCGTGTGACCTCTCTGTGTGAAACCCACCACGCCGTAACTGTGAGCCTGCAACAAAAACACACGGGAAATAAATTATTTAAAAAACAGGTCTGTGTTCGACATACTCTTCCCGGCAAACACGAGGCATTCACCCAGTGCTGTTTCAATGTTTCGAAGGCGGTGGATCAACATTAAAACATCATTGAGTGAATGCCTCGTGTTTGCTGGGTTTACAATGAGCCTGCAACAAAAACACACGGGAAATAAGTTATTGTAAAAACAGGTCTTTTTTGGCATACTTTACAATAAGATACTGCGTCGGATTTGAGAGTGTGGATGTGTCACTTTACAAATACACCCTTTTAAATCCCTCTTTGCATTTATCAGTTTATACCTCACGTGACATATATTGAACAGAGTTCATCAAATGATAAATGGTATATAATCAGACAATCTACCACAATGAGGAAGCTCTGATATCTCACTTGAAAAACTCACCTCTCAAGATGAGTACAAATCAGAGTCAATGTGTGAATGCTGAGAAGGTTAACCCTTGAAGCACTATAGTAAAAAACCTGTGGTTCAAAAACTGATGCTTGTTTAATTTGAGACCAAAAAAATAATTTTTTTGATGTTTATACACAAATTTCGTTAGAATAACTGAGATTTAAACGGCTGATAAAACAAATTAAAAACGGCTTAAAAATCGTTCTTAGGGACGAAAGGGTTAACCCTTTAACCGCCAGATTTTTTAATTGAAATTTTCACCCACTTGAAGTTGTGTCTCGCTGACGCGATCCACAACTTCAAGTGAGTGAAAATTATTCAGATTTGACAAAATGGATGTGGACTATTTTCAAATCTTTATGGTTGATGTCACATTTTATCTTTAACATATTTAAAATGTGGTACTTAATGTGCTAATGAAAAATTAAAACCCGAATATACGTGGCACGGGCGGTTAAAGGGTTCAGCTAAAAAGTGGGTGAGATTTTTGTCCAGCAATTATCATCTGAACTGGTTTGTGCCAGATTAACAACAGAACATGAGATGGCCACATGACTAGAAGCTACAACAAGTGGCTGCGTTGATTCTCACCTTCCAAATGTCAAAAGCGTGATTCATGTCAGGCTCAGTGATGAGTAAATCGTCATCAACAGAAAAGAAAGCTGTAAAAATTAAGATGAAAGTCAACATATTTAGGAGTATTTGTCATTTGTTTGAAGCTGGAATTGCTAACGCAATTTCCGGCTTTAAATGAATGAAAAATAACATTTTTTTATGAAAAATAGACAATTTCAATATGAATTAGTGGATTAGCTAAACATCAACCAGAAAATATTTTATCAAATTTACGTCATATTTTTATTAATCTAAACAATGTACAAACCCTTATATACATGTATATATATGGGTCTATCGGCACAAGGGTAAATACATGTGATGCATACGCCATGATTTTCATAGTGTGTACAAACACATAAATTCAGTGCATGTGATACATGTGACATGGTAATTATATTGTGGTACACACATAACGTTTTCGGCTTTGTGTTTCCTGGAATACCAGTACTGGTCACAGCTACATTTACCATGGCCATACATCTACGTCCAAAATAAAATCATGATTCCCCAGCTGGATGGTTTCTAGATCTGACCTGGTGAGTATTGTCACTTCTTACCTGATGTTTCTATTTCTGGGTAAACGTGGAACCGGAGCCGTATTTTATTTTCTGTAAATATTTTCACGACGATAGTTTTATTGTACTTTTCCTGGATCACCTGCACCTCTTTGGTGGGAGGTTCCAGACCTATGTTGTTCCACAGTACCACTACCTTTTGCACCCGTTCCATCTTGAGAAAGCTTTCCGCAGTCTTCAGCATCACCTGTGTACGGTTGTGGGTGAGCATCACTACTGTAAACTGTGTCTCTGATTGGGAGGTTTCCGGAATAACAAACTCCGTCTTGCTGGGCACTACCCAGACCTAAAACAGGTAAAAAAACGATATGTTATCAAAAAGAAATAGTGGTAATAGGGGAATATAGCAATAGCATACTTCAAGGCTTCAAAACAGTTACCACAGCGATATGTTATTACAAAATAATGGTGGTAATAATATAATATAGCAATATCATACTTCAAGGCAAATTAAACTGACGTAGAAAAGCAGTCATGTGTGTTGCAAGACTCCTATATGTTATAAAAAAGAAATGGTGATGAAAGGAGAACAAAGCAATATCATATTCAAGACATATTTAACTGACGACACAAGATCTAAAGATGAGCTCCATCTGGTGAATATTAATACATACAAAATACCATTACTGTCTCTCAATGGTTAGTCATCCGCGCGATGCACATTGGGTAACATGTTGAAAAAACTTTTGTAGATGGACAATAATGAGAGTTGAACGCATCTACAACCCATTCAAGCCTGAATTTACCATTATAATCTTTATCCACTACAAGCCGCGAATTGCATTCGCAATTCTCGACTTGTAGTGGATGAAGATGACTTGAAGTGGGTGAAAAATTAAAGAAAGTTGCCATGTAGGCCCCTATTGATAAAAACAGTTTCATGGACATTTTTCTTCTAAACCTCTTAGTTGTAGGATAATTAAGTGTGTTTTCAGGTATTTAAAATGATGCTGTGATACATAATAAGGGCATAAGGTTCGGCACATTTTCTGTTTCTGTAATTTTACCATAAGTTAAAATTAGTAAACACCTTTGAAGATTGGTGCCTGAGGAGCGAATTGTGTACAAACGGCATTGTAGGGGCGGTTGGTTGTACATGTATGTTTACTTTCTGTGATTGTATTCACTCACGGGTTTTAGGACACGTCGAACTACGTATGCCATCAACAAACTTTGGATATCTACTCGGAAGTCAATAGACCTGACAGTCCTATAAGTCAAATTTTCCCAGCGACTATACTTCCACTTTGACATCTCTGGGGCAATGTTCAGAGAGCTAAGTTATGATCTAAGGTGTTATTTCACTACATGTATGTACTGGTTATTGTACTGGTAAAGATGAATTTAACTATCAGCTTAAAGGTGATCTATCACCCCTTATATAGTATGAATATTTTTGTGACAAATAAATCAAAGTTGCCACAAGATGGGGCACAAGTGTTTTCTTATATCTGAGAGGGTCACATGATAGCCAATCACCCTCATCCCCCATATATGGGGTGATTGGCTATCATGTGACCCTCTGAGAGGGTCACATGATAGCCAATCACCCCATATAAGGACATAGTTATTCATATCATATAAGGGGTGATAGATCACCTCTAACGTATAAGATCGTCTCACAACACGCCCCTGAGCTCATGCTCACGCTTATTATGCAGAATTTCGTTAGTATCGTTAATTGGGACGCATCTCTGCTTGATGGTCATCGATCCTTAGCTGGTATATAAAAGTATATAAAAAGTATATAAAAGTAGTTCAAACTTGAAGACTAGGTTTTATACACTATGGTCATTCTGATGGTCAAGTTTTCACAAAACCTCCTTCACCCAAAAATTAAATAATGACATCTTCCTTCTAATATCTTTAAAACGAATATGATTCAATTTAATTTTGTCTGAAATTAAATGTATTGATAATTTCACTTCATCACATGAAGTGAAGCGTAGACGTTGTACATGACGCCGTGTAGCTCACTCTTGGAGCGCCGTGGTATTTTTCTAATTTTGATAACACAGAATTTGAAGTTGTTTCTCTAACGCAACACATCAGTAGTAAATCATTTATTAAAGTCTCACTCTTAAATTACAAAAATCACGCAGAGTTTGGGTTACGAGAGACACATACTAAAATATGCGAGACATACATAAAAACATGGCAATCAGAAATAAAAGTTATGGAAGACATGTAAAACGTTATGAATACTTACATACATACTTAAATACATACATACATAAATACATAAATTCCCATACATAATTGTATTAATGTATTATCTTACATAATGCATCACATTGTTCATTATATTAATAATTTTAAGGCAGGTTTTGGCACATTTTGACACTATAGCATTATCATAAAAAAAACGTAGCTTGGCGTCTTCGTCATGCGACACATCTTCGAGTGGGTCGAAATAACTTAAATAATGTTATATCTCTGGATGACTAGATATATAAATCAGCTAGAAACATACCAAACGACACCATCTGTGATCAGGACTTGAACGGTTAATATTGTCTACATTAACCGTAATTGATTTAAATTTTCACCCCCTTGAAGTTGTGTCTCGCTGACGCGACCCACAACTTCAAGTGGCTGAAAATTACTCATATTTGCTTAATTTGACAGCAAATATTTGCATATCTTGATCTTTAAACACACATTTCATTTCCAATAACTGATGTGGTCTACTAATAAAACAAATTAGAAACGACAATAGTCGTGATCAGCAGGATAAGGGTTACTACAAGGCTGGGTGATATCGATGAGTGTCAGGGGAGTGAGCGAGCGAGTCAATATTGCTCTATGTTGTGTCATCTGTCTGTTTTTTAACTTTCTAGACGCTTTCAAAACAGCTGATGAAACACATGTGTAAACAAGTATAAATCGTTAAAGCTAAGTTCATATATGCACGAATACGAAAAGGAATAGGAACGGCGAAAATCCCTCTTTTCTTTTTTTAAGATACAATTTAGATAAGATTTATTTATAGTCGCAAGCGTATACAATGTAAAACATTAGCAAACAATAGCTATTTCAGCGATTTGTGATTTAAAACAGGATACAGCAAAAACATTTAAAACAGGCAGTTTGGCTGACTCAGTTCTGCAGATACCGGGAGCTTAGGTAAAATTATGTGTTCACATAGACACTGACACGAATATGAATACGAACAGGAAGATGTTTATTTGGATCGTACCATTTCAAATACACCCGTGACGTCAGTCTTTTGTTGAAACAGTAGATTCGGATCTACGAATCCACTGTTATTTTGTACAGGTCATTTCGGGTACAATATACGGGTTTAACCATGAAACTGCATGTCTGATTTTATGGTTTAATAACCAGACTAAGAATGAAATTTATGTTTTCTATATCAAATCTTGGAACATCTGCACATACTCTGTGTATTTTAAGTCGAAGAAAGAACTTAATTACAATAGATTCGTAGATCCGACCCGTACATTCACATTCACGAATCTATCGAATTTCGAATATCTTTTAACTAAAAATTATTTTCAAAAGTTAAAATATTTCCCTAAATTTATTATATATTTTCTTAGTGTGAAATCATTTTTTTTATTTGGTTTAAATCCATGGTATCACAACATTAAATAAGCCGAAATCCAAATGGCAAATCTGGACCTTTTTCCGCCTAGTTCAAAACAAATTGCTTAGCATATCATTTTTGGAGCTGTTTTTTACCAAGGACAGTCACATTTAGGAGGGGGGGGGGCGACAGTGGTGAAATCGGCCTTTAGAATGTTGCCATATCGATGTATTTAAATTGGACTGGCATTTAGATTGAGAGACCATATAATGTTTAATAAAACAATTATTTTTATATTATTACATTATAATTATGTTATTGGAAAATATTATTTAATATATAATCGCCACGTGTAGCCTTGTATCATTGGACTGGTTCGCTGTCCTACTCCATCTGGCGAGCCGACTGTATCGCCAGATGGCGTAGAGCAGGGAAACAGTCTATTGTATCATAAGCACAACGTGTGGCTTTAAGTGACATGTCTGAGCATTGTTGAGGCAGTCCAATGATGTTATGTCATCTGGTGTTATGTCAGCACTCATGGATCAATATCCTGGACCCTTTCGTTACAAGGCGACGCATTAAATCGCACTTTTCTTTTCACAGAAAAATTGAATTAAAATATGTCAAACTTATGGAATGATACAAATCATGCATAACGCATTAAATTAAATCAATTTATTGTTTGTAGGTCTGGTGCTCATTTTTGTTAATTTGACCCTGGCAATCATATATAATGAAAGTCATTTTTGCAGTTCATACCAACGTTGGCCGATCTTTTACTATGCTAAAGCAACATCAACACTAAATTGGTTCAATGGCTCGTGTTTAGTGTGATTTAGACGCCTAGTTGTCGATGCCCCGATCTGTGGGCAGTGGACACCACTCGTGAATTACTGGATTAATTTAAAGGTGATCTATCACTCCTTATATAGTATGAATAAATTTGTGACAAATAAATCAAAGTTGCCACAAGATGGGGCACAAGTGTTTCCTTATATGGGGTGATTGGCTATCAGCTATCATGTGACCCTCTCAGAGGGTCACATGATAGCCAATCACCCCATAGAAGTACATAATTATTCATAACATATAAGGGGTGATAGATCACCTTTAAAGGTTTATTCTGACAATGATAACACATATAACAAAATAACTGACGTCTTTAAAAAATCTGATATTATTTTATATTTTTGCTTATTTCTTTGTTTATATGCCCAAGTGGGAACATTAATTTTGAGCATATTCGTTACTGTAACACTATACTAAAATCCTCGGAAAACAGGTAAATAAATATGTTTAAAAGAAGTGTTGGTATTGTGCACAATATGCATCCCTACTATGAAGGATCGCCCTATATTCCAACACCTTATATCCCACCACCCTATATCCCAATAAATTAATTAATTGACTTCTCATAAAAGTACCAAGTTCAAACTGTAAATGACACCTACATTGCCTGTATAAACCAATACATAATAGAAGTAATACCGTATTTCTGGTAATATTCGCGAGGTTTTAATTTTCGCGAATTTCGCGATGACGATGAAATTTGCGAATTCAAAAAACTCGCGAAAATCATTATTATAATAGCGATACTAAAGACTAATACAAATTCGCAAATTCTAAACTTTGTGAAAAGTTCTAAAATCAGAAATTCGCGAAATTTAAAAAAACGAAAATTACCACATCTGCAGTATTTAAAACTTAGTTGTGTGCCACGTTAGCAGATAGACCTTGAAATAAGCGAAAATTCAAGAGCTCCAATGGTTTATTACAATAGAGTCGCTTGATCAGATTTTATGTTTTGAATTTTTTTCGTATTTTAGGGATTGAGAGGGTGCACGTCAGCTGGTGGACTGTGAGCAGTTGACCATTGTAATGACACCAATCTCACTTTTCGGTCGATTGCGTTTCTTGTGAGAACTTGTCACTCCAGAATACACGTACATGTAGCGTTCACCCTATACTGGTCCAATGCCGGGCCACCGTCTACGACGAAGCCCCAGCATTAGACCGACATCAGATCAAACTCGGGTGTATCTGCCTTAGCCATTTAACCCTCAATCCGCTAAAGACGACGATAGTCGTTTTTATTTCGTTTTATCAGCCGATTAAATCACTGTTATTGGGAATGAAATAAGTGTTCAAACATCAAGATTTGCAAAATATTTTTAGTCTCAAATTACGCAAATGTGAGTAAGTTTCACCAAGTTATTTTTATTTTGTTAACAAATGTTGGTAATTTTCTCCCATTTATATTTCATATAGTTTTGAATATAGCGCTTTAAGATTTAACCGCTATATAATTTAATTGAAATTTTCACTCAGTTTAAGTTGTGTCTCGCTGACGCGATCCACAACTTAAACTGAGTGAATATTACTCAAAATAGAGGTTAGATATTTTAAAATCTTGCTGATTGATGTCACGTTTTATCTTTAAAGTTTAAAAAAATCTGGGACTTAACGAGTTAATAAAACATCTACTATAGTCTGGGCCGGCGATTAAAGTGTGAGTGTCGATGCGTTTATGATCATGTTTATTATGACGGGATCATAATAAATCCACATTTCCACTATACTTGTCATGGCTTGTGATGACCGTCTCACGGCAAACACGGTACACACTCGTAGTGTTTAACCCTTTAACCGCCAAATTATTCAATTTGAATTTTCACCCACTTTGACGCGAGCAAAAACTTCAAGTGAGTGAAAATTATTCAGATTTGACAAAATGGAGGTCAACTCTTTTTAAATCTTGCTGGTTGATGTCATATTTTATCTTTAACATATTTAAAATGTGGTACTCAATTAATGTGCTAATAAAAATGAAAACCTGAATATATGCGGCAGCGGCGGTTATAGGGTGAAAAATAATACACGTTGATTCGTGTGCTGCTACACCCGTAAATATACGGTTTCAAACAAGTTTTAGATCAATATAAATATTAATACATTTGTTAAAATAGTTTTTGTTGGATGCTTTTGAAAACACACCAACGCGAACATTATCAAACACACTTTTTATTATTCCCCAAAAAAACAACCCAACACGAAGGCAACAATTCGCGTTCGCCGTCGCGCAAATCATTCAATATTGGATATGTCTACTTTTTGATAAATATATATATTTCTCGTCATTTGCTGGAAATTGCGTTTGCAATTTCAGCTTCAATATACGAAAGATAGAAGCAAACAATTCAGCAGCCCAAGGGTTAACAAGAAGTCTTCAGTCCAATGTCATTGAAAATGATGAAATATCTTAGCACGTGTTCAGTTAGCAAAATTAATCAATACGGTAGTGTCTATAATTCTCATAGACATAAATACTCAAATTATAACCATGGTAACAATGGTTACCATTCAAACATATACATATTACATTAACATTGCACCAATGCTATCGTACATATTTTAATGTATTGATTTATTATTACCGCTTAGCTATCGTTCTTTTGTTCTCTCGCTGATCTTTCTGTAATTAAACGGTTTGTTTTTCATCTTGCTGGTAGGCGATATTAAATCTTAAATTGTAATTCGTCGCCTCAGAGCTAAAGGATCCTATCTGCCACTCTAACGAGTGTCAGATAGGATCATTTAGCTCTGAGGCGAAGAATTAAATACACGCCGCTAAATTAAAATAAATGCCAGTTCTCATAACATTCCCCAAGTATGTATAAAACATTTCCGACGCTGAAGAGTATCATCACACATCATTTCACAATGAGGCATATTTGCAGACACTAATGCAAATGACAATGTCGATGACAGAATCATAATGGATGACTTGTGGTGACTCCCAATCTAGCCCCAGTATAAGCACTATATTGTCGTCAGATATACGCAATATCGTATTTTTTTTCTCGCGTGTTTTGGCAAATTCAGACTGCAAGACTTGTTGATTGAAACTAGATATCTACTATTTAATAGTGATAATGAAATTAGCATATTGGAATTTTTTAAAACGACATGTATGTTGTTTGTGCAGTGTGTAATACCCTTATCTAAATAATGTCACTGATAAACACTGCAGGGTACATACTATAAGAAAGAACTATATATTTATATAAAGTTCTTGATATGAGACATCCTCCTGTCAGCGAGAACACCACATATGACACGCAACAACGTACCAAGGATTCCTTGCTCGGACTACACACATTATACTTAGTCTAATAACAAACTCCTACTATATGCATAACATTGGTCATTGTGTTTTGCTTTGCTGCTATGTGGTCCTCATTGCCGATGGAAATTACGCTACAAAGGCGAGATGCATCAAATAACACAATGTACATGACAAATAAGTCCATGAGGACTTTTTACGTCAATAAAAATTCTGTCTGTCTGTACAAAACATCATAAATAGACCAACAAAACACGAAACGTAGAAAGAATGCTGCTTTACATCTGGACCAATCTTTTACTGTCGGCCCAACATCAAATAAAATAAATGATAACAATAATTCAACACATACTAATTCAATACAACCCAACCTATTCGATTTCGTTCTTGACTTGACTCAGGTCTTTCAAATCCTTAAATTTGAAAATGTTCTTCTTGTAGTTATTTTGTGGGTTGTTGCGCTTTCCAGGGTGTATTTCACCTATATACTATTCATAATAATATGAAGGTTTTTTATCTCCGGTTTTGGCGCGGGCAACTTTTCTATATCATCTAATTAACTCTGATACGTTTAAAAAAAAATGTTAGCGCTGTATAGGTACGTCAATGTATTATATTAATGTTGGGCTGACGTCGTAGACGGCGGGCCAACATTGGTTCAACATTGGGTCGATGTGTCGTGTTTGCTGGGGTAGCACTAGTAATGTATATACACTGAATCCTGTACGGATATAATATGGTAATATAACTTGATTTGACTTGATGATTTGATTCATCATGCAAAACCCGTATCACCTCCAGTGATTCAAATTTTACTGATATTTAGTATGGAAATTAAAATCCTTGGAAATTGGAGTTGATGACCTGGTTTATTTCCCAGAAATAATAAGGGAGGCAATTGATGGTCTAATTTTATTTGGCGTACTAACATTTTCTCATATATTTGTTTTGTAAAATAGGCAAATTATGACAGCCGGTACGAAATCTACCAAATAAATTATAATTATTAACATTATCATTTCTTTTTAAATAAGGCTCAAATTGTTTAATTTACTTTGAAAAGTGTTTCCAAACTGCGACATTGGCCCAAGATTAGACCAGCATTGATGAATCATGTTCAATAGCATAACATTATTTGAGCATCTTCCCACGCACGGCTTGCTGCTCCCGTGGTCGCCGACCGAGGTCTGCGACCTCGTGAGCAGCGACCCTTGCTGTCGGGAAGATGTATTTGAGAAACTACCGCCGGATTTCACATTGAGATTGAGACTGTATTGACAGCTTTAACCGTCCGTTGGTGTTTCTTTCTATTAGTAATGTTGCGTCATCCACCAATCCCTAATAATAGGATAATCTCAGGTAAGCTGATTTCCTTGCGTTCACACGGGACCACTTTGAGCAAACCCATGACCACGCTGTGATTCTGCTCAAGTTCAGGACTTTCCACAAGAGCCTCTAATAAATAGAACAGCCTTGATCATTGTTAATACAATGCTCAGGGCTGTGACATTAGCCCCCTAAGTTATCTTATTTCAATTTTCATCCACTTGAAGTTGTGTCTCGCTACTGCGACCCACAACTTCAAGTGGGTGAAAATTACTAATTTTTGATCAATTTGAGGTCGAAATCTTGATGTTTAAACACTCATTCCATTCACAATAATTGTGATTTGAAAATCACTTTTGTCGTGCTCAGGGTTTGAGGGTTAACACAACAAACATCGCTTCTTGACTCGATGTTGTGCTTACGTTGAGTCAGCGTCGCCACCATTGGTTCGATGTCGGCGACGCTCAACTTCTTCGCACGTGTTCGATACAGCCAGGCTACACAATCGTGATACAACGTGTGCGTAGGTCAAGGGGCAAACATCATAATGTGTTTAAGTACAGGTGGACGTACAGCATGTACAGTAGGTCTACATGGTATAATAGCAAGTAACTGTAATGCAATATAATATACAATATAATATACACCGTTGGTCTAACACACTTGGTGACCGGCCCGCATAATTTTACAACTACACAGAAATGTGTGCATGCACACACGAATCACTCACTCCTCTGGTTATAAATGACAAATTATTTTCTTTAGATAAGTTATTTGTCGAGTTCCACGCAACCACATGTGTTGCCGCCAGAGATGGAGAGCATAGCAAAAGCTGTGTTTCTGTATTCTGGTAGCCAGTGCACACTGATATAAAAAAATCAGTCGGATTTGGAGATGATACTTTAATAACAACAGTAATGGGGTCATAACTATATATGAAATACAAGTACATGTTATGCACAACAAAATTTAGGATGTTGAAAAAAAACAGCAGTAGTCTTATTTAATACTTTAAAATTTGACACGATGAATGACGTAAATTTAAAAAGATTAAATAATGCCAATTTTCATTATTCAAAAGTTTATTCAAGTATTGGGATTGGTGTAATAATATGTCAAATACAATTTTCAGCATCATTGAAATGGGGGCATGTGCGAGGATATAATGGGAATAATATCCAAGTTCTTACATATTACACAGAGTACTACTTATCAGAATTATTTGTTTTGGGAAATAGGTTATTGAAGAGAGACAGCCGGTGCGAAATTTTGTCAATGAAATTCCATTGACATTATTCATTTTATGTTCTTTTTTCAGATTATCTTTAACCAGAGGTATTTCATTGAAATATATCTGCTTTAACTGCATGGCTGTGCAATTACAATTTATTCGCAATCCAATGTTTCGAAATCCTAACGTTGGCCCACCGTCTGCGGCGTTTGCACAATATTAGGCCGACGTTGGTTTAATGTATCATGTTGACTGCATAGCCCCGCAAACACGAAACGTTCACCCAATGTTGTTACAATGTTTACCCACCGTCTGCGACGCTGGCCCAACATTGTACCAACAAAGGGTGAATGTCTCGTGTTTGCTGTATGGCCCCACAAACACAAAACGTTCACCCAATGTTGTTACAATGTTGGCCCACCGTCTGCGACGCTGGCCCAACATTATACCAACATCGGGTGAATGTCAGGTGCTTGCTGCATGGGTTCTCACCTGAGATTCTATTGTAGGCTCTTCATGATTAGCTGCAGCCTTATCTTGCTCTTCATGATAAACAACATCCTTATCTTGCTCTTTATACTCTACATTATGAGAAGGTTCCTGAAGGACTGGGTTTTCCACAACCATCTGATGGTCGTGTACCCTGTTAGATTGGTAACCAGCCTCTCTGTACTCAACAGACACATCTTGGCGTACACCTATTTTCTCCGGGGAAATATCCAGTCTGGTCACAAGAAAATAAAACAGCAGCGGCAACAAGACGACAAAGGTGATTAATGTCTTAGCGTACTTCATTCTCCACATGGTCATTGACTGTGCTGACGACGAGTGCTTGGACAGCTACAATGCCGTTTAATTTATGCATGATAGCTGTCACGTGGGAGTTATATGACTGAAGTGCAATGTAGGATTAAGGGGGGGGGGGGTATTTGTGCTTCAGCTCACATGTCAACATGAACATGCGTGATCATCATATTTACCAAGGTATCGATTTCTTGCTCGGGAAGGTTTAAACGGCCAGCATAATAATACTAAATATGTGTCAGCCTCTAGAAAAAATTGCGATTAAAATAAATCTAGAAAATGCACTTTGACGTTTATGTGATACTCCATGTTTCAAACTTATTCAAAATATATTTTATATAATTTTTTATTTTTAAATAATGTTTCAGCTATATACATGTTCAAATGAAATGAATGGGATTTTAGACCACCTTTGTGCACATATACGCTAAACCGGTCCAGTAAATATGTTCAAACTCCAAAAAGTGGATTATTGGTGGCTGGTGTCTAAAATAACAGTGACCCTTCATGTGCTAGGGACGCGTAGATCTGTTTTTACAATATGTTTAATTTTTACAGAAAAATCTTATGAAATGAGTAGTAAATTACATGTATACCATCAATAGTAACTGATTTCCCAATTTAGCTCTAGAGTTACGAGTAAACATAACAAGGACCGGCTCACCCATCAATCCATCCATCCATCCATCCATCCATCCATCCATCTATCCATCCATCCATCCATCCATCCATCCATCTATCCATCCATCCATCCATCCATCCATCCATTCATCCAACCATCCATCCACCCATCCATCTATCCAACCATTCATCCATCCATCCATCCATCCATCCATCCATCCATCCATCCATCCATCCATCCATCCATCCATCCATCCATCCATCCATCCACCTATCTATCCATCCATCCATCCACCCACCCACCCATCCATCCATCCATCCATCCATCCATCCATCCATCCATCCATCCATCCATCCATCCATCCATCCATCCATCCATCCATCCATCCATCCATCCATACACTT
>OZ024905.1:95693233-95703233 GCA_964017125.1 Flabesymbios commensalis | reverse complement strand
AGCACATCCAATATTATTTCCTATGTGTCTTCTGTGTCGACTTGGGAAGAGGTTTTTAAATGGACATAATCTATCTAAATGATTGCAAAAACAAACGCATAAATTACGGCTTTATTGCAACTGAGCAAATCAACTTTTTATTCAATCGGGGTAAGTTTCATAGAAGTGTTTTTATCTATTTTAGTGTAGAATGAAAATATCTAAATGACAGTACTAACTTTACAAACTTGGAACTGGTGTTGTTAATCAAAGTGACGTATTTTATTCGGCTTCATCTCATATCACCTCGTGACCCTTTAACCCTTTAAGCCCTCACGATGTATTAAGGCATCATTTTACATCCCTGAAAATATACTTAATTTTCCTACAACTAGGGGTTTTAGAACGAAAATTTCCTTGAAACTGGTTTACCAGTACATGGCAATTTTCTGTAATTTTTAAACTACATCAAGTCATCTTCATCCACTACAAGTCGAGAATTGCGGCAGCAATTCGCGGCTTGTAGTGGATGAAGATGACAATGGTAAACTCAGGATTGAAAGGGTTAATGATCTGTGAGCATAATATGTCTTATTTTATTTGACGTATTATCATTTGGTGCATCACCTTTTGCTCTGATGTGTCAAGGTTTTCAAATGTCCGTAGATCTTTGAGCTCCATTAAGTCACCACTTAATGACCTGTGATTATAATAAGTTTTTTATTTTGTGTCGCGTATTATGTTTGGTGTATCACACTGCAAATTTTGAGAGGTCCCAAGGCATACAATAAAACATGATTATCTCTGATTTTTCATTGCTTTTCAATTGACCATGGATGACCTTGCATCATACATACCTAAAATAACCTTGAACCAGGATTTAGCCAAATCACACGAGATACTTCTACAGACATATCAGTCGATTCAACATTCCCCAAATAGGTAAAAATGACACTTAAATCGATACTGCCATATGATCTGGGAAATAGGCTAACTTACACCCTGTGACACATTTTTGTAATTTTGATTACGGGGGGATGGAGACCTGTTTGTTTTACTGAAAAAATGAAATGAATTGGGTTGTATGCCATCTTTGTGCACATATAGGCTAAACTGGGCCAGGATAATTGTTTTACTGCACTATTTAGACTGGTTATGGATCATGTGTGTCATGTCTCAATGATAACTATCGCCGAGAAGACAATATAAAATTATAATAAAGAGTTGATAAATGGTTTGAACATAAAACAATGAGCGAACGGAGAATAAACAAACAACACGAACTCTGAAAGAAATGAAATGAATTTAATGTAATATTATATATGAATTCCGAAACAAAAATAGATAAATACAAAATGATGAAAAGTCTGATGAGGTGAAGTTATAATATCAATAGCCGAAGCTCACAATGATTCCAAAAGTCCAAAATACGCCTTACCGCTAGTGGGGTGAACAGAAAGTGAATTCTGTTCACGAAACGGGGTTCTATACACCCCGAGCCCGCCCACATAATCACGCAATGTTCACTTGCTGATCATAGCGGTCAATTCAACAAGTGTCAATAGTTCACTACTCCGATACAGCTACAGTGGTAACTCCTCAATGTTCAGAGCGTACACAGCCACTCCCCAGATACGGTTGTTGTAGATCAGCGGCCGTAACATGTGTTACTTTCTTAAAAATATTAATAGAACTAGTGAAATTACTTGACCACATCATCTGTAAAAAGCGATGCAAGACAAGATGACAAAAATATAGACAACACGATCAATGATATGTTTACTTTTCAGAATGATAGGCTTTCTGAGGATCTCATTTTGCTTATGGGGGGGGGGGGGGAGGCTCATTCTAGCTTGGCTCAGACATTACAATTAGATCGTATCCGTAAAAGGTGATGCAAGGCAAGATGACGAAAATATGGGCAACACGTTCTATGAGATGATTTCCTTACAAAATTGCAGGTTGTCTCAGAATCAGATTTTGCTAATGGGGGTGGGGGTTGGGGAGGGGGGTAGTAGCTTTTTGCACTCAGAGCTTGGTTCAGACATTACAATTATTATAGACAATTATTATAGATCGTATCCGGAATAGGTGATGCAAGCCAAGATTAAAACATATGGACAGCACGATCAATGATGTGTTTTCTTCAGAATGACAGGCTTTCTGAGGATCTCATTTTGTTTATGGCATATCAAACAATCTGTGAATGTGGCTGTCTGAAGAGTGAGTGATTGATTGTCATCTAATGCATCATCGCGGTCTGGTGGAATGTCAGGACAGTAAATCATGACACCTAGCAAACATCACCTATTAGGCATCATTGAATCAATGTTGGGGTATTGTCGATTCAGCGTCGCAAATGTTGGATCATCCTAATCCCAACATCGGGTCATCGTCTAGTGTTTTCTGGTCTCAGAAACGGGTTCCAAAACAAATACAACACCACTGAATCTGATAAAACAAGCTGCCAGGATGTTTCAGATCGGAAAATCTATAAATACAAGATACAAAAATGTTAAATTTTTTTTTTAAATATACGACTGGAAATGACTGGCAATTAAAATGACGATTCGTGAATCAAAATACACCAAGAAACAACGCCTCAAGATGAGTTTATACAGTCTGTGGTCATAATTTGTATTGTTAATCGCGCAATAATCTCTTTGTGCTTTTGGTTTATAGAAAAATATGTTTTAATTGCTAACCCTCGTCACACAAAGCTTCACACTAACAGGATCTGAAACAATTGAATAAATCTCGGATCTTTGCTGCTGTGTACACTCTAAACAATATAGGTTCTTTAAAAATAACCCTTCAGTACTATAACCATGCAACCCCTGGAGAACCCTGCAAGGGTTCTCCAGGGGTTGCATGGTAATAGTACTCAAGGGTTCCTTCTAAATAACCTGTATTGTTTAGAGTGCATAATCGACATCATTTAAAGGGACCCCTTGGGATGAGACATTTTCAATTTTGACAATTTTGACAATTTAATTTATAAGAAGCTATATAGCCTACTGATCTTAACTAAAAATACAAAAAAGTCAAAAAACAATTTTAAAGCACCGAAAAAGTGTGAAATAGCTATATTTCCAGGTCGTATATTGACATATAAACAAAACAAGTCAGCAATATACAGGACTTTACACCACATATTCCCACGTCAAGGCAATCGCCGCTAATTGGCCGCTAATTGGTATCTTATAGTCAGGACATGGGGGCATACACCTGCAGCACTGATTGTCTGCCCAACGCTGGCCGGCGGCATCAACATGTGGCCCAATGCTGTAGGAACATTCAATCATCCTTCAGCAAGTGTTTAGGTATACAAAGAGTTTGTTTGGGTTTTAAGCGGTTTCAAAGAATATTGATAAAAAAAATATTTGTAAAAATCTAAAAACTCTGAAAAAAATGAAATCATGATATGTGGGATACACTTCTTCATTACAGAACTAAAAACGAAAATTGATGTCATCCCAAGGGGTCCCTTTAATCTTGCACCGAGAAGCACGACTATAATCGTTTTTACTCCGTTTTATTTGACGATAAAATCACTGATATTGGGAACGAAATGGGTGTTTAGACATTAAAGGTGATATATCACCCCTTATATAGCATGAATAATTTTGTGACAAATAAATCAAAGTTGCAAAAAAGATGGGGCACAAGTGTTTCCTTATACGGGATGATTGGCTATCATGTAACCCTCGGAGAGGGTCACATGATAGCCAATCACCCCATATATGGGGTGATTGGCTATCATGTCACCATCTGTGAGGGTCACATGATAGCCAATCACCCCATATAAGGACATAATTATTCATACCATATAAGGGGTGATAGATCACCTTTAATTAAATAAATAAGATAATTGAGCAGGCAAAGGGATGAGCACTCCTAATTTATGTGTTTGTTATGTTAATAATGACACTGTACTTCGAAATGAGATTGAACTATGCTTTAACTTATTTCGCCTTGATAGCAAAGTATAGCGGCATATCCGGAATGACATACATTAACTTTAAGCCCTCACGATGCATCGAAGTATCATTTTACATCCCTGAAAACAGACTTAATTTTTCTACAACCAAGGGTTTTGGAACGAAAATTTCCATGAAACTGGTTTACCAATACATGGTAATTTTCTTTAATTTTTAAACCACGTCAAATCATCTTCATCCACTACACGTCGAGTATTGCGACAGCAATTCGCCGCTTGTAGTGGATGAAGATGGCAATGGTAAATTCAGGCTTGATAGGTTTAAAAAACACACGTTGATCTGATATAATCCATGATATAATCCATCAGAAGTAGTACGTTCTGAGCTCGGTGATTTTAATCCACTTTTAGGTGAGAACTGTGGTATGTGATTTATTGATGTTAAAGGAAATATTTTAAAATGATATATTGACCCATTGAAGGCCAACTACGACTACAGTCGTTTTTTAACCCTCACAACGCTGAATATTTTTCCTAAATCATGGAGTCCAAAGAGTTTAATCTATTCAAAATCACCCTAAATGTCTTTTTCAGCTCTTTCTGATTCATCTGAATACCTATGCTATGGGTCTACGGCCATTAGAAATATGTTTACTCCTTACAGTGCGGGATCGACTTTAGTCGTCAGAATCTGACGAATGTGACAGGCACTCTTTGGTGTAGAACACTAGACTTGGCCCAAGTCTGGTATTCTACCCCCTAATTTAAATAACAACTGAATGACAGCGGTGATTGGTTGATCTCGTCATGTGACAGGCTGAACCACTCCTCGATTGGTCGGGGGTAGAATACAAGACTTGGACCCTAGACTTGGTCCAGCAGGTGTTACAGGCGTCGCTGCTGATCCTGTCCTCGTATATGTCTGGGGTTTTTTCCATCATGAGGTATTCTGTTTACATATGAATGGAGCTCCGCAAAATACCTCAGCCAAGTGTTGGGAACGATCCGCATTACGATTCGGATCACGCGGCGGAGGTTTGCAGTCTCCGACTGACTGTCTACTTTCTAACAATAGATTTGATAAAAACAATGCAGCCCATATAACAGCTACTATGATAACTTTATTAAAAATGCATCACAATGGAACTATATATATTGACATAATATTATTTTATTATTATTATGATATCATGACAAGCTAGTTTACATTTTTGTTGGGACGACCGTCTCATTATCATTTTGCTATATATTTGAAATATATCTGTATAAATCAATCTACATTTTGCATGTTTGTAGATATTTATTATGTAATCACTGGTACAATATCGTTTTCTTTATAATCATTGACCCTTTTGCAACTTGAATATCTTGAAATTATGTTTTCTTGTGTGAAAGGTGGACATAGTGGTAGCGGCATTTTTTTCGTCTTAACTATGGTCTCCTGACTGTTATTTGTTATTTGTACTTCTCACTTTATTTGTAATTGATTATGTTTTGGTCAAATAAATTTATTTTCTTCTTCTTTCTTCTTCTATATCCCTGAAATATGATGTGTTTGAGCAATAATGGAGTTAACGCGAGTATGTAGTTCTGCACATAACATATATACAGCATACTATTATAAATAACACCAGAATTAATTACAAAGGAACAAGACAAGATACATATTCCCATCTGTACGCGTCTTCCTGTCACAATATTGTCACAAAGTTCAGATTGCAACGTTAAGACAAATATCCGGTGTTCCTGACTTCACAATCCTTCTCCTGTATATTCATTTTTAAGCCTGAAATAAAAAACTCAATTTTATCTGATTTTTAAGGCCGTTAAAATGGCATAATCTCCTTGAAATATGATGGCGGGATGGTGGTAATGATAAAGTTAACAGAGAGTATGTACTACTACACATAGCATATCGTCCAATATATTAGAGTTAAAAGGTTCTAAATTGCCATTTTGTAAAGTGACAGCTCAGCACATTCCATCTCCAAGGGGACGATACATATATGGCACATCGAAATGGCTGCAAAACTCTTTGTTTTTTGTGGAGTTGAAATGGCACATGAATGAACATGTCAAGTGACCATGGGGTAAATTGTAAAAAAAACCTGGTTGATAAGTCTTCACACTTTATATAAGACTATAAACCTGCACATTCACCTTAACACTGTTGTCTTGTCACATTTTTGCACCACTTGACATTACTTTGAATAATGCTCATCAAATAATAATAACGCCCTATGAGTTTTTTTAGTTTTTTTATTCGAAGTAGACGAAAACAATATTAAATACAGTGTGATACTCTACTCTATTTAATAAACAACTAAATGACTATAATGGTGAATGGCGCATCATGTCATGTGACAGAATGAGGTACTCTTTATAATTGGTCAGCGGACTTGGCTCAAAGTATCTGGCGCATGAAGTGGTGTGCTTGTTACGTAAAATCTACACTCTAATGAAAACAAATCCCTTTTTAGCATTTAGAGCTAGTTGAGCTGACACAACCCCCTTTGTGATTGCCGAAATTGGATACATCGTACTTTATCTTTTTCCTGACATATTGCTGTTCATAATGTTGATGTATTGTTTCTCATTAAGTTGGGCTACTAATTTTCCTCTGCAGATTTTAAAGCATTGTGTCTCATTATTATATTATTATCGTCTCTGATTATTTTGATGTATATTGTGTCTGCTTAGTAGGGCTTATTGTTTCTAAGTATTGTGGTGTATTGTTTCTGATTACTTTGATGTATTGTCTCTGATTATGTTGATGTATTGTTTCTGATTATTTTGATGTATTGTCTCTGATTACTTTGATGTATTGCTTCTGATTATGTTGATGTATTGTGCCTGATTATTTTGATGTATTGCTTCTCATTATTAATATGGCGTTATTCTGCTCTACAAAGCCACAATGTTTGCAAGTAAGCAGATACTGCTTTTTGACTCCAAAGCACTGAAGGCGCTCAGCAAATCTGTGTCAGCCATCCGGAAATGACTGTCTACTTCTCTGGACAAGCGAAGGTCGTCTTCTGAGCGAACCAGGTTGTAATAGATTAGTTAATGGTGGATCAATGTGATCAGTGTCGTCATCGTGCCTGGGAATGATCCCTCAATTAGCCTGAGGCGAGTCCCCCGGGAACCCCATGCTAGCCCCCGAGAACCCCTACGAGGACCCCAAAGACTGCCTTCCCGGATCTGTTTGTAGTAAGGATCCCAGGCTAATCTCTGGTCGTCAGCAGCAAACAAAATGTGAGCACGAGCTACCCGTTACAGTAGATATTCTGTGTTTTTGTTAGCACCTGTATAACCAATTGTTAAAAAATAAATACGCTTTCAATCTTGAGACACTCATATAATGTATGGTGGGACTTAAATTTCGAAAATAACACAATTTGTCAATCACTTGAAGTTGTGGATCGCGGTAAATGAAATGAATCGGGCTTTAGGCCACCTTTGTGCACATATAGGCTAAACTGTGCCAGGAGAACCTCCCGAGGATGGTGAGATGATTGAGATGACACTGTCCTCCAGACACAGTATTTGAAATTCGAGCCTTGGCAGTCTGAGGCCGAGCACGCTACCTCTCGGTCACGGAGGCTCCCCACAATACTGACTTTCACACGTGAATGGAGAAGAAACATTTTTGCTTCTTTCAAACCGCCGAGACCGGGAACCGAACCCCAAACTCTGGCGTGAAAGGCAGCGGTGCTAACCACTACCCTAGGGCCCCCGCCCTGTGGATCGCGGTAGCGAGACACAAGTTCAAGTGACTGAAAATTCCAGTTTCTTAGCTCAGTGGTCTAAGGGTTAACCAGCTAACTACCCGTTAAAGGTATATCGGTCTCTGGCAGCTAAATATTACTGAATTAAGGTTTTCACGATTCACAACTTTAGGTGAGGGGAAATTATTGACAAGATGGAGGTCAACAATTTTGTAATAATCGACTACACTTTTTATCTTTACCATGTTTCTATTATTCACCCGTTATAACTATATCTGTCTCTGGCTTCACTGGCGGAGACACTGTGATTAAGCTCTTAACAGCTAATCTACTGAACTAGAATTTTCACGATTTACAATTTTAAGTGAGGGAATTTTTTTTTTTATCGTTACCATATTTAAATTACTTAATTTAATTTTCAATGTGCTGACCGGCGGTTAAAGGATTAATGTCAGACTGGTGTCGAAGACGGTGAGCTAATATTTCGTCAACACTACATCTGTGGTAGTAGTCCTCCAAGATGACACGGTTTCTGGAGGCAAAACTGAGTGGTCTACGTACTACATAGAATGTTCATGATTTATGTAAGCATGCCAGCAAAATGTGATATGGAGAATTTGCTGAAAGTTCACTGCTGCATACCGGTAGTAAAATGGAGACGTGGAACTTCTACTTTCTTTAACCCTTTCAAGCCCGAGTTTACCACTGTCATTTTTATCCACTACAAGCCGCGAATTGCTGTCGCAATTCTCGACTTGTAGTGGATGAAGATGATTTGATGTGGTTTAAAAATTGAAGAAAATTGCCATGTATTGGAAAGCCAGTTGCATGGAAATTTTCATTCTAAAGCCCTTATATGTAGGAAAATTAAATCTGTTTTCAGAGATGTAAAATGATGCTTTAATGCATCGTGAGGGCTTAAAGGGTTAATTGCAACTAAGAAAACAGGTCTCGTCCAAGAGATACATATTAGTATTTGCTCCGAAAAATGGCCCACCGCCGTCGTTTCTTGATTTTTACTTTTTGTGGCGGGGGGGGGGGTCAAAAAATATATATGGGTGTTGTATGAAAATGATGACAGATACAACATTAATGGGTTCAAGTTTATCATTGGAACTCTCGTGTAACCCTACAACTAAATGAAAAAATGGAGGTGAACGATTTTGAAATCTTGCTAATTGGTTTCACGAAAATATTTATACAATGTTCTATTCAATGGCCAGCCTCAACAGTCAGATCTAAAGTACTAGACTTTGATTTTAAGACTAGCTACTATCCCAGCAAACACGACACGTTGAAACAATAATGTTTTAATGTTGGCCCAAAGTCTGCGACGCTGGCCCAACAATAAAACATTATTGTTTCAACGTGTCGTGTTTGCTGAGATGGCCTCACCAAAGGCATTGTTCGTCATGGCGAAGCTCAGCACAAACATCCTCACCTCACTCTCGCTCCCTCCGTGACAGTCACCTCCGCGACAAACATCACTTGGATCAGGTAATAATAACTGATACGCTGTCACTCCTAATGTGATCAGGTGATATCAACTGGTACCCTGTCACTCCTAATGGGATTATGCCAACACATGCAGACGCAGCGTAAAATTACAACACTCATATTGCCGAATAGCTCAATATTTCTACGTTTCATTTACAAACATAATATCATTAAAATAATCCGCCTCGATGATATCCAGTCAAACAATTACTTTCTGTGAAGGTGAGATGCAAAGTGCCTAATTTACAAGGACATAAATATTAATGGATTTGTTCATATTTGTATGTCTCTCCCTCCGTACACAGAGGTGGGGACATGTCGGTTTACCTTTATCCGCTCAGTGAATCTGTCCTTTCTGTCGCGCTCCGTCTCTCCAGCAGTCAGTCTGTCCAGCGGTTTCTATTGTCACAGGCCACCCCAGCAAGCATGAGACGCTGAGCCAACATTAGCGCAGTATTGGGTTACCGTGTCGTGTTTGGTGCCACACTGAATATGGCCCAGCGTCACAGATGGCGGGCCAACATTAGCACAACTTTGTTTCAAAGCATCCTGCTGGTATAGCATATGCTACACAAGCCCATCATTGACCCTGCAATGTATTGGTGTATCATACATTAGTCCCATGTCGGGCCATTGTATACGACGCTGTTTGTTTGTTTGTTTGTTTGTTTGTTTGTTTGTTTGTTTGTTTGTTTGTTTGTTTGTTTGTTTGTTTGTTTGTTTGTTTGTTTGTTTGTTTGTTTGTTTGTTTGTTTGTTTGTTTGTTTGTTTGTTTGTTTGTTTGTTTGTTTGTTTGTTTGTTTGTTTGTTTGTTTGTTTGTTTGTTTGTTTGTTTGTTTGTTTTTTAATCAAGATC
>OZ024905.1:95650733-95688233 GCA_964017125.1 Flabesymbios commensalis | reverse complement strand
GTGTATTACACTATCTATAAGATGTTTTTTGTATTCCAGAAATGTGCCAAATACTCTAAGAGACTGATGTTAATCATAAACATAACACCAAGGTCATGTCAAGGTTACTTTAGGATCATTTGGAGGTCAAAATGGCAACAAACAGCAAAAATATCTACTTTTAATCAATTGAAACAATACTTGTGGTGCAGTCATCTTTTACAAAGGATTGGTTTTGACACATTATTGGTCAGATATCGTTTCCATGTACATTTTAGGAAATTGAGGGCAGTATCTAACTTAGGAGGCGAAATACACCCTTAGTATTCCCCTGACTACACCCCTTCCTCAATTGGTTGAGCAAAATTACAGTGTGCAGCAGCTGTTAAATATCAGTTTGGGTTCCCATGGCAAACTATTGATACATAAATGGGCTATGAAGTCTGACATGGGTTGGGATTATGCTTTACTGGGGTACCGTCGAAAAAACCCCGTTAAGGTCATATCAAGGTCATTTCAAGGTCAAACTGTCAAAAATCTCTAAAAAAAGGTATTTTTACTTTCATACCGGATACCAGTATTAATTTCTAGGCTGCATCATTTTTTTCAGAAAGTTCGGCAAAATACATAGTGTAGTGTTTAAGCTCCCATAATGAAACAATTGTGCATTTCATGATTAAAGCATGAAACTTCTAACATTATTAGCACATATCCTGATCTTTATTTTAAATTGTGAGGTAGGCTAGATTTGACCCCTAGTGACCTCTAGGTGTCATTGACATCGATATGAAAAGACACACCCTTGAAATGATCTTTACTTGACCTTGGAAGCCGAATCTTAGGAAGCCGAAGGGCGCCATCTTTGTATGTCAACTGTAGCCGTCTTGTACATCGATTGGTTTAAACAAGAGTGAGAGGCAACGTTAATCAGAATTTTAAAATATACAGCGATATGATGTTATTCCCATTGTTATAGTTCAATACTAGTATGTTTTCGTGGTATCGTGACTAGGGCTACACCACACATTTAAACCAATATGTATCTATTTCGCGAATTTGTTACCAACGCTTACAAATACTCGGCGAGTGTTGCGAATTTTGAGCGAATTTCAAATATTTTCATTCATAACATTCGCTAGCATATCCGCCTATGTGTGAGAGGGGGGGGGGTAGATTTTTCACACTCGAGCAATATATTTATTTCAGTTTGTGTGTGGAGATATATTTACTTCACTTCCTTGTATATTTTTCTGTCTACAAATTTGGATCCTAAACTAAGCCTAGCCTTCATTTGGAGGCAAACGATTCAAGCAAAGCGAGGCTTCACAAATTTAAAGGTCATTTAATGATGCCAGATAAATGAGGCTCGATTTTTTTAGGATTATTAAATGATGTTGCTCATAAGCTTAAATAATTATTTATTTCAAATTTGAACATTTATATCCAACATCAGACAATTATTTATTTCACGAAAATTTAGTTTGGAAATATATATTTTAAAAAGTATATTATTACTGTTGATTGTCTTCTATGCGTAATGATGTGCCATTAAGCAATTATCACGGCGTGTAATGCTATGAGAGAGGAACTTTCAATAAGATGAATTAGCAAAAGCATAATAATTTCGGCGATTTCTTGGCAGCCATTTTTTTTATTATTATTATTTTCAAGGATGAGAGCTCTACCTACGCCCAGATATCAATGCAGGCGTGGGTAATTCAAAGGAAAAGAACTATATCAGCTAAAACAAAATATTTTTATGACAATAAGATTTTTTTTATGACAATGAGATTTTTTTACAATCCCTTATAATTATCATCTACTAATCCGTTATAACGGTCTACTAATCCGTTATAACAGTGTACTAATCCGTTATAACGGTCTAGTATTTCATAATAACTGTCTACTATTCCGTTATAACGGTCTAGTCTTTCGTTATAACGGTGTACTATTCCATTATAACGATATAATATTTCGTTATAACGGTCTACTATCCCGTTATAACAGTCTAGTAGTTCGTTATGACGGTCTAGTATCACGTTATAACGGTCTACTAATTCGTTATAACGGTCTACTAATCCGTTATTAAGGGTTACTAATCCATTAAAGAGGTCTCCGTTATAACGGCCACGTTTTCCGTTATAACGGTCTACTATTCCGATATAACGGTCTAGTATCTCGTTATAGCGGTCTGCTATTTAGTTATAACGGTTTACTAATCCGTTATAACTGTCTACTATCCCGTTGTAACGGTATATTATTTTGTTTTGAAGGCTATAACGGCCTACAAATCCGTTATAACGGCTTCCTAATCCGTTTTAACGGTCCACTATTCCGTTATAACGGTCTAGTATTTCGCTTTAGCGGTATACTATTCCGTTATAACGGTCTAGTATTTCGTTTTAACGGTCTACTATCCCGTTATAGCGGTCTAGTATTTCGTTATGACAGTCAAGTCTTCCGTTATAACAGTTTACTATTCTATTATAACGGTATAGTATTTAATTATAACGGCTCACTATCACGTTATAACGGTCTAGTATTTCGTTATGACGGTCTAGTATCACGTTATATCGGTCTATAATCCATTATAACGGTTTACGCATCAGTTATAACGGTCTACTAGTCCGTTATAACGGTCTACTAATCTGTTATAGAGGTGTACTATTTCGTTATAACGGTCAAGTCTTCCGTTATAACGGTCTACTATCCGTTATAACGGTAAAGTATTTCGTTATAACGGTCTACTATCTCGTTATAGTGGTGTTGTATTTCGTTATGACGGTTAGGTCTTCCGTTATAACGGTCTACTATTTCGCTATATTGTTCTAGTATCTCGTTATAACGGTTTAGTATTTCGTTATAACTGCCTTCTAATCCGGTATAACTGTCTACTATCCCGTTACAACGGCCTACTAATCCGTTATAACGGTCTACTAATCCGTTATACCCACTAATCCGTTATAACAGTCTACTAATCCGTTATAGCAGTCTACCAATTCGTTATAACGGTGTAGTATTTTGTTATAACGGTCTACTAATCCGTTATAACTGATTAATAGACCGTTAGGCCTATGACGAAATAGTAGACCGTTATAAATTCTCAAGGATAAGAGCATCCGCCCAGATAACAGGACAGACATGGATAATTCAAAGAGAAAAATGTTTATCAGCCAAAACACGGTTATCTACGGAAGTGGATTTATTTTCTAATCCGTTTTAACGGTCTAGTATTTCGTTATAACGGTCTACCAATTTTTTATAATGTCTAGACGTTAAAGCTGTCTATTATTCCGTGATTTTGATCTTGTAGGTCGTTATAACGGTCTAGTATTTAGTTATGACCTTGATAACGGTCTAGTATTTCGTTATAACGGTCTACTATTTCGCTATAACGGTTTATAGCAAAATAGTAGACCGTTATAACGAAATACTAGACCGTTATAAAACGATAATTTATTGTTATAGCGGATTAGTAGACCGTTATAGCGAAATAGTATTCCGTTGTAACAAAATACTAGCCAGTTATAACGGGATAATAGAACGCTATAGTGCAATAGTGGACCGTTATAGCGGAATATTAGACCGTTATAACGGATTATCATACCGTTATAACGAAATAATGTACCGTTATAACGAAATACTAGACCGTTATAACGGAACAGTAGACTGTTATGATGTATTATGTACATCATAACAGTCTACTGTATGTCGGTATAACAAAGTACTAGACCGTTATAACGAAATACTAGACCATTTTAACGGAACATTAGATCGTTATAACGGATTAGTAAACCGTTATAGCGAAATAATATATCGTTAAAACGAAATACTAGACCGTTATAACGGAATAGTATATGTGCAAAGTAGTTAATATTATATATCCTATTTGATGGCTATGAACGGTTTAGTCTAGTAATAATACAATTGTTGCCGACAAGTGGAGGAAAAACGCCATGTCCTAATAGAAAATAATGCAGTCTATTCAGTATGAATTGAATACAGAACGATGGAATAATCGGTTTTATATATATCATGGTGACAGGGTATTAATTTAACGAGAAAATTTGGCAGTCATGACATCGATATTTTGCCGAGCTTTCTAAAAATTTGATGTAGTCTGGAAATTAATTCTAGTATCCTGTATGTTTAAAAAATAACCTGCAGATCACCATATCCCGGATAATTTGAGTGGAAAATTTGCCTAATTTCTTACAAAGTTTGAGTTTTTGCACACACAATAAATTATAAAGTTGATTTTAAATTTCAGAGAAATTTGTATAATTTTTTATTAGGGTTTTGAGTTTTTGCGCTTACAAAAAAATGTGATTTTGAACTCTGGAAGATATTTTGGTAGCATGTTTAATAACTCACTTGCACATTCCCAAGTTGTTGAGAATGTGATTTAAAATTTGAAATAAATGACCGCTACTTTTTATTGCACCCACAAAAAATAAGTACCGCCTGATGCCTCACGCTTGATAGATCCCGGCGCGACTAAAATCCCCTTTTCCCCATGGACGTGGGTTAAAAACCGGCTCACCACTTCTATTAGGATATTAGGGTCACGCTAAGAATATATATATAATTCAATGTTCAAATCGAACAGTTATAATCAGTATAAAATGCCGTCATTTTCTCTAAATTTATGAGGTATTCTAACAACGTCCAGCTACCTGGAACATTAGACTAGAGAGACTAGAAAAAAATGATGGCATTAACGCCATACCCATGGCTCACATGGCTTACAGTATGCATCTATGCCTATAGATAATGATGTGGTCCCGAATTAGAAGCCACTGCTTTGTTGACAAAACTTATTGAAGGGGAATGATTGCTACATGGATGCTAGTAAATGTATAACCAATAGGCCTAAAACCAATTACATTAAGGGGAATTGCGATAATAAAACAGAGCTGTCTTTAAATTATCAGATATGGCTCACCTGCATAGGTAGGTTGATGTAGATAGATGTGATTCTAGAAAAATTGTATACATGTGCAACCACCTGAGTGGAGCTCAGGCTCCTTTAAGTTAAGACACGTTTGAAAAAGAAATTGGAACAACTCTGAAGAAGACATGTGATCATGGTAACAGTTTTTGCCAGTTTGACCTTGAAATGACCTTGACATGACATTCAAATTGCTTTCGGATGGTACTCCAGTAAAACACAACACCACTCTATGTCAAACTTCATCAACCCAATTATTTATCAATATTTAGCTATGGGAGCCTAAACTAATCTTTAACAATGCTGCATAATTGTAATTTGGCCGCTCAACTGAATATTGAGGATGGAGCGTAATAAGTGGAAGATATCCTCTTTCCCAAAGGTTGATACTGCCCCTAATGTCCTTAAATGTGTGTGGAAAATACATAGGACGAAGAATATGTCAAAACCAGTCCTTTGTAATAAATGATTCCACAACCACAGTGTGGAAATTGATAAAAAAAAATGGACATTTTAACTATTTTTGCCAGTTTGACCTTTAAATGACCTTGATGTGACCTTGACATGACCTTGGTGTTATGTTTATGATTCAGAACAGTCTCGTCGAGTAGTTGACACACGTTTGGGACACAGAAACAAATCATAGACATTGTAATATACAATTTACACTACTTTTTGGCTTTGCCAGTGAATATTTTGACCTTTTGAGGTCATTGACCTCTAGAGGTCATCAGAGGTCAAATCCAGTTTACCTCCACATCTAAAAATGACCCTTAGGATATGTTCTACAAGTGGTAGAAATTTCATGCTTTAATCATAAAATGCACAATAGATTACCTTATCTACTAAACTACTACTGCCGTGCAAAGCCAAAAGGTAGTATATGCTCACTTTACAAGTAAGCAGAAACTGCCTTTTGCCTTTCAAGAGTGGACGGATTCAGATAAATCCAGAAGAACATGATGGATGACTTAAAAACGTCACAGCAGTATACCTGACTACTCTGGGAATATCGTGTCCAAATTTCATGTTGATTGGATAAGAACTCAGGGAGAAATAGGGTTGCAAAAAACCTGCACAGAATAATGAGATTAAAGATCCAAAAAGAAACCAATATATTTGGGCAGATCCCAAATATAATAACGCTAGTTTTGATAGTTTCCGGGAAATTGCCATTTCTTCATGGAGCATGAGATTAACAATAATATTCGTCTTTATCAGGACCCGTATCCTCGTACAAGTTACGATAAATCGTAGGCTTCTGATTGGTCGAGATGGCCACACAGATGAGCTCCGTCAGCCCAGCAAAACACAGATCCAATGCTGATTATAATGTTGTCTCATCGTATGCGACGCTGGCCCAACATTAGAACAGTATCAGATTGCATTGTGTTGCTGGATTACGGCGCTCACTTCTTCCTAACGTAATAATAACACATTATTAAGATTAAATCTAAATTTATGACATTAAAATGTGACATTAGCTGCTGTGGTGTATAATATTAGTCTAATCACGACTATAAGAATTGATTACGCCATCAAATCTCTGTTGTCACCTCCGACATGAGGGCTCCTGGTTTGTTTCGAGTTGGTGTGTTTGTTTGTTGGTTGGTTTGTCTGTCTATCATTCTATGGGATTTGTATGAAATGTTTTGCGGATGTGTGTCTCTGGTCAAGGACCAATACATTAAATTTTGGGGATGATCCTGATAACGATCAGAATGCAGCTTCCGGTTTACGATCATTAATGTCGGCGAAGGTTTTCATGCCCTGACTGACTCACTGTCCAGTTGGGAATGAAATGAGTATTCAAACATCATGATTTGAAAAATGTTTGGTCTCAAATTAAGCAAATATGGATATTTTTCACCAACTTGAAGTTGTGGGTCGCGGTAGCGATACACAATTTCAAGTTGGTGAAAATTTAAATTATTATGTCTCCCTCTCTATAGAGGTGGGAGATATATTGCTTTACTTCTCACCTCTCATTTCTTGTCACATCAGTTTTGTGTCTGTGCGTTCTCCTCGTGCAGGGGGTCAAACACGAGGCGTTGACCCAATGTCGGACTGTTGTTGGCCCACCGTATACGACCCTGAGCAAACATTAGCCCAGTATTGGGTTACGTGTCGTGTTTGATGCCACGCTGAATGTGGGCCAGCGTCACAGACGGCGGGCCAACATTAACCCAGCTTTGGTTCAAACAATGTGCCGGTATATGCTACGCAAGCCCATCATTGACCCGGCAATGTGTCGGCGTAACGTGCATTAGTTCGATGGCGGGCCATAGTGTACGACGCTGGCCAACATTTAAACGGCACTGGGGCGTTGTTTACTATGTGCACGTACTGACTGTGTCATGTTTGCTGGGCACTGGCCGCTGATATACCCAGCGAGTACAAATCATTTGTGTGGCAATTGTGCAGTGTTGGGCCAACGTCGAAGACGTTGGGCCGATATTTTAGAAATGTTGTACGCGTGTTTTGTGTTTGCTGCCATGGGCAGGTGTCTCACTGACCTGACCCTTTCTCCACTGTTTAAATTAGGTAAAATACATTATAGGCATACTTAACAAAAAAAGAACGCAGCACCACTTTATGGATATACTGTTCAAAACATTATATATTTTTCAAGAAACAATGACCACGTGTGGCTGATGACGGCGCATGCGCAAGACAGGCCACACACGGCCGCGGCGACAATGCAGTAACTTACTGAGACTTTTTGAGACGTCGCACAACAGTGATTTCACGGAAGCATACCGCCCGGGATCACTGCATTTAGAAAAGTGTCTGTATTGTCACCCCTCGTAGTTTGTAGCAGCGTGTAGGCCTAGCGCTATCATCAAAGAGGACGGCGATATAGGTTCGCAAAAACCTTTGCTAAACACTTATTTGTGTTGTAAACAACATAAAATATTCGCAATTTGCCAATTTTACGAGCGCCAGCGGGGATCCTGGATTCGATTTGATGTTGACTGATGACACTCACTTGTATTTGTGACAAGCTCAGTACATTCTGTCCGTCTGTCTGCCCCTTTCATTTCTGACAGTCTGTCCAGCGCTTTCTATCGTGCAGGCGGTCAAACACGAGACGTTGACCAATTGCTGAGCTAATGTTTGCCCACTGTCCACGACGCTGAGCCAACATTAGCCCAGTATTGGGTTACCGTGTTGTGTTTGGCGCCACGCTGAATATGCAGACAGTGGGCCAACATTAACCCAGCTTTGATTCAAAGCATCATGCCAGTACCGACAGCATGCCCACTGACTAGGGCTGAATGGATACTGGCCAATACCAACGATGCTGGCCCAACATTTAACAGACAATGGGGCGGTGTCGGTTTGTACTCGCCGCCAGCAGTAAGCACTACCAGGCCAGCGTGCAATTGGACGCAGCTCTCAGCAAACACGAGGCGCTGAACCAGTGCTGGATTGATGCTGGGCAAGCGTCGCAGACTGTGGGCCAGCATTGGACCGGCATTGGGTCAACGTCGCGTTTGCTGGGAGTGTTAATTGGCCCACTATGCGCATATTCAGCGTGGCGCCAAACACAACACAACATTATATATTAAAATTTCCTCTCTATTCTGCTCCACGAAATAAGCTGCTGAAAGCAATCCGAGATATCATTGCACCCGGTGTCCACCACTCTATACTTCCTCATCTTGATCCACTATTATTTGTAAACATTGTCTTGAAAGGTTGCAATGGTGTTAAGGCAGACGAAAACGTAAACATATTTAAAGCATTTCAACACTTCATTATTGTGAGTGGGCGCTTTAAGTGATCAAACACATCAACTTTATATAAATTGTGTAATCTGATATAGGTGATGTAACGTCCAATGTGTTATGTATATATATTGTATTGTATTGTATGCCTTTCTATGTATTAGAGAGGCCCTCGACTAGCACTAGTTTGCTACTTGGGTAATCCAAAGCTTACAAAATAAATATGTTTATATTATATTTATATATATAATTCTATATCATGTATGTTAGACACCCCCGTTATGCTATATATGCTAGGTAAAGAGTGATGCGTATATAAGGGCGCCCCGGTGTCGAAGTCTGTCTAAACTTAAATAACTATAGAATGACTGATCACAATCGTTTTAGTCTTACTTAAATAGTATTTTCTTACCTGATTAAATGCTAGTGATGTTTTAATTTGTTTCGGTTATAGAATAAAATAAACGTTATAGATTTTAATTTATCCGCGATATCTACTTATTATAATAACTATCTGTACAATTATATTAAATATTCGTTGGAGGCTTGGTACATGAAATTCTGTTTTTCGGTTT
Organism: Flabesymbios commensalis; assembly: GCA_964017125.1. Lineage (NCBI taxonomy): Eukaryota > Metazoa > Annelida > Polychaeta > Terebellida > Flabelligeridae > Flabesymbios > Flabesymbios commensalis. The sequence continues at coordinate 95,678,997 of OZ024905.1, read as the reverse complement.
ATGTCGGTTAATGAATGTCTCCCCTGCGTCAACTTATCCACCTTTAGTGACGTGTAATCTATAGAATCAGTCCAGGAGGAACAATTCCTCTTAATAAAACCCAAGTGGGAGGCTGGTCACAGATAGAGCCGTATAGTCCTCCTAACCCTTTAAGCCCGCACGATGCATCCAACAATGATTTTGCATCTCTGAAGAATGACTTAATTTTAAAACGAAAATTCTCATGAAACTGTTTTAATAATAACAATACTTTTTACAATTTGTCACCCACTTCAAGTCATCTTCATCCACTACAAGTCGAGAATTGCGACAGCAATTGGCGGCTTGTAGAGGGTGAATATGATAATTGTAAATTCAGGCTTGAAAGGGTTAATAAAACACAAGTGGGAGGCTGGTCACGGATGGATTTGTAGCTCGGGCATATGCCGCTCAATATACGTTGAGTCGACATTGATTCAATTTAGATATAATGTCGTGTGCTCAGGGATTTGTCAGGAGCGCGCAGAGCGGGGCACTGCGCGGAATTAACGTCGATACACTGGTCTCAACCTTAACTCGACGAGGCTGCCATTAACGTGATCGCCTGGTCACATTGAGTAGGGTGAAACAATGTTGTTTCTCTGAAAACTCCACACGGGAACAGCGGGGTTCGAAACCGGGACGAATGCATGACTGGCGAGGCAGTCAGGCGCTCTAGTCATTACGCCGCGTCCCCTTCTCCCCAGGGCTTTGTTTGCGAAGAGCTTCTTTTATAGCCACATGACGTTGTTGCGACGTTGAATCAACAACAAGAGCCATTTCCGTCAAGCTGCATTAATACTGTGTTATCTAACCTTTTGACATGTTTTTCTGTGGTCTAAATTTAGTTTTTCCCGAATTCGATGTCATGAAAAATATATTTTTGTATATAGTTAATTAGTTTATATTTCGGAAAACAATGCAAGTGGTAGGGTCTAGGCTACTCAAGGTAAGTTACCGAAACTCATATGCGAACAACTGTGGATCGTTCAACTGTCGATCGTTCATGTGATCTCAATCCACATTGAAACAACGTTATATCAAGGTCATTCAAAGTTGAAACATGAGGGCAAAACGTAGAATTCCATATTTTCAGGCACACAATCCAGACACACAAATTGTATTTTAGGCGTATGCATCGACAACTTGGCTTACACATGTCACCCGTAGTTTTATGAGAGGTGAGTGTTACTTACAAATTATTAAATTTCGCCCCCGTGCTTATTTTTCATATTTCCCATTCTGACGCGAATGACTTCATCAGCTCAGCATCTGCAGCTATTGACTCTAATTAGCAACCACTCATATTATCGCATTAATGATATCACATTGCTTTTTATATCCCATTTTTGATTTCAGTCATTCAGTGGAACGTCATGATATTTCTTAACCATGAATTAGGAAACCTAGTGAGCAGGTGGAGTAAATAGTAATGGGGACAAAAACATCAATAGTAACCCTAACCTGCTAAGGTAATTATTTCAACTACTTGAGGTTGTGTCTCGCTACCGCGATCCACAACCACAAGTAGTTTAAAATTACTCATATTTGTTTAATTTCAGATCAATATTAACAAATATTGATGTCTAAACATTCCTTTAATTACCAATAACAGTGATTTAATTGGCAAATAAAGTAGGTTAATCCTTACAGCGCAGGGATCGAGTCTAGACGTCAGAATCTGACGTCTGTAGACGTCAGATTCTGACGTCTAGACTCGATCCCCGCACTGTAAGAGTAGAAATATTTCAATTGGCAGTAGATCCATAACATAGGTATTCAAATGAATCGGAAAGAGCTAACTAAGACATTTATGATGATTTTGAACTGCATGACTAAAACCTTTGATCTCATGGTCTATATAAACATATTCAGCGCTTTAAGGGTTAATAGCGACAATAGTCGTGATCAGCAGGAAAAGGGTTAATTTATTTTACTACTATAGACGTCTATATGTTGGTAATTGCAAGTTTTTTTATCAGATATATTATAAATTTGGGATGACATGAAGCTATATTGATCTATACAGTTTTACATCTTCACAACATTATTCATTTGAAGGGCTGACTTTAATTGAATACCCGTATTGCGTTTTTACGGGAATTATATATGTGCTTTGCCTAAATATTGAAAACGACAGATAGGCCTGGATAGATAAATCATTTATTTGACAAAAAATATACATAAATCCATATATTTGATTAAACCATGTTTTAAGTATGTCTGGAGTCTCCCATTAAAGGTGATATATCACCCCTTACATAGTATGAATAATTTTGTGACAAATAAAGTTGTTTCCTTATATGGGGTGAGTCACATGATAGCCAATCACCCCATATATGGAGTGATTGGCTATCATGTGACCCTCTGAAAGGCTCACATGATAGCCAGTCACCCCATATAAGGACATAATTATTCATACCATATAAGGGGTGATAGATCACCTTTAAGATACAAGTTGTATCGCTATAACGCGGCCACCGACTATGGTTGTATTGAAATACATGTACACAGAACAATCAGACATGCGCATAATTTTAAAATTGTTGATTTAAGCGTACACTCAGTCACCAGCATGCAAAAACACAGTTTTGCTATGCTATTCAACTCTGACCCTAAACAATGCGGTTGAATCTGACTCAGACTACAGTTAACCTTTTCAGCGTGGGGACCGTCTTAATACGTCAGACCGAAATAATTAAAATAGTTCTAATGGCTGTATACCCATAACATAGGTATTCAAATGAAGCAGAAAGAGCTAACTAAGATATACATGATGATTTATAGAAAAATAATTCAGCGCTTTAACCCTTTAAAGCCTGAATTTACCATTGTTATCTTCATCCACTACAAGCCGCGAATTGCTGTCGCAATTGTCGACTTGTAGTGGACGAAAGTGACTATAAACCCCTAGAGTTGTAGGAAAATTAAGTCTCTTTTCAGGGATGTAAAATGATGCTTTAATGCATCGTGAGGGCTCAAAGGGTTAAAGGTTGAGATGCTGCAGACACGGCCATCTGAGGTATCCACACTGATATGTTGTCAAGGCTGATGTAGCATTACAAATTAAAGATTGAAAGTTATTAAAAAAAACATAGAGATGCATTAGAAAATGCACGGCGCCTTTTTCCCACTCAGTCATCAATTTGTAATAATTGATGAGAGTCGTTATATTTGAATAATTAAGTAGGTTAAATTATGATTGCAAAGTATTTGTCTTGCAAATAGTTTGGTAAAATATATAATCCCCTTCACCACTAATCACAATTTTAATAGTTTTTATTAACATATTGAATCACTGTTATTTAGAATAAAAGTTGTGTTTAAACATTACAAGTTGACACATTGATCGTAAATTAAACTACATGTATTCACCAGATTGAAGCTGTGGTACAACTTCATGCTGGTGAATATTAAACTAGATAACATTGCGAACAAAGAGTTAGAATATGATGTCATCTTTTTTTAATAGTATAGGCTATATATATATTTCAGTTGATAGTTTTCCCTGGTATATATAAAATATGAAGCCTTAGCTTTTTATGTCATTTTTATCAGGCAGTTGAAAGTGCAGTGGATCTTGCATCTGGCAGATAAAGAGGCTGTTGGCGCCATCTTTCAATATGGCGGCTGAATGTATCGTTGGTTTCCTGTTTTCTTTGTTCGTTGGATAAATTGTTATTGTTGTCCATTATTTTGAGATAATCAGTTTAAATTATTCCACTCAATGATCATCAAGAAAACTTTTAAATTAATTATAAGATAATTACATTGGAATGCAATCCAATTCGGCTGCAACAACTCCAGGTTGAGCTGTTGAACAGCTCGAGCATTTTGTGTGTCGTAATTAAATGCAAATGGTGCTTATTTGATCGCGGAATGGACAATACAGCCTGTCACAAAAGTGAAGCGTGTATCCGCGCACGTGGAACCAAGCGGTACAGGGGGTGAAGGGTGACCCAATCAGATCCGTGTCCGGTCAGTCGCGCATCTCGGAGGTTGGAGAAGGGGATATAAACCCGGCCATAATTACTTAAAATTACGTTTCACCGGTAATTTTACACACTTAGGCTCATAACTTATTCCTTGCGAGGGTGCTACAATTTCTCTTTATCTCACCACAGAAAGTAGAGAGATAACATTTATGCTTATCGCTCGTAATGAAAATTAAGGCTGCAATGACATATAAAATTTCACCACGAGACTCGCGACCAGGGACTGATTAAGAGGGATTAATCCCTGTGATTGCTTATTTGATTACACACCACAACCACAGTGGTAAGGTCGCTATTTGGCCAAAACCTTCATAATGATAATAGAGGCTGTAATGATATATAATTTCACACCGCGAGACTCACCACCAGGGCTTGATCAGGAGGTCTTACATATCTCGGACTGATCGATCGGTTACATAGCAAAGCCACGGGGTTAAGGTGTGCTCAGAGGACCCATTTACTAACCCTTCAAGCCCCCACGATGCATTAAAGCATCATTTTAAATCCCTGTGAACATATTTAATTTTCCCACAACTAAGGGTTTTAGAATGAAAATCTCCATGAAACTGGTTCACCAATGCATGGTGATTTTGTTCAATTTGTAAGCCACGTCAAATCATCTTCATCCACTACAAGTCGAGAATTGCGACAGCAATTCGCGGCTTGTAGTGGATAAAGATGACAATGGTAAACTCAGGCTTGAAAGGGTTAACTAAAACTTCACTGGGAGTCAGAAAAATAGGAGGTTTAGGAAAGAAACCTCCAAGGAATACGATGAAGATGCACATAACGATAGTCACATATATAGCTAATGATATCCCACAGTGTGCGACACATTGACCCAATGTTGTTTTAATGTTTGGACAAGCGTTTACTTATGGTGTTAGAGCCATGTTGTCTTAATGCAAAGCCACGCCTTGCACAACTTTAAAATAACGTTGATTCAATGTCGTTTGGTGGAAAAGTCATCGTTTTTATAATTATTTCTCCGTTAATATGATTGAAACATCAAACTATTAAGTTTCAATAGCCATCAGTAGTATAATTATATATACACAAATATATAGATTCTCAAAGTGTCCGCGATTAAATCAAATTTTTTTTTCTTCGGGTTATTTCGGATATTTTGTTAATTATTTTTTTAACCAAGCTTTCGTAAAATCAGAGTTCCTTCCCTCATAGAGAAAAACGGTAATGTCACTAATATACAAACAACGGAGCACGCAGAAACATAGTCAACTATAGGCCAAAGTCTGATTAGCACATACTACAATGTTATATCGAGCGTATGCAAAATGTGCTACATGCATGAATCTCAATATTGTTGAGCAATACTGGCGCTATAGATGTCCTCATATCATATGTAACGTCATGGGTAGGCCTTTATCACAGGTAGATCTATGTGTCCGATATAATTGAAACCAGTACATATGAAAGCGGTATTCTCTTTATTTTTGGTTATCAAGAAAGCCTTCTTCGATTCGGTAAAATGTGATTTTATATTCGAAATTTTGCAACTGGTAACTTTTGGACGGATGATTTGCCAATGGATAAAGACCATGTATAACAACCTTTTCCAAAGTAATGCAATGCAATGTGATGCAGTACAATACAATACAATACAATGCAATGCAGTGCAATAATGCAATAATGCAATAATGCAATGCAATGCAATGCAATGCAATGCAATGCAATGCAATGCAATGCAATGCAATGCAATGCAATGCAATGCAATGCAAATGCAATGCAATGCAATGCAATGTAATGCAATGCAAATGCCAATGCAATGCATTAATGATCTATTTTACAATATTACAAAGATTGCTTCTGACGTCTTGGTGAATGTGAGTTAAGCCATGTCTATCCATGTGGATGTCGGTAATTCAAAATGAATATCAAGCTTAATCTGTTAATATTGTAATAAAATATAAGCCCAGATAAGCTAAGTTATTTTATCAGTGATATCATAATTATACTAATTAGTGACAGACAGGTGTGATATTCTAAAAGCGACAGACTCCTATCTTAAGTCAAATTGTACAACTATAATGGTTATTTACCAACTTATTGATGTAGGTCGCGGTAGCGAGACACTACTTTAATCCTTAAAGCGTGTGGATCGACTTTAGTCGTCAAAATCTGACGTCTGTAGACGTCAGATTTTGCCCACTAAAATCGATACCCGCGCTATAACAGTAAACATATTTATAATGGCTTTAGACCCATAACATAGGTATTCAAATGAAACGGAAAGAGCTGCCTAGGACGTTTATAATGATTTCAGATTGAAAAAAACCCTTTGGTTTCCATGGTTTGTACAGAAATATTTCAGTGCTTTAAGGGTCATGTGGGTGAAAGATTAAATTAGATAATCTAGCTCTCTAAGGGTTAACATGATTTAAGATCCACCAACATTTAAAATGTTTAATGTTCGAAATCAGCGACAATTCCATTGTCATTTTCTCATGTTCACACATTTAGTTAATCAGGTTAGTCACAAAGGAAACTATGTATATATTGTTGTTGATTCTATGGTTATATGCTGGGCTTATGTAACAAATGATTATCCAATATTGAGCCAGCATGGGACAGTGTCATAGTAGAATATCTGCCCTGCATGATAGCAGTCAGATCTCTGAGCAAATAACTATCATCCCTATGTTTAGTCGATTGTGCATAATGTATGTACTTGACTGACATTTATTTTAACTTTTGTAGCTTGTTGAACGATCAGGATATATTATGTTGAATCGATACAGTTGTGCTTCTAAAGGTGGAGATTTGTATCATGAATGATTTAACACGTTTAACCCTTTAACCGCCAAATCATTGAATTTCCACCCACTTAAAGGTGTGTCTCGCTGACGCGATCCACAACTTCAAGTGATTGAAAATTATTCAGATTTGACAAAATGGAGGTCAACTCTTTTTAAATCTTGCTGGTTGATGTCAAATTTCATCTTTAACATATTTAAAATGTGGTACTTAATGTGCTAATAAAAATGAAAACCCGATTATATGCGGCACCGGCGGTTAAAGGGTTAAGTCTTTAACAGCCGGTCCCAATTAGACTGTCTTTTACATTTTTTATTAGCACATTACATCTCAGCTCTTAAACATGGGAAATATAAAACATGACATAAATCAGCTAGATTTGAAAATAACTGACCTCCATGTTTTGTCAAATTTGATCAACAGTCAGATATATGTGTTTCGTGAGTAAGCGATTCCCAAGAGCCGATAGCTTGAGATCATGAGCTATATAATAAAACGCTTAACTCGTTGACACTGCTTATTATTATCAGACTCTGTAGGGAATACTGATGCAGTAGTTGCTGAAAGTCTGATTTCTGTGGAATGACAGGATGCCGGAGTTGTCCTGTCTGTCTGAGCCTGCAGCAACCGACGGCTGGTTTGCAGAGAGCGGGGAACAGTCATCTTCTGTTATAGTAATCCTGGGCCAGCATTAACCGTTGTGCTGCTGGAGCCGGATATATCCGGTTTCGAGTAAGTTTCACAGGAAATAAAATTACACTGAAATCCATAAAATAGTTTGTGATAGATGCTCAGTTAATCAAAATGGCAATTTTCACACATGTTTATTTTTCATAAATAGTCATATTTTTCGTCATTTGCAGCTGGAAATTGCGTTAGCAATTCCAGCTTCAAATGACGAAAAATACAAATGAAACAATTCAGCAGGACAAGCGTTAATACAACAGAGGCTCAACGCATCAGAGGAATGGGGGGCGGGGGGGCTGCTCCGTTAGGCTCAACATGCCAACAAGTAATTCTATCGTGTATAAAGTCATTATCAATCACCCAATACAGTGATGGGCGTGCCCATGTCAAAAGCGAAACAAAAAGACCATATACTTTATGTAGAAAAGAGAATTATATAAGTAACTACTGGTCCAGATTGTTTCCTTTATCTATCTTTCCCGCAGAGCACGCAACGAGGACGCGTTCTTGTTTGGCGTGTGTTCATATGGTTGTCATGTTTATGTTATATCTTTGTTGACGAATGGTTTCTAGCCTATTCTATGCTGCACCTGGGTTTGCAACTATCTATCTATTACCTAAGACATTTGGTTTGGGAATATTACGTTCGTCTTGCATCCGAGTGACTGTTCTGAACACACCTGATTGCTGTTTGTCCACATAAAATCTCACACAACAACACTTCTTCTTTCAAAACCCTGACTTTAATCATTTGTGTTGTTTGCCTTCACTGAACCATATTATTTACATTGAGGCGGTCCCCACTAATATCCCCGATTTATATTTGAATTTGAAATGGATCATTTTCGAAATTGATTAGAAACCAACAAACTTGAATTTGTTTCTTAGTGTCAAACTGTAGCAAGTGACCATGTTTTCGACTTAATGGCTCTGTTTTAAAAAGTTTGACTTTAATGGGTTGACTGGCCACAATATCTATTCAGCTATTCTGCTTCCATTGTTGTTGCATTTGATATAGATGCTGTTACTTCTGCTAGAGACACTTACTTATTCCTTATAATGATGTTGTTTTACATACGCTAATCCTGCTGGTGTTGTTTTTTCCGGTGTTATTGTCGGTAGTCTTCGTTTTGTGGGTGTTGGTAGTAGTGTTGGTGTTGTTGTATCTTGTGCCGTTGTTTTTATTGCTGCTATTGTTGTCGCAGCTACATTTTGTGTTGTTGTTATCGCTTAGACTGTTGTTGTTGACTGTTGTAGTAGTCCATGGGCCAGATATAAACCCCCTCCCCCCCCCCGGATTACTGAAGACAGTTATTTTTGAACAACTTATTATATGTCCATTCAATATCTGCTTGTTTGCACTCAAAATATTGGTACTTGAGAAAATACTGGGTCATAAAATATTAACAAAAATGAGATTCAATAATATATGTAATAACCCTGAAAATAACTGACCTCCATTTTTTGTCAAATTTGATCAACAGTCAGATATATGTGTTTCGTGAGTAAGCGATTCCCAAGAGCCGATAGCTTGAGATCATGAGCTATATAATAGAGCACTGTAAGATCAAATCCCAAATCATTCGTATTAAATTATTTTTAGACAATCTATGATATATCTATTAAATAGCTGTATGTTTGGATTCAAAATATCGGGGCAGGAAAAATACTGCGTCATAAAACATATGTACCTCTCCCCCTGAATTTTATGCACTAAATTTATATTCATGAAAGACATTCTGTATTTATTTTTTAAACGCCAGGTATTTATTCTAAGGATTATATACTAGTTATGTTACTAGAAGATGTGTTGTGAAACAAAAATAAAATAATCCCAAATATGAGATTCATTAATATATGTGATAACCCTTTGAATCCCAAATCACACGTATTAAAAGTGCTACGTGTATACGACTATATAGCTGTTGCTGTTACCCTGATGTTCATGACGTGAAACTTCTTGTTTTTATTCTAGCTGCTTTTGGTGCTGTTGTTGTGGCTTTTTGGTGATGTTATTCTTGTTCTCGTCTTATGTCTGCAATGCATCCGTTTCTACACCTGCTGATGTTGCTGCTGTTGCTGTTGCACAGATGCTGATGCCCTTTCAAGTGTATTTGGACGCTGTTACTCTTACTAATATCACTGCAACTGCAGCCGCCGCTGCCGCCGCCGCAGTCGCCGCAGCCTCCGCCGCCTCCGCCGCCGCTGCTGCTGCTGTCAATCTTATTAGGATATCTGCGGCCCTTGCATGGCTTGCTGTCACTGCAATTGATGCCGCCATCCAATCAAGACATCCTGTCGGCAACACGTGTCTCTCAAAGCGCATCAGACACGGACTACAGTGACGTGTGGCCTACTCCCCCAGTGAGAAGAACATTCATATGATGTCACTCATCAAACTGCCAAAGTAAACACAATATCAGGTCTGAGTATCAGGGCTTCACATAAACCATATATTTATAAGGTAAGATTATATTCTAGAACTTGGTAACTGAGAGCAAAGTCTATTATAATGTTATCATTTGAAACATGCACTGACCTAATAACTCTTCACCTACTAATATAGTCTATATGATATGTGTTTAACATCATGCAATAAAAATAGTTCATGTTGTACCTGCTTAGACGGGGTTGTCTGTCTGACACTGCGCTTCCAGACAGGGAGGTGAAGGTTTCTTAAAAACTGCATAAGTTCAGACAAAATAGCGGCCATTAAGACTGATTATAGCTGTTCTATTCGAACTTTGAATTGTTTATTTTTTTAGCGTGATCCTCAAAAAATATTAGAAGTGGTGCGCAGCGTCACAAGTGGATTGTAGATCACTAATCAGTCCGATGTGGGCGCACAAATATCGAAAAGTTGCGTCTGGGGCCGGGTTTTTTTTATCAATAAGGAGCTGTGCGTGTGACCTGCGACCACTTAGTAAGGTACAGTAGCTGTGACTTGCGACCTGCCCATTAGTAGTATCGTAGCCAGGGCTCGCAGGTTTTTTTCAGTTTTTCAAGTTGATTGTAGATCACTTTTTTTCAATTAGGAGCTGATAAGCTGCACGTGTGACATGCGACCACATAGTAAGGAGTAGTAGCTGTGACCTGTGACCTGCCAGTAAATACATGTATTGTCGTAGCCAGAGCTGATCTGGGCTGACCAGATAACATATGATCTATCACTGGTGCAGATGCCGTTTTTTACCCGTTGGATTCAAAACTTTCAGCAGAAAATAATGAAGCCGTACTTTTGTTGTCTTTAGATTCTACATTTTCATGGATAATCAATCATAGTGAAAAGTCGGCGCAATTCGACAACCCTGAAACAGCTATGTTAAATAATTTATAAACAATTTAAATAAAAATAAATTAAACTAGAAAAGGAGTACCCGAACTCCGAGACCCAACTTTAGTCTGTTTGAGTGTTACAGACAAATAATCAGTGTATTGGTCTTTCTCATGGGCCAGAATCCTAAATGACCAGGATATAATTAAGGAAAGAACCAAGGAGACAAGTTCAAACGTATATCTTCGACGTGTATTCCTTTAACCACCATCGCCGGTGCATTTATTCAATACTCGCGTACGATGTACCTCGTACAGAGGATGTAGGCCTACCCACCAAATTCCGGTTCAATGTTGGGCCAGCATTGCAGCCCATTGCAGGTTCAATGTCGGTCAATCGTCTACGACGCTGGCCCAACACTAATCCATCAATGGGTCTGTTGTATACATACTTTGCGCAAACACATGGCATTCAACCAATGCTGTTTCAATGTTGACCCAAAGTCTACGACGCTGGTCCGTCATTGAAACAGCATTGGGTGATTGTACCATGTTTTCTGAGTGCTGCATTATGCTGGTGACGCTATAAGATCCCGGAGCCAGAAACACCAAATAACACAATACATTGGTCCAATGCTGATGTAATGCTGGACCACTGTCTGCGACGCTGGGCCAACAGTATTCCAACCTAAACCATTTAAGCTCCTAACCACAAATATAATCGTGACTTTTTTCTGAACACTTGTTAAAGACAAACGTACTTAACCTACGGACCTGAAGCGTTGTAGATGTATTGCACTTGTTCATAAGGACTGGTGTACAGAAATGTGAAGCGTTTCCCACAAACAGCAACCCTCTTTCCCCTACATATATTTTCGGTAGACGCGCTTTTTTGACATCAGCAATATTCCAATATCAGAGAAGCGTCCACTTTTGTACGTAATTGATCGATTTGAATGATCGTGAGGTCTATTTTTTTGTGAATCAAATAAAAATATTTATGTAACCTTCCAAGGTCAACTTATAAGACCAAATCAAGGTCAAACATAAAATGTACGTTTTTTAACGGTTTTAGCTTTCTGTCGCCACAGACAAACCGTACTAAAATAATAAAATATTGTAGGTACATTTTATAAAACTGGATGAGTGGCTATTGAAAAACAAAAAAATATTAATGATCTAATTACCTTATATCCAAAATGGCTGCAACTGACAATAAGCACAATTAAGCAAATAGGCCTATGTCACATCTTCCTTAAACATGTTAAATGACCTATTGAATTTTTCAAATCACTATAGGATTTTGTTTTTGTTTTTGATACATAGATAACATAGATAACAGGACTTCCTTACTTATAATGTTCTGGAACAAGTAAGCCGATAGATTCAGCATTAAAGCCTACAGAGACTCATTACGATACGATAATTTCAGAAAAAGAGTGTATACGTTCATATAACAATATCATAGTTATATGCCCAAGTGTTCCAACAAATAGTCATAGCTTTAAAAAAAGTTTGTCATGTGAAAAACTCAAGTTTGGCCACAATTGTCAGCTATATATAATAAACCTTCAAGGTTACAAACACAGTCCACTAGCTTGGCTAGGTACAGTTAGTATTACTCTTTATTGTGTCTCCCTGTGTACACAGAGGTGGGGACATATTGCTTTACCTCTGTCTGCTTAGTCTGTCTCTGTCTCGGTCTGTCTCACATTCATTTCTCTCCAGCGCTTTCTATCGTGCAGGCGGTGAAACACGAGACGTTGACCAATGTTAGCCCACCGTCTAGTGTTGTGTTTGGGCCAGGATGATTGTGGGCCAGCGTCACAGATGGCGTGCTAGCATTAACACTGCTTTGGTTCAAAGCATCGTGCTGGTCCGCCAGCATGAAGTACTGACTAGGGCTGAATGGATACTGCTCAGCACCGGCGACGCTGGCCCAACATTTAACAGAACATTGGATCGGTGTCAGCTTAAACTCTGTGGATACACAACCGCCAACAGAAAGCAAAGTCCAGTGTTGAATAATTGATGGCCAGAGACGGCGACGGTGGACCAGCATTGGGTTGATGTGGTGTGTTTACGGGGTATTCACACAATGCTGTTTCAATGTTGGCCTACTGTCTTCGACGCTGACCCAGAATTGGGTGAATGACCTGTCTCAACCAGGATATTAGCTATTATTAGCCTTTAAGCAAAATTTAAATAAATAAATGTAGATGTCATTATGTGTGGTATTCCCTACCTTAACGTGTTTATTTATTTATTTTTTTAACTAATCATTCCGCTCGATTTTGCCTTTGCTGTCATGCCAAAATAATCACAATAAATTGGGGAATACACTGAGGTCGCGAAAAAGACAATGCCCCGCTTTTATTATTGAAAGGGTACCTCTTTGCCGCTCCGGGACATAGATTGATTTTACCACAGTCACATCGGGCTTAACATTGGTGACGACGCGTATTAATGATTTGATTTTAATGGTTTGAGATGTATTTTTTGGCTTTTCGATTTTTAATAAGCCTGAACCAAATTTACATGCATCATGAAATGCCCAGACCTACTCTACACAAAGCCCTCCTTCATCATTTCTTAAAACACATTTTCTAAGAGTGCATGACTTATCCGTTATAACACACTGGGATCATTTTTCCCAAATCCAAAAATAGTGGGCGGAGATTGCACACTGTCATTTATAATACTTGTTCATACCTGGTTATAATAGTTGGGCATGTGCATGTACGTGTAGCTGCTCATGTAAAACATAGTTTTGAAATACTGACCAAAATAAACAGCAAACGCTGCGCGAATGCAGAGACAACATTACAAATGCTGGCCGTCACTGCGACCACTGTTTACCAAGTCTAAGTAGCGACTCAGCCTTAACAACGAAAAGAGATAAAATATTTTTGTATCAACCATGGAGAACAAAGGGTTTTTAATTTTGAGATCATAAAAAATGTCATAGCTAGCTCTTTCTCCTTCATTTGAATACTACATGTTATGGGTCTACGGCCATTATAAGTGTGCTAATTATTTCAGCGCGGCGACCGACTTTAGACGTCATAATCTGACGTCTATAGACGTCAGATTCTGACGTCTAAAGTCGATCCCTGCACTGAAAGTGCTGAGCACCCTGTTCATGTATATTTCTAGCAAACACGGAACGCTGAACCTGAATGTTTTTGTCAGAGTCAATAATGGGCCGCGTTTATACGTTATGTGATCAGCCCAGTCCAGATGAAGTGTACGTTTTAATTTTCGTTTCTGATATTAATAATATAACAACACATTTTATCAGCTTATAGGGGCTGACAACCTGAATTTGACTGATATATATAGATACATGTATATAGATTTACTGACAGTTGTATGTGGAATTGCATACTTTATAATGGTATAAGATCATGTGTACACTGTATGTAGCCTAAAATATCAAACATATATAAAAGCAAACACGACACATACTCTCAATGTTGCGCCAGCGTCAAAGACGGTGAACCGACATTGAAGCATCATTGGCCACATGTTGATGGCATATCGTCGCCTCGGAGCTAAAGGATCCTATCTGACACTCGTCAGAGTGGCAGATAGGATCCTTTAGCTCCGAGGCGAGGCGACGATATAATGATAATTATCATGTTCCCGGTTGTTAATAAAATATAGATTTATGTTTAATGCGCACTTACCGAATGTTGACAATGCAGATAAACCGATAATTTGTCAAAAAAATAAAGCCATTTCCCATTGAAAGTTTAACGTGTTATCGTTTAATTTACAGAAGGAGACAGATGGTATCGCAGTTTTTGACCATTCATATGGAGCCATGTAGGCCTACATGCAAATCTCATTTTGATCGTCTGGGTGTCGTTAATTAGTTGAGCATTCACATGCAAATAGACCATCAGCTGGTAATCTATATGTGGGTGTGCAAGTCAGCTTTTTAGTTTCAATATCATATATGGAGACTCATTATAACTTTTTAAGGTGGGGGAGGGGGGGTGCAGAATCCCATTCTGTTCCGGTAACATGGTAGTGGCTGAGATTGTGTTTTCATCTCCAACATAAGCACAACAGTTCCTTTCTTTATTTATAAGCTGCTATTTTGTCACATTTCACAGATCACCAAGCAATGCACCAAAACTGCGCATTTACCTTGAAACGTGGATCAGCTCAACTCAAACAGCTTTTTATCCAGTTTCTCCCAGTTTTTGCACAATCAAAACAATCACGCTGGGGTGGAGTTGCGTCGTTATCCCGTATACACTTCGTGATGCGACCCAACTCGACGCATCACTTCAATGTGTATACTTGAAAGGTAGGGACACTCTATGTATCCTTCTGATTTTAGTTGTACCCATTTGCATTAATCGGTGTAATCAGTGTGGTGCTTTCTGGGTACGGATGTGTCCTGTTGTTCGTATACAATGAATGAGACTACTCCTTCAAGGCTAAGGCCTGCACGACGCAACTCGGCACGTATGTTGGTCCAGCATGGATGAAGACTATTTAACTAGCATACCATCACCAACGTCTCTTGTTTTCTGGGATTCTAGGGTAATGTTGTGTTGTAAAGATTTGCGATTATTATGTCAGCAGCGTGTGTTTATCAGAGTTTGTGGAGGGGTGACAAAAAATATTTTCTTCGAGTTGGAAAGCAGTGTGTGTAATCACCACGTCTATCCTTTGCAGCTAACAACACATTGATCCCATTTAACGTGAGGTTCTCAGGTCCAGTCACAATGTACAATGCACAATGCAACATGCATGAAACAGTTCCGCATTGTGCCACCCGGGCGCCCATGCAGAGCCTGCTAAACGTGACTAATTAAACTGTCCAGAGCCCAGTAAACTCTAGACAGTCACCCAGCATTGATGCATCTAAAAAACTGGCGCAGCATCATACCAATACTGGACCAACATCGCGCATTTTCCAGGATTTGCAAAATGTTTGGTCGCAAAAAAGACAAATATAGCTAATTACCAAAGGGGTCAGAACAAAACCAAGGCTAAGTCAACTTCTCAGCTATTTGAGTTTGGGGCACCATAGGACAAAACAAAACAGTGTGCCATGTGTTTACCACAACATATCATGAAAATAACCAACTTTGATCAAATAAGCGGCCATTTTGTTCAGGACAAAATCAAGGATAATTCAACCATTTTTGTTCTATGGTACCCCAAACTCAAATAGCTGAATACAAATAAAAATGACTTAGCCTTGGTTCATAATGTGAAGTCGGCAATCGTGCGTTCGAGCCCCGCTCTTGCATTCCAGTTTCAAAAAGATTCAATATTGTGGGGAGCCTCCGTACCGAGAGGTAGCGTGCACGGCCTCAGATCTCTCTGGTTTAAATTACAACACCTGTATCTGAAGAGCAGTGTGATCTCAGTCATCTCACCATCCTCAGGAGGTTCTCCTGGCCCGATTTAGCCTGTATGTGTACGAAAGTGGCCTAAAGCCCGACTCATTTCATTTCAGGAGTCAATCGTCATTTGAATCATACCAGCGTCATTTGAATTATATCAGCGTCATTTGAATTATATCAACGTCAGTTGAGTCATACTAGCGTCATTTGAGTCACATTCGCGTCATTTAAATCATGTCAGCGTCATTTCAGTCATAACAGCCTCATTTAAGTCACAGCAGCTTCATTTAAGTCACATCAGCATCATTTGAGACATACTAGCGTCATTTGAGTCACATCAACGTAATTTAAGGCACATCAGCGTCAGTTGAATCATATCAGCGTCATTTGAGTTAAATATCAGAGTCATTTGAATCATACCAGGGGCTCCAATGACGTCCTGCGTCTCTGTAGTCACGGACCATATCCACCGAAAAAAGGTCCCGTGCGAATGTTTTTATGATGCCAAACTACCCATCCAAATGTCTCAAGGACATCCTTAGTAACCCCCCCAAAAATTATTGGCAGTCTGAAATTTGTGGGGGGGGGGGGATCGGGAGCTTAGTTATATAAGAAAAGTATAACATTTTGCTTGGCTGACTTTGGGATAGAGGATTAAAAAATATCCAGAGAATTATTTGACACAGGAGTAATGCCACATTTTTCATTGAATATATTCAGGACGAAACATTGGTGAAGTTATGGGGTTTTTCCCAGCATGAACCCACCCTTAGAGCGCTGAAAGTCAATATTTCGAAACAAAATTCACGAAGTTCGTGGAATGTAACTTTCTCGTTTGTTCTACATTGTGTATGATTATGATTATGCTAATAATTTCTGTTGAACTCATTCGATATAACGGTCATCTAGTGCCACTATATCAAATTAGAAAAACCCTACATTGTTGCATGAAAGACTTATGATAGGTCAAAAGAACGGTTTGGGTACTTTCACAAGTAACATTTATTCGACATTATGTAATAACAGAATCCTCATTTTTATATTTACAAACATCTTTGATACCACTCTTCTCTTATTTTTTTAATTGAAGACATTCAGGACGAAACATATGTGAAGTTTTGATTTTTTAAACACACCCTTAGAGCGCTGAAACTCGAAAATTCAGAACAATAACACAGCTCGAGCACTAGTTTCACGTTATTCCCCACCATGTGCATACAAATTTGTCTTTGTCAGTAATGCGTTGTGGATTGTGTGAGACCACAGGCTGATATACTTAGATAGTTAGCAATATTTCAGTTAATTTATCAGAAGAGTTGTCAATGGTAATGGACGTGAATCTGTCCCACTGATAGATTTTAACAAGGAATCTAGAATCCTTGGTTAGAACGGGAATTATGAGGCTCGTTGAGGTCAGTAAAATATGATGACTTGTTGGCAATGGACAAAAACACATAGTTGGGTAATGACTGCAAAGGGAAGGTTGGATGTGAAGATATTTGATGACCTATGCATAACAAACACATAAAATGAGTTTATGACTCTGGTCTTTGGCATCGTCATATTACTGCATTGTTATCTGTGTATTGGAATAATAAATGAGAGGTAAATAATTATAGATTATAAACAATTATATACAACTCATAATCTAAACAATTGATAATCTAAAGTGGTGTGTAATATTTTAGATACTTTATTGTTACTTTAAAAATATATATTCATACTAAAATATTACATGATACAATTTGATCATACTAACGAATTAGATTTGATGAGTTATTTAATTTTTTATATAGTTGTACGTATAAATACTTGCCAGCATTTACAAAATATATGATACTGTGAACACATAATTGAGATATCCAATGGGCTATCAGCTTAGAAGGTGAATTTTAAAAGTCCTTCCCACCAGCAGCAACTAGCTAGGGACAACAATCACAGACTTTTCTTAATGTTTAAAGAGTCAAGACGTTGCTCGCGATAAACTTCTTAATGCAGCATTTATTGGCATATAGTGGTTCAGTAAGGGAACTTTTGTTCTCAGACATCATATGTACAAAAGATTAAGGCCACATGTTGAGAAAAAAAGAGAAAAAGATAAGGTCTGATGACGTCATAATGGTTAAAAGGCATATACTAGTAAAGCATATTTATATTAGAAGAGGAGGAAACGGTACTGAATTAGCCAACACCCCCCCCCCCATTTCCTGTTCTGGTTACACCACTGATGTCTTGAAGGTTAACTCCTATACTATGCTGATGAATATTTACCGTGGTTAGGAGAGCACCCCATCCTGACTGTTGACCTTATAAACCTCAAGCTGACAGGTCATAGTTTCACATAAGACACATAGGTACTAGTATATCAAATATATGCTGCGGCCATATCCAACAAACACAAGATAGAATGCGCATATACGTACAACTATGCAGGGGACGGGAATATCACGTATTGATGAGAGAAAATACAGAGAAAATATTGTAAAACCCCAGCAGATGATGACCTCTAAGGTTAGATTTATATTATCAAAAACATCTTAGCTTCAGATATGTTTCGTCCTGAGTCTATTCAATAACCAAATGTGAAAACATTGGTATTAAATATGTTTATAACTATAAAAATGTAGGATATTGCTATTACAAGCTGCCAAAAAAATGTAAGTAGTTAAATTACTTCTCATAAATCCTTCATGCAACAAGGTAGTTGTTTTTATCATTTGATATAGTGGTACCAGATAACGATTGTATCAACTGATGTTACAAGATATTAGAATGTTCATAATCATACAAATGTACATGAAACGGAAACGTTACATACTACGAGCTTTGCTAAGTTTTTTAACATTGTCTTACAGCGCTCTAAGAGTTGACGTACGTTTTGTGAAAAACATTGACACTCTTATACTTTGTTATCCTATTATTAGTAAAAGATAAATAAGATCAACAGTGTTCATAAATTAGCAAGGTAATAACCACTGCAATAGCTGTATTTGCTGTTTTGTATCATACGAGAGAATTACTGTTGCAAGAATTTAGTCAAAATATCCTCTGGATATGTTTTTAATGTTCAATATCAAAGGCAACCCAGCAAAATTGTATATACCCTCCTCACCCACATATTTCAGACTGCCAACATGTTTTTGTTTGCTACTTGGGATGCCCTTGAGAGGTGTGGATGAGTGGCTTGGCCTCATACGAAACTATTTTATCCACATAGCTCCAGATCCTATGAACCCAGCAACAGGAGAAACTGATTCAATGGTGCTTACGTGCTGGATCAGTGCTGTTGTTGGTGGCCCAACATTAACCCAATATTGGGTCAATGTATTGCGTTTTCTCATAGGCTACCAGTCGCAGTTGCTGACGGGAAAACATTGGTTACGATTAACCTTTAATTTTAAATCACTTGATTCTTCACTCACTTGACCTGTGACTCGCTACAGCGATCCACTATTTCAAGTGTGTGAAACAAATTGATCATGTTGAATTTTGTTTAATTTCCGAAAAAAACATTTGCAAATGTTGATGTTTAAACAAGCATTTCGGTCTTATTCAAGTGATTTGAACAGCTAATAAAATGGATTAAAGATCAGATGTTTTAAGCTTTTAGTGAGTGAGTGAGTGAGTGAGTGAGTGAGTGAGTGAGTGAGTGAGTGAGTGAGTGAGTGAGTGAGTGAGTGAGTGAGTGAGTGAGTGATTGAGTGAGTGAGTGAGTGAGTGAGTGAGTGAGTGAGTGAGTGAGTGAGTGAGTGAGTGAGTGAGTGAGTGAGTGAGTGAGTGAGTGAGTGAGTGAGTGAGTGAGTGAGTGAGTGAGTGAGTGAGTGAGTGAGTGAGTGAGTGAGTGAGTGAGTGAGTGAGTGAGTGAGTGAGTGAGTGAGTGAGTGAGTGAGTGAGTGAGTGAGTGAGTGAGTGAGTGAGTGAGTGAGTGAGTGAGTGAGTGAGTGAGTGAGTGAGTGAGTGAGTGAGTGAGTGAGTGAGTGAGTGAGTGAGTGAGTGAGTGAGTGAGTGAGTGAGTGAGTGAGTGAGTGAGTGAGTGAGTGAGTGAGTGAGTGAGTGAGTGAGTGAGTGAGTGAGTGAGTGAGTGAGTGAGTGAGTGAGTGAGTGAGTGAGTGAGTGAGTGAGTTATCACTCAAAACCCTAAATGACTCAAACCCTTAAATGACTCAAACGACTGCGCCCAGGAGCTGGACAATAATTCTATCACTTGATGACTTAGAAACCATCAAATAGTGTTTTTTTATTGATAGTCGCATTTTCTTACAAACATGACAAGCATACAGTTTCATCATCTTGTCATATCAGCTCTAAACTGCCCCGCAAAGCCAAAATGCAGTATTTCTTACATCACGAGTAATAGTGCATTTGGCTTTCCGGAGAATAATAAGTGTCAATGCACGTGTACACGAAATGAGAGAAACAGATCAAAACAGATCAAACAATTTTTAAGACCAAATCTATTATTACCATGATTAACAGAGATGTTTGTCAATGATAATTGAGCCTCATGTTTTATTCTGTTGAAGACACATCTTCTTCAAATAATTCGCATCGTCTGCGGAATAAACAAAGTCCATAATTAACGGACCCATAAAGTATTCACACATCGGCTTTCAGATGAATGCATCCTTTGTGAGTGCAAAACTGAAGAGATAAACAGTGGTGACGATGTCCTTGTAATGTAAGCTGTTTCTCCTGTTTGCTCTTGTACTGCAGGGTAAATTAGCCCATCTCATTTTGACGCCTGACAGAAGGTCATTGCTAGATAATACATTAGCATTACCCCCCATTGCCCGGTTTATCTTCTCCAAGATTCTGTGTTACGCCTCTGTTCCACCTTTGACTACGTCTGAGACGCTCAGCCAGCGTTATGCCTCCGTGAGGGAAATAGATTGCAAGCTATTTACCCTTTAAGCCCTCACGATGCATTAAAGCATCATTTTACATCCTGAAAACAGACTTATTTGTCCAAAAACAAAGGATTTTAGAACGAAAATGTCCATGAAACTGGTTTCCCAATACATGGCAATTTTCTTGCGACGGCAATTCGCGGCTTGTAGTGGATGAATATGACAATGGTAAATTCAGGCTTGAAAGGGTTAAGAGATAAATTCTCAGATATTGTTTTCTGTCGCGGCATGACGCACCCAGTATTCCTAGTAGGATCACAACTCCACCATCAATCTCCTTAGCATTCCCTTCCTGACATATATGTTCACAGAGACACGTTGTATCAGGTACATTAATAGGGCGAATAAACGCATTTTACATATATCATTTGTATTGTAAATGACATGTCAGACAACAGGCAGCGACGAGACACGATAATTTTTGTATGGCATTTTTTTTAATTAATGTAACAATTATGTAACAGTTACATATCTTCTACTTTGGTATTAACACTTTAACCACCGGTGTCGCATATATTCGGGTTTTTATTTTTTATTAGCACATTAAATACCACACTATTTTAAATATGTTAAAGATAAAATGTGACATCAACCAGCAAGATTTGAAAAGAGTTGACCTCCATTTTGTCAAATCTGGATAATTGTCACTCACTTGAAGTTGTGGATCGCGTCAGCGAGACACAACTTCAAGTGTGTGAAACTTCAAATTGAATAATTTGGCGGTTAAATGTTAAAGGGTCGTATCTTTCACTTTGGTATTAAGAGGTCATATCTCCACTTTACACACTTTGGTTTTAAAGGTAACAGTGCCATCTGAATCCCATCTGTTAAGCTCTTCCACTAAGAAATGGCATTTTACAAATGTCATTATATCACCATGGATTACCATTATGCTTACAATTCACCAATGACCTGGCTCTAATCTAGCAGTATCTATATTTTCTGCGCATTAGCATGATTAGCACGTGCACGTACAGTCATTATAATCACTGCTAGGTATTACATTACCAGTATCCCCCATTGCCCGGTTTATCTTCTTCCAGATCGTTCAAGCCTGTGTTACGCCTCTGTTCCACCTTTGACTAAGTCTGAGACGCCCAGCCTGCACTATGCCTCCGCTAGGGCAATAAATTACAGACTACCAATTCCCAGATATTGTTTTTTGTAGCGGCATGACGCACCCAGTATTCCTAGTAGGATCACAGCTCAACCATAAATCTCCTTAGCATTTCTTTCCTGGCATGTAGGTTCACAAGGATACTGTGGTGTCAAGTACATTACTTTGTCTATTTTTTTACGAAATTTGCCAATCGATGCCAATGACTAGAAAATAGGGTTCACCAAATTTCATGAAAATCGCTTAGGAATTGACCATCCTACACCGTCGGACAGACTATGGTTTATATTAATGGGTATATAGAGGGGCGTCATAATTTTAATATGCTACATATAAAATGGCCTAATACAATAGTGCTTGCAAAATTTCATGAAAATCTGTTGAGAAATGACGGAGAAATCAACGAAAACCATGCGATCCTTTGTTGGGCAATTTTAATGTGTCTTTGGGTATAGTGTGAAATCTAGTGCTAATGCAAAATTGTTCTTGTCGTTATATGTGTCACTAGCAGGCACACGGTGAAAGATGGCACCAGTCTGCTTATAGATCCCAATGTACATAAAATGTAATATATACGTCACGAGGAGGCACAATGTCAAAGGTGACACAAGTCTGCTCAGAGTGCCTGCGCGGAGCCCAATCTATATACAAGTACATTCCTCATTTCAATAATCCCTGCCATGTCGTCCTTCATTACCGTATGCTGCTCTTCATACCTTAGCTTAACGCTGGAGATGAGATTTAAACCTAGGCGCAAGGACATTTGCATGTCTTAATGCATATTCTTTCATAAACATTGTCATAAACATTGTCACGTGATCAGTGCATAGACATATGGGCTTACACAACCGTTATGTGCAGCAAGGTCCGGGTGTGTCGAAGTTGGTTATATATCATGGGGTTCGAGTCACCATGGGGTTCAAGTCGGTCTAACATATGGGCGAGTTGGTAGTGTCCGAATTGGTTTAGGGTTCGAGTTGGTCTAGGTTGCGAGCCCTTTGAATACCGGTTAAGTGTATTGTGTCTGTCCATCTCTGTAAGATGTCAACCAACCTGGACTATGTCTCTTTGTATTGTATATGTTCATCTCCTTGTGATCTTAGCGATCTGTGCCATGTCTTTTTGTATTGTATCTGTTCATCTCCTTGTTGTCTCAGCGACCTGTGCCATGTCTGTTTGTATTGTATCGGGTCATCTCATTGTGATCTTAGCGATCTGGACCATGTCTGTTTGTATTGTACCTGTTCATCTCCTTATTATCTCAGCGATCTGTGTCATGTCTGTTTGCATTGTATCTGTTCATCTCCTTGTTGTCTCTGCGAGCTGTGCAATGTCTGTTTGCATTGTATCCGGTCATCTCCTTGTGGTCCCAGCGATCTGTGTCATTTCTGTTTGTATTGTATCTGATGATCTCTATGTGGTCACATCGATCTAGTGTAGGCCTATGTTTGTATTGTATCTGTTAATTTATATTTGGTCTCAGCGATCTGGATCTTGTCTGTTTGTATTCTATCTGTTCATCTCCTTGTGATCCTAGCGATCTGGACTGTATGTGTGCTTGTATTGTATCTGGTTATCTCTGTATGGTTTCAGCGATCTGGACTGTGCTTGTGGTTTTAGTTTATTGTATTTTGTCGCAACACTCAACACTGATTGGTCACAATATTATGTGTACTATTGTGTATTGTAACCCTTTAAGCCCTTACGATGCATTAAAGCATCATTTTACATCTCGGAAAATAAACTTAATTATCTTACAACCTGGGGTTTTAGACCGAAAATTTCCATGAAACTGGTTTACCAATACATGGCAGTTTTGCTCAATTTTTTAACCACATCAAATCATCTTTATCAACTACAAGTCGAGAATTGCGACAGCAATTCGCGGCTT
Source organism: Flabesymbios commensalis (assembly GCA_964017125.1). NCBI lineage: Eukaryota > Metazoa > Annelida > Polychaeta > Terebellida > Flabelligeridae > Flabesymbios > Flabesymbios commensalis. The sequence continues at coordinate 95,654,965 of OZ024905.1, read as the reverse complement.
GTAGTGGATGAAGATGACAATGGTAAATTCAGGCTTGAAAGGGTTAAATGAATTATTGTGGGTGACACATAAATCAATTTGATTAGTGAAAAGCGAGCATAACCGCCCAGTGATTCCTCAGGGTGTGTTTTCCCTTAAGTGGTATTTCCCGGTCACAGGTCCCTGATGCAACATTCTTTGGTGTCCATGGACAATGTCTGTGAACGTGTATTCATGATTTTGCAGGAATGTATCAATAACTCGACATCTTCTTTATCATTCTGTAGAATACCCGGCAAAGCATTGTTACCGCTTTACTGCCATACATAGATAGCAATGTTAAAACATACAATAAAGTGGGAAGAAGTTTTAGCACAAATGATATTGGATGACTCCAATATCATTATGTCGTCTTGGCCCCCATTTTTAGTCTGCTGATTACAGATATCCGTGTCATTTATTCAGATATTTTTGTTTTATTCAACAAAACAATTATAAAATCAGAGCTGGTTTGGCTCATGAGGTTTTGTATTGGATTGCATTTATCATGACATGACAGTATAAATCATACAGCAGCTGACTACCGAAACACGATAAGTTGAGCCTATGTCGCAATAAACCTTACAGTGCGGGGATCGACTTCAGTCGACAGAATCTGACGTCTGTAGACGTCAGATTCTGACGACTAAAGTCGATCCCCGCACTCTAAGAGTAAACATATTAATAATGGCCGTAGACCCATAACATAGGTATTCAAATGAAAAGAGCTAACTAAGATATTTAAGATGATTTCAAGTTGGAAAAACCCTTTGGTTGCACATTTATTCAGCGCATTAACCCTTTAAACCCTCACGATGCATTAAAGCATCATTTTACAACCATAAAAACAGAATTTATTTCCCTTCAACTAAGGGTTTTAGAAGGAAAATTTCCATGAAACTGGTTTACCAATACATGGTGATTTTCTTTATTTTTCACCCACATCAAGTCATCTTCATTCACTACATGTCGAGAATTGCGACAGCAATTCGCGGCTTGTAGTGGATAAGGATGACAATGGTAAATACAGTCTTGAAAGGGTTAAGATTCGGCCAATGTCCGCTATCAGCACTGGCTCAGCATCTTATGTGTACTGGGCAAAACGGCCGTCTAATTCTAAATACCTATTTTCTTAAATTTACCACGCTATTTCCACCTCTAAATAACGAGATATGTTTATATTTGTGAACAGTAGATTTTCCCAAATTAAAATATTTGACTAGCTGGACGTTTACCACAAATAATCTAGACTAACGTTTTCAGTGACATTTCATTTGTTAAGTGAGACCGTATAAAAGCATCATGTGACAAACCAGCACCGATTTAATAATTATGTTTGTTGGATATAATTTAAAAATAAAATCATATTCAAATTATCTTTGCTAAATTTGTCCGTTAAAACAATGACTGTTCACGTGTAAAGTTCAATCCAGAAATATTACTTGCAACAAATTTAAACAAAATTGGAGGAGGTTGTTATACTATCGGCACGCATTATGGTGCCATCATCAAAATGGTCAATTCTATTTTATTTATATGTTCAACCTATGGACCTGTCTTCCTGTGTCACAGACACCAAGCACCAGACATTGTCCCTATGTTGGGGTAATTGTGGTCCTCCGTCTACGACGCTGTCACACAATTATCCCAACCTAGGGACAACGTCTAGTGATTTCACGAGCATTGTCACCGACGCCAACATAACGAATTTATCGTTATGTATTGACGTAACAAGAGCGGGTCCAGCATTTTTAAAGGAAAAACAGATAATATATTTATGGAGGGCTGTCACTCTAAATTTACTAGGGTGGTGCTAATTAAGCTTGAGGGGCCACTCCAGTAAATTTTTAGCGTTATGTACCGATATATACTTATATGCTGAGGCAATTTAGCTTTACATCAGCTGACAATGTTTTACTTTCTCGACACCAGAAATGTTTTGCGAGAAAATAGGAATATCGACCTTTGCAAACTGCGTGACTTAAGAAGATTGTTTAATTTCATGGCCTGGTGGTTTGTGCCCGGCTGCAATCAGCCATTTGAAGTGTCCCTGAAGACCCACGGATATCTGGAGATACCATATTGTCCCCAACTCGGATTCTACTAAATGTGTGATTTACTTACAGCATGGGCCTGAAATCCGCGAAGGCAACTTGTATCACATCTGTGAAATCAATCAATCAATGAATCAATCAATGTGTGTGTGTGTGTGTATGACCTTCCAGCAACAGTAAAATAGAATATAATTCAACAACTAAATCCAATGGAAAGAGTTTATGTTGAACTGACCAATGCTGACTTAAATATGGAACTGGCTGTTCAAAGTTTTCCTAACGGGAAATCATAAAAAAGTGGTAATTGTTTTAAATATTGAGCAATATCAAATGGAAAGGGCAAATATGTTCTTATCTAACAGAATGGGACAACGATATTGAAGTATTTTGATGAGTTTCCATAAGTCACCTATTAGAATAGAGTAACCCTACAACAACTGACGACATAACCCTACAAACGAAGCTGTTTTAAGCATTTTGACTCGTCATAGAGAAACAAGTTTTACTTTTTTATCTATTATCTATTATGTATCATCAGATACATTTCAAAAGCGACGGATACTTTCATATGTATGTATATATTTTAGGTCAACTTTTAATTTAGTGAAAAATACTAGACCTAATTATTTTTTTTTGTTATCCTCGTGCACCATGTTACTAAAATCACTTCATTTTATACTTTTTATATTAATTTGGCCGTTTGATAATGTTACATAATTATCGATAACAACTTTTCATGGCTGAATATGTTTGCTAATTAATGACCTTATCATAAATTGCAACAGAGATGAAATTGAGTAAAAATCACGAAGTGCAGTATTAGCACATTGACTAATGTGCATGAGATAGGATGCCATTTGGATATTGCGCATGTCCATTCGTAGGGTTACACAGGTGTTCAATGGTGAACGTTGAACTACCTAAGCTTCGTGCTGAAACTATCATAATATTGAGAACGCGCATATATTTCTGCGACATTCGGTTGTGAATATGTAGGACTATACAAAAACGTTATTTGCTGGTCGATATGCACCACTTTCGTGGGAATCGACCATATTATATATTTTTATTTGTGTTTGCTGATTAGATCCATTCGTTTGTCTACGACAAAAGACGTTTGTCCTTGGCAAACTACCATGAAACACATCAGAATAAAACTGTGAAGAGATGAGAAGATGTGCTGATGTGCTGAGAAGATGTGATGGTCCTAATTACATAGAAAAACTTCAGCTAGCATCACATGATGATATTGTATATATAATAACGAAGACATAGATCGCGATGTACACTGCCAGGGGTGTGACTGTGAAAAGAGATATGGAAATTATGTGTGCACTTTGCCGGAACACTTATCCATCCAAGCACGGCATTGCGTTATAAGCGTGTGGCCTCAGGAAAACACGATATATGCAGACTGCCTGATGTGACTGCCACCTTGTGATAGATCACGAACATGCCCAGGGCGTTTTGATACTTTTTATGGACGACCCGCCGGTCAGCTCATATGATTACGTCACTGACATGACACACTGACCGCAGGGATGGCTTAACCCTTTAATTCCCAGTCAGGATTATATCCTAACCACCATAACACTACAGCTCTCTTCAGTTCTTTAAATTATCTGATAGATAGATCACAGGCACCCAATTTGGCTTAGACAGGCTTAGAAGGGAGGTTTATCAGTCTGCTAATGCCAGCAATCGCTTTATTAGGACACCAATTAAATGCTAACCGTTAACAATATGCTGCCAGATTCAGAAGCAGTTAATTTAATGCTTCTGCTTTTGTACAATTTTTTTCTTTTCTTGGAAAGTTACCCATTTGACCCAATGTTGGTCAACAGCTGGACCACCGTTTGCGAAGTCGGCCTGCATCAAACAAACATCAAGTGGATGCCAAGTGTTTGATGGGTAATGACTCGATAGTGGATTTGTTAACGAGCAACACTAAAATATGAGCGACTCACAGGCAGAGGAGAAATAAGAATCTTGTTTTATGTGGAATAAATAACCAATCATATTCGACTTATCGAATTCAACCCCCCCCCCCCCCCCCCACAAGAAAAAATGGGAGACGAAAACAAGGGCTGTGAGCGGTGTTCTTTTTGTTTCATTTTTTGTTCCAAGTATATGACATGTCAACTGCTGACGGGGGAGGAC
>OZ024905.1:95610733-95645733 GCA_964017125.1 Flabesymbios commensalis | reverse complement strand
GCTAATAAAAAATGAAAACCCGAACGAATATATGCGGCACCGGCGGTTAACTGTTAAAAATCATGATTACGATTTGATATATTATGATTACAGTGCATTTAGAATATCGATTACGATCATGTTTACGATTACGGATCATATTTGTTTCTCGATTACGATTATAATTTCAAAAAAATATGATTATTATTACGATTACAATGTAATCGATCAAAAATCGTAATCGGACGATTATTATTATAATCGACCCCAACCCTACTTCACGTAAGCCTGGCAAGTATCATAGAGCACTGATCGAATAATCATTTCTGCATCACAACACCTGACGGATTATAGCTTATAATAAACAATATATAATAATAATATATAAAAAAAACATTAAAATATTTCTACGTGTATTTCATGTAAATAAATTAGTGATTCAAAATATTTTCTTCGCCATGGCGGTAAAATTTAATTAATTTTCAGTAATAAACTTTTGTTTATGGGTGAGCTTAACATCACCGTTTGATGATGACACCAATGGATCAACCTTCAAGACAATGAACAGGAATGTGCAAAATTTGCAAATGAGGACGTGGGAAAATATCTGGTACGTTTTTCTGCGACAATAATGTTTATAGCATTGTCCTTTGATATGTGTTACAGGTGCGAAACAGAATATCCAGCAAATTGTGAAGAGAGAAGCGCCGCCTAAGTAGACCACCCCACCCCCCCCCCCCTTGGACGGACAAGCCATCACACTTCTCGCTAATTGGCTTTCCAGGGTTTCATATCTTGTCCAGCTTTGATGTAGTGTATCAGTGGCGGGAACAGACAAGCCTAAAAAGCGGACCAATGAAGAAAAACAACACTTTCCTGGGAGAGTACCTCTCTGAAGGAAGGTCAAGGACACAGGCGACGTGAGTCAATTCCACGTGCCTGTTCTTATAATAAGCGGTATAGATTTAGTCAGGGTGTGGCTGCTCTCAACAAAGTCAATGAAAAAAAAACAAAGACAAACAGCAGTAACTGCTTACTTGCAAAGTAAGCAGTTACTGCTGTTTGTCTTTGTAGCAAATAACAGTTTCTGTTCAAATGAAAAATAAGCAGTTACTGCTGTTTGCCTTCGCACGACATCTGATGATTAATTGTTAGTTATACACTGGTGTGTGATGACAAAATGATAGTTGTTTGTCATTTTACTACTTTCTCTTATGCGAATAATGCAGATATAATTGCTTTATTTCATAAAACAAATTCACGTTTTGATCTTTCAAGTTATTATGGAAACATTTTAACATTTGAAGTCGCATAACTGAATTATTAAAGCTTACTCACGTCCAATTTTGTAATCCATCAATATATTTGTCATTTGATGTATATAGTACACCTGTACACGTGGGTGTTAAAAGTTACAGTGCGGGGAATTATTTAAGATGTCAGAATCTGACGACTATAGACGTCAGATTTTGACATCTAAAATCGATCTCGATCTCACTTTAAGATTTGATATATTTATAATGGATAGACATTCATGATGATTTAAAGTTGAAAATAACCCTTTGGCCTCCATTTTTTCATAAAATAAATCAGCGCTTTAAGGATTAAATACAAAGGCTATTCTTATATCTACCCTGGTGGGGAAATTGGGGTTATAATTTAACGTCACTGTGAATCACTTAGAAAACCCAGCAGACACAATACGTTGAATCAATGTTGTTGTAACGTTGGTCCACCGTCTACGACGTTGTTTTTTAAGAGGTCTAATCAAAGAACGAGACATGCAAGTTCCTTAGTCTAATTCCACATGTTTTTATTTTTAAACCGCATATTTAGTATCAAGCAGTAGATGTTCCTTCGAATACTCATTTACATTCCTGGAGGCCCTTTTGATTTGAGCGGGGAAGCTTCGACCAAAACATTGTGTAACCCCCCCCCCCCCCCCAAAAAAAAAATGTACCTATTTCAAGGCCCTCATTAGTTCTTCACCCCTAACTTCAAAAAGTCCTCCCCAAACATCTTGAGCCTGCAGGAAACCATGAGAATATGTATATATTATCGTTTATCTATTATTTTTATATCACACAGCTGTGTGCACTGATTAATTAGAAATTAAGAAAATCAGTTTGTTCAAGATGTATCACCCATTTCATTATCAATGTGTGAGATGACACATACATTAATGGTGTCAATAAGAGTGTTTGTTTTTTCACAGGTTTCTTCTGTGTCGGAGAATAGCCCAATCCAAAGTTGACAGTGCCTGGGTTCCTAAGCCATAGCAGCTGAGTTGTACCGCTTGTGACGCAGACATGATATGGAAAAAGACACTTTTTGACAGTCTGTGACAGAGATGATATTCACAGTCACAATTATTCGTGACACCGACGTGGATATAGACTTAATATAGTCCAGCTGTGGTTATTGCTTCAAGCTCATTCAACGCATGTCTTCACAGCCTGGCATATTTTGAGGAAACAAAATTGAATTAAAAATGAGACAAGCCATCATAATAAGGAGGCTCTAATGTTTACATTTGATATATTACTTGGACATTCGATGAAGCAACACATTCCCCTTCCCATTGAGGTGGAATTGCGGTATCCATAGCATCTCAATATGAATACAAATCAAGAGTGAGTGAAGAGCTGGTTGGTCTTTAACAGAGACAAGTTGATTGTGTTGAAATCATCATGGTGTCATATGAGGAAGCAGGCTCAGCCATGACACACAACCTGACGCTGGTGATGGGAGGACCTGACCCCGATGTTAACGTCACCAACTGTCATCACCACCACACGTCGCCTGATCGTCATCTCGGGCTGACGTTTGAAAGCTTTGTCTACACCTGGTTGATGTCCCCTGTGTGCGCCTTTGGTCTCCTGGGTAACCTGCTGAACCTTGGAGTGCTGACGTACTTGAGTCGAGGTTCTCGGATGGAGCGTATGGAGAAGTCTGTACACTCAGGGCTGACTGCTCTAGCTCTCTCTGACACCTGCTTCTGTGTGATGGTACTCCCCAGAGTAATGCTCACTGAGGAGCACTTAAAGGAATACGTATCCCTCACGTTTGAGTTGATGTACACCATGTACAGTAGTTGCCTGATCAACACGTTCATTCTCACCAGTACGTGGCTTACAGTGGCGATGGCAATGTCACGATACTTCGCCATATGTCACCCTATGCACGCACGGAGTGTGATCGGGGTCAGGTCAGCACGTGCTACCATAGTGATCATCTTTATCTTGGCGTGTCTCATGAACTTACCACGCTACTGGAATAAGAGTCTTTACAGGAGAGCTAACTGTGACGGCGGTACACTATATGCCAGTATACCCGGTATCATGTTAACGACAAGCTACCAGACTGTACGCTATATGTACACCTGGATTTACTTCATCCTGGGCATACTGCTTCCCGTCCTCACGCTGGCCGTGTGTAACGTGTACCTGATAAAGGCCCTGAACAGGTCAGCCTTGATGAGAAGTGAACACACGCGCGAGAGGGACCGTACTGCAGACAGTAAGGCCATCCTAACACGTATACTCATAGTGATAGTCCTCCTCTACATAGTGCTAGTAATCCCTGGGGAACTTCTTATCTTCTTCCGTGAGGTGGTCAGAATAAAAAATCACTCCTCCATAAAAAGCCTCAATATCGTCATCGCCGCAGCTAACTTTCTGCAGACCATCAATTTCTCTGTGAATTTTGTCCTCTACTGTGTGATTAACGTCAAGTTCCGGCGTGTTGTGAAGCAATTATTCCTGTGTGGAACCTGCCGAGGGCATAAACAATCTACTCATCACCAACTAGCTCAGTATCAAAGTATGACAGTGATGACAGCTACACAGGTAAAACTGGTGGGAGAGGATAACGACATACAGGCCAATTTGTAGTCAGAGATGTAGTGTTGAAACTATCCAGCCCCGGAATCGAATACCGACCCTTATTTTGAAAGACATCAGTGTTACCATACACTGAACTATCAGTGAGTGTCACAGTACGTCACCCACTGATCTTTTCGTCGCATTTGCTATTAATCAACACCAGGGGTTTCTGTCGCCTGTTACATCACCGTCACTCTACCAGAGGGTATCCAAGATATGTTTCACTTTCAATTTTATATTTATTTATAATTATTTTTAATGGAGTATGAACTATGCACAATTTTTATTATGACAGTATGTATCAACCTATATTCATCCTAGATATGTTTATCTCATTTCCAGGAGAGTCAGTGCTAATAACATGAATTGGGTTATTTTTCACTCTTTGAGGCCACCATTCTGTAAGGACTGGGGGCTTTTCACACATATTAGCTAGTCAAAATGAAATGAATCGGGCTTTAGGCCACCTTTGTGCACATATAGGCTAAACTGCCCTGGCGGTCTGAGGCCGAGCACGCTACCTCTCGGTCACGGAGGCTCCCCACAATACTGACTTTCACACGTGGATGGGGAAGAAACATTTTTGTTTCTTTCAAACCGCCGAAACCGGGAACCGAACCCCGAGCTCTGGCGTGAAAGGCAGCGGTGCTAACCACTACCCTAGGGCCCCCGCCCTATTAGCTAATCAGGGGATGAAGACCAGTGTGTGAACTAGAGATACTGGTGACACTAGTAAAGTGCTACGGCTGCGGCCAAAGAGCTCAGTAACCAGAATGCTAATCACTCCAGGCCGTTAAACCCGTCTACATCTATAACTGTATACTGTACACAGCTGAAGCTTGATTCTTTAAATATGTTAAATCAGCGCCGTTTATCCAAATCTGACAATTCGCGGACGAAAATTGTAAAAGCAAGAAATAGTTATACAGCATGTGCTAAACAGTGTCGCTTCAAATTTGACCAAGCAAAAACGCAACAACTAAATAACGTTAAAACATCAAATGCGCGTGAATTTTGGAAGTTACTGGGAGGGCGAAAACCAACTAACAGCCATTGTTTGGATGTAAATGATTTGTATACTTATTTTAAAAAGCTTGGTAATCCCACATATGTACATTTTATAGCTAATGATGATGTTTTTGAATCTATTATTCTATTTGACAGTGGTATACATGTACTTGTTGATTCAAATGACAAAATTATTGTTCCTATCACTGATAGTGGAGTTATACAAGCGATAGAACAGTTAAAACATTGTAAAAGTTCTGGGCCCGATTCATTAATTAAAAATCATTAATGATTTTTTTATCTAGGGCCTACATGCGATATATTAACTAGTAAAATAACAGCTTTTTTAAATGTTATTCTTATGATTTTTCCAAAAAAGTTTGACCGAAGGTGTCATTATAACAATTCATAAAACATGTAACAAGGGTGCAGAGCGTAATTATAGAGGTATTTAACTCTTCTGAGTGTTTTAAATAATCGCTCAACATTTGGAGCTGAAAGTTCTGTAAGATTGATTGAAGATCAAGGGGGTTTTTGCGAAAAGAGATCTACAATTGACAATAAATTCGTACTCCACAGTTTAATTATTCTGGTTACAGAAAAAGTTTATACAGCTTTTGTATATTTTAGAAAAAATCATTTGATTATGTTAATATGGACTGTCTAAGTTAATTACATCCGGTATACGTGGGAACATTTTCAATATAATCAGGAGCATGTATAATGAAGTTAAATCAGAAGTAAATATATAGGAAATACTTCTGAAACATTTGAAAGTTTTCTGGGTGCTCGACAAGGAGAAAATTTATCACTATTTTTATTTTGTATGTTTGTCAACGACCTTAAATACTGTCTAAGGGTGTAGAAGGTGTTACAGTTGGTGATATAAAATTATGTCTAATTGTATACGATGATAACTCAACACTAATATCAGCCAATAGGGAAGGTCTTCAAGATTATTTGGACTGTTTACATGACTTTTGTACTAAATGGGGACTATTTGTAAATGTAGGTAAAACAGAGTTGTATTTAGAAAGGGTGGTGTATTATCTCATAGTGATTTTTGGTTTTATGGTGACACTATTCTTGAAATTGTTGACGTCATAAATTACCTTGGTATTAATTTATCATACACAGGAAAATTGTCATGTATGCAAATAAATATTGCTGATAAGGGTTTACGTGCTTTCTATGCTTTAAAACGTGACGTTCCCGAATTCGTGAACCCCAACGCTGATATGTTATGTGATAAACTTGTTGCTTGGGTCATTTTATGTGTCTGAAATTTGGGGATTCCACGCTTCTTTATCAATTGAGAGTTCATTTGAAGTTCTGTAAATGGTTACTCAAAGTTCCAAACTGTACCACTAATAAAATGGTCTGTGGAGAACTAGGACGTTTGCCAATGCTCATCAACTGGAAAATTTGAATTTTAAAATATTGGGTGAAAATTGTTAACGGTAAGGCATGTCCACTGGTGAACAAATGTATAATGTATTTTACAATGCAACTCTAAGTGATAATCGTGTAATAAATTGGGCAAGCCTAGTTAAAAGGCTAATTAATAGTCTAGGGTTTGGACTCGTGTGGACAGAGCAAATTGTAGCGAGTGAACTGTATTTTATAACTTTGTGTAGACACAGTTTGTGTGACTAATATACACAGCAATGGTTTGGAATTATAAGCCAAAGGTTAATGTTATCCTCCTAATAACTACTATACTCTTTTTGTCTTTAATTCTCAAAAATATATAGAACGGGATGTTAAATGTACATGTATTTTTATTTTTAATAACTTTCCTCTTCTGGATGGCTAATCCGTTTGCACATGTAACAATGTTTTTATTATTATAATTTTGTATTGTATGCACACAGACCTGCATACTGTAATGTCTAATGCTAATAAACTAGTATTATTATATATAATCGAGTGAATAAAATATAACGAACGCACATACCGAAGGGACATATCAAGGGGGTTGTAGTATCCTTTGACATACTCACTCAATAGAGGTTGATTAATTTTCCGATGTATCATCATGTCTACATTTGTATCTTTAAAAGACGTATTTATAAACACATGGCTCCTTATTACAATTGTTGTGATGGTATTAATAAATATAAATGTGCATTACAGTTTTATCTTCTAAAAAACGGTTACTTGCATAGCAAACGTCGTTTTCTTTACTTTTGCATCGCCATTCTTATTCATAATATTTTTACTATGACATAGTAAAAACATATTATGAATAATAATGTTAGACCTCTCGTTTTCGAAAGGCGTTTAGCAATTTCAAGTCGCCAATGGTCCGTACCTATTTTTATATTATGTAAGAAATACAACAACAAATCAACTTTTTAGCACAGCGTCTGTGATGAAATCGTTCCATATATTTATATTGAATAAATGAAGCCTATCAAATATATATATATATGGCAAAGTCTTGGACTGTAACTTTACTAATTATAAATCAGAAATTGTATGGACAAATATGTCCGGACGAGGTGTAAAATTTATACGTGAGTAGACGCTGACACCTGGTGAGTGTATGGCCTTTTTATACGACTGTCTTGCAATACACTGTTTGCACGATTTTGCGCATAAGCAAAAAGTAGTTCAGTTTTAATCACTGTGTGGCGTGTTGTAATAGAAAAGAGCGTGACAGGACTCCCAACTAAATAGTTCAGCTTTTAGTCACTGTGTGGCGTGTTTCTATTGGGAAAGGTGTATAAGAATTGGAACACTTCAGTGGATTTAGTGACAATAGCCTACATTGTTACACGTGAGGTTATTTTGGTTTATATATATCATTAGTTAACCTGTTAATATCTACTGATACATGTGAGCAAACATAGTTTACATTGAGCCTTTCAGTGCAGAAACCGACTTTGGACGTCAGAATCGGACGTCTAAAGTCGATCCCCGCACTGAAAGAGTAAAACATTTATAATCACCGTAGATCCACAACATCAGTATTCAAATGAAGCGGAAAGAGCTAACGAGGACGAAGACCGAAAAAACCCCTTTGATCCCCGAGGTTTACACAACAATATGTCATCGTTGCTAAGGTTAACAAATCCTACCAATTGAGCACTGGATTTAGTCTCTCTGGTAATCTCAAATCCAACAAGTAAAAGACATGCATGTGTTCTCGTAAAATCTAGCAAGGTATACTAATTTTGAAAGCAATAATCTTCATTGAAATAAAAAGTGCAGCATGATGTCTAGTGTACCTAGTTGTTGTCTTTGAATTCCTCGCTCTTAGCACATGTAACATGCTTTAAATCAAGGATATAAAATGCTCTAGCCATTTGACCGCCAAAATATTTTCGGTTTTTCATTTTTTTATCAGCACAATGGGTACCACCTTTTAAACGTGTTTAAGATAAAATGTGACATCAATCAGCAAGGTTTGAAAAAATTGACCTCCAGTTTGTTAAATCCTAATAATTTTCACTCACTTGAAGCTGTGGATGACGTCAGCGAGACACAACTTCAAGTGAGTGAAAATTCAAACTGGATAATTTGGCGGTTAAAGGGTTAAAAGACGTTGAAAACAGCTTTATTTGTAATGTATTTGTAGGTAAATGAAATGAAATGAATCAGGCTTTAGGCCACTTTTGTGCACATACAGGCTAAATTGGGCGAGGAGAACCTCCTGAGGATGGTGAGATGAGTGAGAGGACACTGCCCTACAGACACAGGATTGGAAATTCAAACCTTGGAGGTCTGAGGTCGAGCACGCTACCTCTCCGAACGCTACCGAACCCCGAACTCTAGCGTGAAAGGTAGCGGTGCTAACCACTACCCTAGGGCCCCGCCCGAATTTCTAGGTATAGAGCACCAGGGACCGGTTACACGAAGCGATCTCGGTCTCAGAAACCTGGGACTGAGATCGTTGTCGAGCTTGACACTGAGACCCACTTATTAGCTTTATTAGCCGTTGTTTACATTGTTTCAGTTGAGATAATGATCTCAGCTGAGATGTAAGTATGCCCTTGGCATCATGCAACGGACTCGGTCTCGAGGTCTGTGATTATCTCAGGTGGCATCATGATCTCGTAATATATTAATATTCAGAAGCACGAACATGCCCACAACGCGTTATTGGACAACATTTTAAGAGAACACAATTTATATCAATTTCCAAATGCCAACTATAGTCAAAGCCTCATACCTCACCGATATATAAAGCCTCTATAATAAAATAACAAGTGTAAACAGTCGAATTGGGGTATAAATAGGCTTAATGTTTAGGGAGTTTTATCGGGAGTGTATCATATTACACAGTCTGAAAGACGCAGTTGAAATGATATAAGTAGCAATATATTTTCAAATAATAAATGAAATTTAAGTAATTCGGTACCAAAACGTCAAGTTATTAATGTAGTAATTAGTTTTACTGTAAAAAATACAAATAAATGCTGGTTATAATGTACCGCAAATGTCGAAATCGCATGTAACATCGTTCTAAATGGTTGTTTTTCATAATATGGGTGCATTGAAAAATAACCTACAGCGAAATTAACCAAATCGTCAGCAGGCCTGTCAAATTGTAATGAATGTTTGGACTTAGGTACATTATGGCGTGATATATTATACATATATGGCTGACACTATTTTAAACGGTGGAGCTGGTGCCTTGCATTTTAAGATAATGACATATTTTTTTATTATTTGATTTCCAGTCTTAGCATTACTTATTTACAAAGTTTACAAAACGTTTATGAAGTGTGAAGTTAAACATGTATGGGCTAAACATCCCACAATACAGGTTTGTGAGTTTTATTAGGTAATCCATCAATGCGCCTTAGACATTTCCTCCACGCGGTATAAAATGCCTCAGGAAATGAAATTAAATGAATCGGTCTTTAGGCCACCTTTGTGCACACATAGACTAAACTGGGCCAGTATAACCTCTTGAGGATGGTGAGATGAATGAGATAACACTGTCCTCCAGACACAGGATTCAAAATTCGAGCCCTGTCTGTCTGAGGCCGAGCACGCTACCTCTTGGTCACAGAAACTCCCCACAATACTGAGTTTTAAGAAGAAACATTTTTTTGTTTCTTTCAAACCGCCGAGACCGGGAACCGAGCCCCGAACACTGGCGTGAAAGGCAGCAGTGCCAACCACTACCTTAGGGCTCCCGCCCAAAATGCCTCAGGAGCATTGGTGCAGTAGTCCTAAAGTTGGGAGCCGTACACTGCCATATAAAATAAATTGAAAACTTTTCTTTTAACATTACCTATGATAAAACCAAAGCTTCATAACAACTGATACGTTCTCATATACAAATCATCAATGGAGAGTTTAATACGGTAATACATTATGTTAGATCGTATAATATTTTCGAGGTGAGATTCTCTACTAGTATTCGATGATTTTTTCCCATTTAAACATATTTGTAGCGTTCCAAATTTAGATGAACTGCAGGAAAAATATATAAATATTATTTTAGTACTAGAGTGTATATATCAATTTCTAAAGTGGTAAATACACAATTTCATCTCGACGGAGACGAGATGAACAGACAGCAAAACTAGCAGATGAGCAGGTGACAAATTCAACAAGAGATGAACAGAGCAGGTTACAATATAACAAACAGATGGAGAGTTACAACATCAATAATAGATGAACGGGTTACAACATCACTAACAGATAAATGAAATGAAATGAATTGGGTTTTAGGCCACATTTGCGCACATGTAGGCTAAAAGGGGCCAAGAGAACCTCCAGAGAACGCTGAGATGAATGAGATGACACTGACCTCAAGACATAAAATACAAAATTCTTTCAGTCACGGAGGCTTCCCACAATAAAAAATAATTACGAGTGAGCGGGGAACAAAAAGTTTGTTTCTTTTAAACTTGAATGCCAGAGTGGGTTTCAACCCGCGATCACCGATTAACCAAGCAGGCAGCTTTAACCCCTGCGCCAGTGAACCCGCCCTATCACCCACAGATGAACTGGTCACAAAATCACCAACAGGTGAACAGGTTACAGCTTCATCGATCAATAAATGCCTGACTGATTAATTGATTGATAATTTGATTGATTGATTGATTGATTGATTGATTAATTGATTATTTGAATAATTGATTAATTGATTGATTGATTGATTGATTGATTGATTGATTGATTGATTGATTGATTGATTGATTGATTGATTGATTGATTGATTGATTGATTGATTGATTGATTGATTGATTGATTGATTGATTGATTGATTGATTGATTGATTGATTGATTGATTGATTGATTGATTGATTGATTGATTGATTGATTGATTGATTGATTGATTGATTGATTGATTGATTGATTGATTGATTGATCGATTAATCGATTGATCGATTAATCGATTAATCGACTGATCGATTGATCGATTGATTGATTGATTGATTGATTGATTGATTGATTGATTCATTCACTGATTCATTCATTCATTCATTTATTCATTCATTCATTTATTCATTCATTTATATATTAGTCCATTCATTCATTCATTCATTCATTCATTCATTCATTCATTCATTCATTCATTCATTCATTCATATATTCATTCATTCATTCATTCATTCATTCATTCATTCATTCATCCATTCATTCATTCATTCATTTACTCATTCATTCATTCATTCATTCATTCATTCATTCATTCATTCATTCATTCATTCATTCATTCATTCATTCATTCATTCATTTATTCATTCATTCATTCATTCATTCATTCATTCATTCATTCATTCATTTATTCATTTATTCATTCATACATTTATTCATTAATTTAAACTAAAAATTTAAAAAATTTAAAAATTTAAACTAAAAAAGCCCAGTTTCAAGTTACCTCCCCTAATATCAGATTACCCCCGGGGTTAATCAAAGTGTTCCGATGCCATGTGACGAAAACAAAATAAATAAATGTTATCATTGAAAGTTAATCCGGTAAAATTGAGGGGGTAATTTGAAACCAAAGGGTGTAACTGGAAACTAGTTTCAGATTACCCCCGGGGGTAACCTGAACGGAGGGGGGCGGGGGTAATCTGAAACTGTTACACCGGCCTGTCATGCTATTTTATTATCTTACACGATCAAACATTTTTATTACATTATTTCATTATTAATCTTACGTTTGGATCGATCATGAAAACATGCTATAGCTAAGATATCGTGTCAATACATTTGACATTGATGTTGTGTAGCCTGGTGATCGCGTAATTACATAGATTATGCAGCTTTATCTTCGTCCAGTGGCAACAAACCTTAATCACCACCAATTTAGGCGTCGCTATGCTGTGTCAAATAAGCATGTGATTTATGTAGAGCTTGTCACACAATACATTGACCCAATGTTGTTTTAATGTTGGGGCGGCGTCGTAGACGGTGCCCCAACATTAAAACAACATTGATTGACCCATCTACGGCATCATATGTTCAGTGTTACTCATTGGATGAACACGAGGCGTTGAACCAGTGTTGGTATAATGTTGGGCCAGCGTTGCAGACGGTGGATCAACATTACAGCAACATGAGATCAACATATCCCAGTGAACACAAAACATTTGTATGACTTTATACAATGTTGGACCAACGTCGAAGACGTTGGGCCGACGTTGTATAAATGTTATACAAATGTTTTGTGTTTGCTGGGATAGTTGTAGTTATACTCGCCGCTACATTAACCGGTATCGCATGTTTTTTTCGCAGATTTCTCAGTCATTTCTCAACCGATTTTAATGAATTTTGCAAGTGCTATTTTCCAGTCACTCACCAAGTACCGTGACATTTTCATCAAAAAATATTCTATAGCTCATTATCAGGTGATTATGGTCAGATGTGTTTCAAATCAGTTAAAACCATCGGAGCTCTACATTCTTAGTTGTGAAAAAGGCCTCGGCCTTCGGGCATTATCCTATACTGAAATAATTATTAATCAATTTATAGTTAGACCAAGAACGCCGAGCACGCTACTTCTCGGTCACGGATGCTCCTAACAATACTGAGTTCTACGAGTGGATGGGGAAGAAACATTTTTGGTTTCTTTCAAACCGCCGAGACCGGAAAACGAACTCCGAACTCTGCCCTAGGGCCCCCGCCCTAAACAAATATGAACAATTTTTACCCACTTGAAGTTGTGGGCTTCAGTAGCGAGACACACATAACTTCAAGTAGCGAGAAACGATTACAAATTAGTGAAATATAAAAAGAATAACTTAGTGGCTAAAAGAATACTCTTGGGCCAAATGCCATCAACTTTCACTGATACAGCTTTCATTTCCCCGCATTCTCACTCTCTTGCCTCTGTGCCAGCAATGAGTTGCCAATTTTTTTTTCTAGCCAAGTTAAAACATTAGATCAGCAAAGTGTACTAATCAGCAAGGAATGCTTGTACATTAATTATGTAATAGCATATCATAATAACCCATTGTGACACAATTTTGCAATATATAGATACGTCTTTCAGAATTAACCCTTAAAACGGTTAAAATTTAAATTTGCACCTACTTTAAGTTGTGTCTCGTTACCGTGATCCCCAACTTCGAGTGGGTCAAAATTACTCATACTTATTTGTTTAATTTGAGACCAAACGTTTGCAAATGTTCAAACACGTTCAACACTCATTTCATTCCCAACGACAGTGACTTAAAGTGTTAATAATAGGTAATCAAACATATTATAAACGACAATCTAACCCTTACAGCGCGGGGACTACTAAAGCTTTACAGCGCGGGCATCGACTTTAGTCATCAGAATCTGACATCTGTAGACGTCAGATTCTGACGACTAAAGTCGAATAGTCGTCAGAATCTGACGTCTACAGATGTCAGATTCTGACGTCTAAAGTTGATCCCCGCACTGTAAGAGCAAAAATATTTTTATTGGCCGTACACCCATAACATAGTTATTTAAATGAATCAGAAAGAGCTAACTAACACATTTATGATGATCTGATTTTGAAAAACCCTTTGAATTCCATGGTTTGTATAAAAAAATTCCAGCGCCTTAAGGGCTATAGGGTTAACATTACTCACACTTTATCGCGGGATACACTGCTGTGGTCGGAGACAGAACACTGAGAATGAGTGTGATCGTGGGAGAGCAGCCTCTCCATTATGAACATTGTCCTGTTTATTGTGATATAGGCTATATAACTTTCATAACGCACCCTGTCAAATATTGTAAAGCTCATCAATGCATTCGCCAACTTTATGAGACAGTTATTGATGATAGTTATTTCTAAACCAGTCATTTAGCCTTCTGCGGTTTAAACTTTGGGAGTTAGCTCACAAAGGCAGCCGACTTCTGCCTGATTAATTACTGGCCCTTGGACTACGGAACATTAGTCTATCTTCTCAAGACATCATGTCTCCCGACATATTGTCGATTAATGTCAGACGCACGTATTCAGATAGGTGGGTAGTCCGTCAGATGAAGCAGACGCTAACCAATGCTGGATCGATGCCGTTACACCGTCTTTGCAAATGGCCCAGCATTACGCAAGATAACATTTATCCGACGTTCATTATTACATGCATGATGTAACTGGAATCGTCACCACAGGCTGGTCAATTAGCTGTCTGCAACTACGTCGCAGCAAACGTGTCACGTTGATCACGAGTTAAAACACACCACTACATTATTTTCTTTGTGAAATTTCACAATCGTATATGATACAGATTCTGACGACTAAAGTCGATTCCCGCGCTGTAAAGCTTTAGTAGTTCCAGCGCTATAAGGGTTGGGTTGACGTTTTTAATATGTTTTATTACCTATTTTTCCCACATTAAGTCACTCTCGTTTGGACTGAAATGAGCGTTGAACGTGTTTGAACATTTGCAAATGTTTGGTCTCAAATTAACCGTTTCAAGCCTGAGTTTACCATTGTCATCTTCATCCACTACAAGCCGCGAATTGCTGTCGCAATTCTCGACTTGTAGTGGACGACGATGATCTGATGTGGTTTGAAAATTAAAGAAAATTGCCATGTATTGGTAAAGTATTTTCATGGAAATTTCGTTCTAAAACCCTTTGCTGTAGGAAAATTAAGTCTGTTTTCAGGGATGTAAAATGATGCTTTAATGCATCGTGAGGGCTTAAAGGGTTAAACAAATAATTATGAGTAATTTTGACCCACTCGAAGTAGTGGATCACGATAGCGAGACACGACTTAAAGTGGGTACAAATTTAAACTTTAACCCTTTTAAGTGTTAATTCTGAAACACGTATCTATATATTGCAAAATTGTTTCACAAGGGGTTAATATGATATGTAATTATAAAATTAATGTACAAACATTCCTTGCTAATTAGTACACCTTGCTGATCTAATGTTTTGACTTCGCTAGAAAAAAATGGCAACTCATTGTTGGCACAGAGGTAAGAGACGGAGAATGCGCGGAAATTAAAGTTGTATTAGTGGCAGTTAGTGGCATTTGGCCCAAGATTAATCCTTTAGCCACTAAGTTATTCTATTTATACTTCACTCATTTGTAAATATTATAATATAATGTGACAGATTAAAACGACTGTACTCATACTTAGCACTTAATACTTTCAAGCCTGAATTTACCATTGTCATCTTCATCCACTACAAGCCGTGAATTGCTGTCGCAATACTCGACTTGTTGCGGATGACATCGGCTATCAAACTACGACTTACGACTCATTTATTCAGATCGGGTCACATATAGCATATACATTTTCATCATTTTTCGGCATATAGTGAGTCTATTTTAACATGCTTGGATCCAATAAATGAAGTTTGTAATGGTCATACAAAACGTTAAATCTTATAATATAAGTTGAAGTTGCGCATTTATATCCTCATTTTTTATAAATCCAAAATAGCATCTTAGAATCTGAATTATCTAAATTAACAAAATTTCAACAAAATCTGGCTACAAATATACTTGTCAATTGTTAGTAAGATAGTCGTATTAATCATTATATAAATCACAATTGGTTAATCACATATCAAGATGGGGGCAGTTATGTAGTGAACGTAGGTACCTGGGTATCTAGCTCGCATATTTTAAACTAAAAAAAAGATATGCTTGAAGTTTTACTATTGAGCCTTAAAAAAGTGTTAGTTTACTGTCTAGGCTAATGTCAAATTACAATCCATCTAGTTTGAAAAACAATTTATATTATACTGAAAAAAGAAGTTGTATGCCTATACTTAATGCAGCATGGACGGTTGAATGGCATAACTGACTGATGTATGATGTTTAAATGGAGTGTAGAGGAGTGTATGTGATGCTGTTCTATGATGAACACTTTATTTCACTGATGCAAATCCATGATCCAGACAACCAAGGTAGGTCTATAGAGGGCACATTATAATTTGAACGAAACAAAACAACAATCCTCTTCCTCAGTGTTATATTCAAGAGAACCCTGTTAACAAACAGCAGATTTCATCTGAGCACTTAACCCTTAGAACGCGGAAATATTGTTGTTTAACCCTTTAAGCCCTCACGATGCATTAAAGCATCATTTCACATCCATGAAAACATACTTAATTTTCCAAAAACAAAGGGTTTTAGAACGAAAATGTACATTAAACTGGTTTACCAATACATGTCAATTTTCTTTAATTTTTAAACCACATCAAATCATCTTCATCCACTACAAGTCGAGAAGTCGCCCTTTCGCAATTTCGTTGTTTCGCACGTTCGTTGTTTCGCACTTTCGTTGTTTCGCATCGCCCTTTCGTTGTTTCGCATCGCCCTTTCGTTGTTTCGCATCGCCCTTTCGTTGTTTCTTATCGCTCTTTCGCTCTTTCGCAGTTTCGTTATTTCGCAGTTTCGTTGTTTCGCATCGCACTTTCGTTGTTTCGCACTTTCGTTGTTTCGCAGTCTCGCACTTTTGTTGTTTCGCACTTTCGCGGTTTCGCACTTTCGTTGTTTCGCACTTCCGTTGTTTCGTACTTTCGCAGTTTCGTACTTTCGTTGTTTCGCACGTGCGTTGTTTCGCACTTACGTTGTTTCGCATCGCCCTTTCGTTGTTTCGCATCGCCCTTTCGTTGTTTCTTATCGCTCTTTCGCTCTTTCGCAGTTTCGTTATTTCGCAGTTTCGTTGTTTCGCATCGCACTTTCGTTGTTTCGCACTTTCGTTGTTTCGCAGTCTCGCACTTTTGTTGTTTCGCACTTTCGCGGTTTCGCACTTTCGTTGTTTCGCACTTCCGTTGTTTCGTACTTTCGCAGTTTCGTACTTTCGTTGTTTCGCACGTGCGTTGTTTCGCACTTACGTTGTTTCGCATCGCCCTTTCGTTGTTTCGCATCGCCCTTTCGTTGTTTCTTATCGCTCTTTCGCTCTTTCGCAGTTTCGTTATTTCGCAGTTTCGTTGTTTCGCATCGCACTTTCGTTGTTTCGCACTTTCGTTGTTTCGCAGTCTCGCACTTTTGTTGTTTCGCACTTTCGCGGTTTCGCACTTTCGTTGTTTCGCACTTCCGTTGTTTCGTACTTTCGCAGTTTCGTATTTTCGTTGTTTCGCTCTTTCGTTGTTTCGCACTTTCGCAGTTTCCTTGTTTCGCACTTTCGCACTTTCGCAGTCTCGCACTTCCGTTGTTTCGTACTTTCGCACTTTCGTTGTTTCGCTCTTTCGTTGTTTCGCACTTTCGCACTCTCGTTGTTTCGC
Organism: Flabesymbios commensalis; assembly: GCA_964017125.1. NCBI lineage: Eukaryota > Metazoa > Annelida > Polychaeta > Terebellida > Flabelligeridae > Flabesymbios > Flabesymbios commensalis. Next base: position 95,628,223 of record OZ024905.1, on the reverse strand, counting down.
TCTTTCGTTGTTTCGTAGTCTCGCAGTTTCGTTGTTTCGTACTCTCGCACTTTCGCTGTTTTGCTCTTTCGTTGTTTCGCACTTTCGCAGTTTCGTAGTTTCGTTGTTTCGTACTTTCGCAGTTTCGCACTTTCGTTGTTTCGTACTTTCGCAGTTTCGTTGTTTCGTACTTTCGCACTTTCGCTGTTTCGCACTTTCGTTGTTTCGCACTTTCGCACTTTTGTTGTTTCGCTCTTTCGTAGTTTCGTAGTCTCGCAGTTTCGTTGTTCCGTACTTTCGCACTTTCGCTGTTTCGCTCTTTCGTTGTTTCGCACTTTTGCAGTTTCGTACTTTCGTTGTTTCGTACTTTCGCACTTTCGCACTTTCGTTGTTTCGTACTCTCGTTTCGTGCTCACGTCAGAAATAATGCAAAGCTAAGGCAAAAAGCGTAACAACATTTACAATATAGGTAAAAATTCAGTTTTCAATGACAAGCTAATCTTTCAGCCATTATTTTATGACCATGCACATTTTAGTGATTGGATGTTGAGTAAAATAATTACCTAGTTATTTAATTTTTCATTTTTTTTCAAAAATGGCGAATACAAGCCTAAGGGACCGTTTAACAATGTGTAATGCTCAGAGGGGGGTTAAGTGATGAGTTACGGGATTTAGTCAAAATAGCGTTAAAAGTGTTACGAAGAAGGTGTCAAAATCGTTACGTAATTGTTGAACGGCCCACAAACTTTAGCAGGCAAACTATCGTAAGTAACATGATGAAATTACGCTAGTTTACCTGGAAATAATTGTTCAGGTCTACTGCGCTGTCATATAGTGAATTCGTCCTGTGGCGAATTACTCTGTTCTCAGTAATGTTCCTGACGATATAAATGGGCGCGGGCCCTAGGGTAGCGCTTAGCACCGCTGCCTTTCACGCCGATACCGGGTTCGTTCCCCGGTTCGTTCCCCTGTCTCGGGGGTTTAAAAAAAACAAAAATGTTTCTTCCCCATCCACTCGTATCTGGAGGGCAGTGTCATCTCATTCATCTCACCATCCTCATGCGGTTATCCTGGCTCAGTTTAGCCTATATGTGCACACAGGTGGCCTAAAATCCCATTCATTTAATGTTCATTTCCTGACGATATTCCGCAGAGAAATTGAAATTGTGGACAATACCAGGCATTATTAGCTAAAAACACACAACATTGGCCCATAGCTGATTCAATATTGACCAACGTTGACGATGTTCAAATAACATTGAAGCAGCGTTGGACCAATGCACAACACACGTGATACAAAGAGGCGAGTGGAGCGGAAGGGAGGGGAGGGGGAAAACAACGAAAGTGCGAAACAACGAAACTGCGAAAGTGCGAAACAACGAAAGTGCGAAACTGCGAAAGTGCGAAACAACGAAAGTGCGAAACTGCGAAAGTGCGAAACAACGTAAGAGCGAAACAACGAAAGTGCGAAACAACGGAAGTGCGAAACTGCGAAAGTACGAAACAACGAGAGTGCGAAAGTGCGAAAGTGCGAAACAACGAAAGAGCGAAACAACGAAAGTGCGAAACAGCAAAAGTGCGAAAGTACGAAACAACGAAACTGCGAGACTGTGAAACAACGAAAGAGCGAAAGTACGAAACAACGAAAGTGCGAAACTGCGAAAGTGCGAAACAACGAAAGAGCGAAACAACGAAAGTGCGAGACGAAACAGCGAAAGTACGAAACAACGAAACTGCGAGACTGCGAAACAACGAAAAAGCGAGACAACAAAAGTGTGAAACAACGAAAGAGCGAAACAACGAAAGTGCGAAAGTACGAAGCAACGAAACTGCGAGACCGCGAAACAACGAAAGTGCGAAACAACGAAAGAACGAAAGTGCGAAAGAGCGATGCGAAACAACAAAAGAGCGATGCGAAACAACGACACTGGAAACAACGAAACAGCGAAACAGCGATGAGAAACTGCGAAAGAGCGAAGCGAAACAACGACACTGCGAAACAATGAAAGGGCGATGCGAAACTGCGAAACTGCGACACTACGAAACAACGAAAGGGCGAAACTGCGAAAGGGCGATGCGAAAGAGCGAGATTTTAAAGAGATTTTAATTTTTGAAACAGCGAAACAACGAAAGGGCGAGATGGCCCTATCTGGACACCATATGATTACACTTATATTAATGGATGACCTGATTTCGATGCTGACGCAGCGCGGGCTGAATGACTGCTGTCCGTGTTCTATCGTCTACAATTGAGATGATTGCTCGTTTCCTTCGCACAATCGTAACTACTATCGTTTTAACGTAAAATTATAGGCTAATCATAATGATCATGGTGATACTCAAGTCGTAATATTGAAAATATGATAGCATCAAATAAAATGTCATCTCGGACGTAACACACCACGCTCTAAAAAATATGGTCATCAAATATGCTCTATATTGTATAATTAGACACAATGTACGATCTCTGTTGTTTAACCGCCAAATCATTCAACCCTTACAACGCTGAGTTATTTTGTATAAACCACGGAGACCAAAGGTGTTTTTTTTCAATTTGAAATCAGCATAAAATCATCTCTTAGTTAGCTCTTACAAATTCTTTTGAATACCTGTGTTAATATGGGTCTACGGCCATTATAAATATTGTAATTCTTTCAATGCGGGAATTGTCTTTATACGTCAGAATCTGACGTCTATATACGTCAGAATCTGACGTATATAGACGTCAGAATCTGACGTATCAAGACGGTTCCAGCGCTGAAAAGGTTAATTGAAATTTATTCAGCTTTGATAAAATGATGGTCCACGATCTTGAAATCGTCTTGATCAATGTCACGTTCACGTTTTATTTTTTATTATGTAGACAAGTTGGTATTTGATGTGATAATAAAAAAAGAAAAAAAATGTATATGCCTAATCTTGACCGGGGTAAACAGGTTAATACATTTATTCAGTAAATGAAATGTCAACTTTTCGGATCCCAGACACGGCAAACTAGTAGTAACAAACTTCTAAATCATATTCTCTAATGTATAATGTGTAAAGTGTAACGGGGAACGTGTAGATCATACAGCTGATCTGTTACACTTTATATATTGGCGATAACTGTCAGAGCCAGTTACGAATGCAACTAATAAGTTTTAATAGGACACTGTTCAATCAGCATTGTAGAACCTGATACTGTGTCTTGTCTTTTATCGGGAAAATTCAATAAAACAAATATTTTCGCTGAATATGTGGAAAATATGTTCACAAAGTGGCAAATACTGTACATCTGGGTATTTTCGCGTATTTAAATTTTCGCGATTTTGTTATGTTGACATTTCACGAAGTTTAGAGTGTAAGTCTGTGCTGACAATTTCCTATGCAAATGCGTGCATGGAGATTGATTAGTAATTTGTAATAGTTTTTTTTAACAATTAATAATATTTTCCCTTGCAAGTGGTAATAAAAACGTTAATGGTGAGCCAGTAATGTCTGATTTATGCTGATTGTATCTCGTTTGAAGATGTACATTTGGGTCGGGGGGGGGGGGCGAGGTGAAATATAGACATGACGTACTGGCGTTTTTTGGAAGGCAGAACATTATCGTTCCCACACAGCAGACACAAGAAGTTGAGTCAATGCTGTTATAATATTGGCCCACCGTCTGCGACGCTGGCCAAATAATAAAACAACATTGGTTTATCTTGACGTGTAATCGCGTGAGAGGAGCATGTCGACCGAGTGACACGTGACGCATTGGAGCGTCACGATTGGTCAGACAGTAGTAGTCTCAGATGATGACAATAAAGGTGTGTGGCTGGTGACTTTAAAGTTGATTACCCATCGTGACATAAAGAGGTAGCCCTGGTCATCTCAGTCAGTCTGTATATCACCCCTGAAGGTCTGTGGTCACTGTGCAGACGTAGGCGGAACGAAAAGACCATCAACACCGGTACCACCTGATAATCACTGAATATCGCACATCAAGTAAGTGAACTTTTACGTGGACAAATGAAGCCATGTGATTGGTTATACCTGCTAGATTAGAGTACCATACTGCCATGTGAAGCCAAAAGGCAGTATATCTTTACTTGTAAAGTAAACAGATACAGCCTTTTGGCTTTACATGTAATTTACTAGGACCAGAACAACGCATTGTTTCTACGTGGACGGCAAATGCGGTCTTTGATTTGTTTTTCTAATTTTTGTGCTGTGAATTTAACAGTTATGCTAGATATAGAGACGAAATTCCCGTATTTCTTTTTTTTGACATGGTTGTCAAAAATAAGAAATCGGGAATTTATTTACATCATATTGTCATATTAATAAGCCAAAATAAAATCTTCGATTTTTTTATGATTTTAGCCTGAGCTGGTCCCTTTAAGGTTAAGCTGTAAGGCCTGACCAAAAAAAAGCTTCTCAATTTCTTTCTGCACATCCTGCAGCTTTGACATATATTTTTCATTGGCGTTAACAGGAGAGAGTTAGAATAGCCCAGCTTGCTTCCTATAAGCGGAGTTGTAATTGTTTAGCAGCAAACGGTGTTAAAAAGCGACTTATTCTGATAAGGACATGGCGCAATGGTTAGAGCTCGGGGCTTTGTCAATGTCGCTGCCTGCCGTGAGGTTTTGAATCCCGCTTGGTGCTTGGTGTAAAATTTTCAGAGAAATACATGTATCTTGTTTCTCCCCTCTCAATATTGAAGCATTGCTTCGATATTGTGTCCTTGGGCAAGGCACTTAATACTCAAATGCTTTGCTTGACTCAGGTGAAAATGAGTACCTGGTAGGACAGAGATGGCAATGTTTTCGGTAAGTGCAATGCACCGAAATGGCTGCAGGACTGCATACGTTACCGTGGAGTTGAGATGGCACACGAATGATCAATTCCAGTGACCAGGGGGTAAAAATGTAAAAGTCATATGAAATACTTGATATCAGACTATAAACCTTTACCTTTACTTTTTTTATTTCACGCATCTTACGTATACATGTATAATTATGATAGTAACAAGCGCGAGATTTCTATTAGTAAAAGTATCAAGTATTCTGTTTTGATAATTATTATTTTTAGAAGTTGTCGTACACTGTCAGTCAGATAATCTTGTACGGCGTATCCCTTTGAAAAATCATGAAAAAAATAAAGGTCTCAATGGCATAATTATTCTTAACGACTCGTGGATCAGAGTCATCAAAAATATATTTTTAGAAGGATATGCCCTGCTTTTCACATGTCACATTGAACTTAGAAATCTAGGAGATCCCACCAAACACGAGAAATTGAACCAACGCTGGTTCAATGTTGGGTCAACATTAAAACAACATTGGTTAAATGTCTCGTGCTGGCTGGGCTGTAAAAAGAGGTCACCATGGTAAAATTATTCCTAACGACTCACTAATAAGAGTCATTAAAAATATATTTCAAGAATGATATGCCGTGCTTACCATATGTCACCTGGACCCTAGAAATCAAGTTTTTATGGCCGACCGATCATTTCACCAAAAGCATGGTATTTTAACAAATTACCATGAAAATAAAATATACCACATATAAAATTTAAAGCGCTGTAAAAAAACTATGCCAGTATTCTTAGTTAACCTATTCTTATTCCTGTGCTAACAATCTTGTTGAAACCATTTGGAATTGTTTTCACGCTTTTCCAAAGAGCTGCGAGACGATATATCTGAAATGTACCTCGTTTTCTTAGCAAGTGAATACTTCTTCACAATCTGGCTCACAACCTCAGCATTTCCATTGTTCTCATTGTTGCGACCGACATCAATCATAACATGGTGAAAATAAAAATTCGTGAAACTGAAAATTCTTGAAAAGCAAATTTGGAATTTGTGAGAATGAAAATTCGTCATAATAAAAATGTGACAACAAGAAAATTCGTTATGACTTTTTTGGGGAATTAAAAAGAAAGGCTGTAACAAAAATGTGTTTGAAATATTTTTTATCGAATTTAACGAATTGTCTTCTTTGGGAAAACAATCACAAAAACTCAGGGAAATTTATTATGATCTGTTAGGGTTTGTGCGATGCAACTTAAAAAGAAATAGTTTTTAAGCCAACATAATTATTTTGCTCCGCTCATTTAGCATAGGATAACTGGCCCAAGTCTGGTATTCTACTCCATAATTTAAATGACAACTGAATGACAACAGTGATTGGATGATCTCATCATGTGACATGCTGAGTCACTCTGTCATTGGCCGGGGGTATCATACCATATACCTGGTCCGGATACTTGAGTACTTCTGATGATATTTTAAAGGTGATCCATCACCCCTTATATGGTATTAATAATTATGTCCTTATATGGGGTGATTGGCTATCATGTGACCCTATCTGAGGGTCACATGATAGCTAATCACCCCATATATGGGGGTGATTGGCTATCATGTGACCATCTCAGAGGGTCACATGATAGCCAATCACCCATATAAAAAGACACTTGTGCCCCATCTTGTGGCAACTTTGATTTATTTCTCACAAATTTATTATTACTATATAAGGGGTGATAGATCACCCTTAAGAAGAAGTAGAACACATTTTCACATAACGATGGACGATATAAAATAGCGAACAGACAAAGTACAAGTCGTTAACCCTTGTCCTGCTGAATTTTTTCAATTGTATTTTTAGTCATTTGAAGCTGGAATTGCTAACGCAATTTCCAGCTTCAAATGACGAAAAATATTTATATTTTAGGAAAATAGACATCTTCTAAATTAAGTTATTTGACTAATTGAGCGTCTAGCCCAAACCATATTATCAATTTTCAGTGACATATTATCTGCTTGAAACCGTCTATTATGGACTAGTATATTTACATATATTAGGAGAGCGCAGTGAACTCTGGACAAATTATTCATTTCGCTCGTCCGTGCTCCGTCAACTATTTGCCTGAGTTTGTAAATATATGTTTTTAAAGTAGTTTTGTAATTGCATCCATGAAAAACAGCGATGTACTTTGTTTGTAATAGCCGATTGCTTATTGAAATAAAATATTGTGTAAGCCTATTGTCTGAATGTTTTTTCAATGTCGGTGCACCGTCTGCGACGCTGGGCCAGCGTTGAAACATTTTGATGATCATTGGTCAATAACCCCAGTTTGCCGCGCGTCAAGTGTGTGTGAGTGTATGAATAATACTGCTTTACGTCGCTTTCTGCACAATCATGGTAATATCGCAACAGAAGGGAAACCGAAGCCGGCACTATGCCCTACTCTTTTTTGAAATGACTTCAAGGGTTCCTTATAGTGAACAGTCCCATAGGCAGCTCTGTACACTCTAGTTTGGAGCACTGTATATGCACAACCACGATGACAAATATCCGGACCGACCGGGATTCGAACCTGGTACCTCCAGATTACAAACCTCAGTAGATAAGACTAAGCCTTCGGGGCCAACGACAAAAAAGAGCCAGGTGGACACCATGGTATTATACAATAGCTACATTATTTATAATTATTCATTATTCGTTTTACCCCCAAAAAATATTGTCTCTGACCTAATAAAGGCATGGGACACAAAATAAAATTACAATATAGCTTAAGAGCAACTCTCATTACATTTAGATATTCATAATAAATATATATATATTCATCTTTAGATACCCATATTTATTATTCTTGTACTGTGACAGCAGCGACAAGTACCCGTAAACAGCAAACACGAAGCGTTGACCCAATGTTGGGTTAACGTTGGGCCAGCGTCGAAGACGAGGGGCCAACATTAACCCAACATTGGGCCAACGCCTCGTGTTTGCTGGGATAGCGCAAGTACACGTACACATACCTCTTAATTGACTTTATAGGGAACGTACAATAATTATATTACCGTAAAGTGTAATCAGATCGCTCGATCTGACCTTTCATTAATTAAATGTTGCCATATATACGACTGGATTGATTTGATAGCGGCCTCACATAGACCTACAACAGATGGAAGGGCAAGTCCTTTTCCTGAATTTATTGATTCTTCACACACATAATGGTCTTTTCACACAGAAATATATGTATACATATGTATAGGCCTATTGTTTTTTATGATCAGCAATATTAGAAAATTCATTATTATGGAGAGTCACCGTGACCGGAAGGTAGCGTGCTCGGCCTTAGACTGCCAGGGCTTGAATTTTGAATCTCTTGTCTGAAAGGCTGTTTCATTCATTCATTCATTCATTCATTCATTCATTCATTCATTCATTCATTCATTCATTCATTCATTCATTCATTCATTCATTCATTCATTCATTCATTCATTCTTTCATTCATTCATTCATTCATTCATTCATTCATGTATTCATTCATTCATTCATTGATTCATTCATTCATTTATTCAACTATTAATTTATACATTCATTCATTTATTCATTTATTCATTTATTTATTCATTCATTCATTCATTCTTCAATATCGTGGGGAACATCCGTGACCGAGATGTAGCGTTCTCGGCCTCAGACCGCCAGGGCTCGAATTTCGAATCCTGTGCCTGGTGGACAGTGTCATCTCATTCATTACACCATCTTGATAAGGTCCTCCTGGCCCAGTTTAGACTATATGTGCGCAAAGGTGGCCTAAATCCCACTCATTTAATTTTTTCATTCAGTCGTTCATTCATAGTGATCAGAGGCCGAGAGCGCTACCGCTCTGTCATTGAAACTTCCCTGAATAAGAAATATTTACGATGAAGACTAAATTTGAGCAGTAGAACCTCCTGGTGATGGTGCGACGAATCAACAAACACGGGATTTAATAACTGAGCTACAGTGGTCTGAGGGCGGGAAGGCTATACCGCTCGGTCACGGAAGTTTCTATGAAGAAATAAATATTTACCAGTGAGAGGGAAATAAACGTTTTGGTTTTTTGAAGACTGAAAACCAGAGCGGACACCGAACCTGAGATATCCGGCGTGAAAGGCTGGCGACGTCACCACTACACCCAGGTCGCCCTCTCAATACGGGAAGCGTGATTATATTAATATGATAATAATATGATAATGTTAATATGCATACGGCATCATTGGGAAGGCCAGATGGGCTCATCTCAGCACAAGTCACCACCATATCAAGCCCGAGCGTATGGGCGAGGACTTGATGTGGTGACGAGTGCTGAGATCAGTCCATCTCGCCGTACCCAATGATACAGTATGCATTTTCTCCTACGAATATCTATCTGAAACGGCAAAATCAAACTGTGCAGTGAAGCGAAAAGGAGAGAGTGCGAGATGGGCTGATCTCACCATACGTCTCATAGTAAAAGCCAACAGCATGAGTGCGAGAGTGACTCCAACTTTCTTACCTGTTAAATATACATGGCTAGGTTTGAAAATTGCGGTTGGGAAAACATATATTGTGGTTGAGACTTAGGTTATTTGTCGTGGATAAATATATTCCGATAATAAACAAACATACCATCTGAATAATCGGAGACCTTCACTAAGACCTGGTGGTCACTAGCGTGAAGGGTATAGACTTTCATCCTAGGGCTGTTTACGTTTAGGATAAAGCCAGAGGAGCTCTACATTTTTAGCTTTCAAATGGGCAGAGGCCGAAGGCCGAGGTCTTTTCAAAGCTAAGAATGTAGAGCTCCGTGGGTTTTATTACTTATTACTTTTTTACTGATTTAAAACACATCCGACCATAATAAAAACCCTCATAATCAACAGCTCGGTCGGGTTGATTATAATACCATAGGCCTACCATGATAACTGGTATGTATTTGATGAACAATAACTCTCCATTCCCGGCTTAGAATGTCCTCGTCGGGCAAAGAAAAAAATGTAGTGGTGTGTTTCAACTAAAATAAATGTTCTTTTTGAGGGGAGTCGTTACTTCCGCTTATTCGCACTTTTTCATGTCCATGCCGATGTCATAAACACCCTTTTATTATTATTGCCTGAGCAACCAGGAAGCTTAATACATAGTGGATGTCGCGTTGCACGTATTCCCTACGGGCCAAGTTCTCACTGAAAAGACATAATAAAACACTTCGGCAGATGCTTAAAGCACTGGTATTCAGCATATTTTAAATATATATATATACTTCGATAGACTGTAAAGGGAACATTTTTCTTCTACAAGTTGTCCTTTACCTGTGTTTACCCTACCACAGATTCGAAGGAATGTAGTAAATTCAAAGTGACGGATTTATTTATGCCATAATACATACAGTCTCATACAATACCTGTATAATAAAGAATGCAGATGGCTATCAGATCTATGTTAATGGCTTCTAGTCACCATGTGAAATGGGGAAAGTGACAAAACTCATCTTCGTGTCTCATTGTAATATTTGTATAGCACAAACTGCTCATTTTCCATCTCCATTATATTATTATATTGTTGTGGCACCATGAGAATTACGCGGAGTGGTATGTACCACGAAAATTTGGCCCCTACCCAAATCGCGACAAGGCGAAATGACTTATCTGAGAGGTCCATTACCACGCTCTGGCTGATATTAGGGGGGATTGCTTGATAATTTCAAGTTCAGTACCGTCCCACAACTTGAATATCGTATAAATAAAAAGAATGAATGAATGAATGAATGAATGAATGAATGAATGAATGAATGAATGAATAAATGAATAAATTCCTTTATTCATTCATTCATTTATTCATACATTCATTTATTCATTCATTCATTCATTCATTCATTCATTCATTCATTTATTCATTCATTCATTCATTCATTCATTCATTCATTCATACATGCATTCATTTATTCATTCATTCATTCATTCATTCATTCATTCATTCATTCATTCATAAATTCATATATTCAATAATTAATTAATTAATTAATTAATTAAAAAATTATTTAATTAATTAATTGATTAATTATTTAATTAATTAATTAATTAATTCATTCATTCATTCGTTCATTCATTCATTCATTCATTCATTCATTCATTCATTCATTCATTCATTCATTCATTCATTCATTCATTCATTCATTCATTCATTCATTCAAGCAGCATATAACTTTACTGTTATTTATTTTTGTTGTTTTATTTTTGGCGAGCCCGACTGGGGCTATTTTTTATTATATACAATGTGAATGCTGTACATGTGCTGTATGTATATGTGGGTTGACACAGCAGTTCCGTATTGGTCGTAATTGACAGGGCTGTGAGACCAACTTCCTGTCCCCAGGTCTGCATGTAATCAGCCTGACCTCAATCCGACTGATCACCTGACCTATGTCCCAGAGTTACCCAATTGGGTCATAACTTTACTGTGAATTAGGATCCACATAAATGAAAAAAACAAAGCAGTATATAACTTTACTCGTGTTCTACAAATATACAATATGATTGTAATTGATTAAAAATTATCCATTAGTAATATATTGTCTGACATATTAACAGCTAATTATAATCATGATCACACTGGCATCAGTTATTAACTGTAATTCTTGGCGGATGTTTGCCGATTTCTTTACCACGATGATTACAGTTGGCAACACATTTCGGGATATGTGGCTTTCGATATTATCATCCTCGCCGTTGTAGTCGTCGTTAAGATTATTTACCAATGAGTTGGTGTTTAATTTTTTTACCCCCCCCCCCCCCTCATCCATAACAAAATTAATAGTTTTAATATTTCAAAATCACGCCTTCAAAATCCACGTAAATATGTCTCCAGGAAGATTTTATACGATTTTTTTTAATAACAAGACTGATCAAACGGTTAATATACGTTTTAAAGTGTTTAAACTGCTGTTATCCACATATTAAAAAGATATGCATATTGCAGTTGGTGATATTCACACTTTTCCAAATAGAATTTCAAAAATATATAAATCTGAATGTAATAATAGAGTTATCTGCTTTTTGGGATTTTTTTCCGTAACCCTTGAAATACTATACACCATCAAAAAAGGTTTTAGCACTTTTTTAATCTGAATATCGGACGGTTTTAGGTGGTTATATCCATCCACTCTAACTTGTGTCCCAAAATAAATTTTATAAAAAATATACTGTGTTTTGTTTGATCGGAAAAATAAAAAAAATGTGACATTAACCCTTTAGTCGTCGTTTCATACAATTGTAATTTTTATCCCACTGAGCTTGTGCATAACTAACGTGACCCATAGCTTCACGTGAGTGTTAATTATCCAGGTTTGTCAAAATATAGGCCCATCCTTTTTAAATGTCGCTCGATTATTAACTTTTTTTCATCTAATGTTTTAAGAAATTAAATAGAAGTATGATACAGTTTGACATTTTCAAAATGAGTGCATAACTTATATTAATCATGAACACAATTTGTAAGGTGCCACTGGTATACAAACAGTCATTGTTAGACTAACAATAATTCTAACTATTAATTCGTATGACATTTATAATTGGTATGGCCTATAATTTACTCAGAGACACTTATAATTGGTATGTCCTATAGCTTACTCAGAGACACTTATAACTGGTATGACCTATAGTTTACTCAGAGACATTTATAATTGGTATGGCCTATAGTTTACTCAGAGACATTTATAATTGGTATGTCAATATAGTTTACTCGGAGACATTTATAATTGGTATGGCCTACTCAGATACACTTATGATTGGTATGTCCTATAGTTTACTCAGAGACACTTATAATTGGTATGGCCTATAGTTTACTCAGAGACACTTATAATTGGTATGTCCTATAGTTTACTCAGATACACTTATAATTGGTATGTCCTATAGTTTACTCAGATACACTTATAATTGGCATAGTCTATTATTTACTGAGATAAACTAATTATTGGTATGGACTATTGTTTGCTTAGAGACACTTTTAATTGATATGGCCATATAGATCACTCAGAGACACTTATTTCGTATGACCCTATAGTTTTCTCAGAGACCCGGACTTTATAAATAGTTATTTTATCACCTTGTAATGACATTGAACTCAACATTGTCAAGGTCACTAACTATGTGATGTGAATCAAAGCGATTATCTTAATGGATCCAGCTCCTACTATCATTAGATGAATGATTTGTATGGGAGCAATATATCGACAGATTCTGTATTGTGGAGAACCTCCGAGAACGAGAGGTAGTGTGCTCATCATCCGACTGCCAGTTCTTATATTTCGAATGCTGTGTCTGGAGGGCAGTGTCATCTCATGCATGTCACAATCCTCAGGAGGTGCTCTTGGCCCAGTTTAGCCTGCATGTGCACAAAGTTGGCATAACGTCCATTAATTATTTAATTAATTAATTAATTAATTAATTAATTAATTAATTAATTAATTAATCAATTAATTAATTAATTAATTAATTAATTAATTAATTAATTCATTCATTCATTCATTCATTCATTCATTCATTCATTCTTTCATTCATTTATGCATTCATGGCCACGGAATACGACGTTGTCTCATCGGTGTCGGCTTGATCAGTGAAGTTAAGTAGCGTCGCGACCTGTTCATAATTGGATGGGTGACCGCCTGGGACTGCAAGGTGCCGTATACACTAGGACATCGTGCAGCGATGTCGTGTCGTGGGGCTCAGAGAACCACCTAAATCAGATGGCTCGTCTGACTGACTTTGAGTTGGACGTAAAATAACCTCAATGGACGTAGGCGCAGTTTCCATCCGGCGAGACCCCAGAAAATCCACAAATTCATTCATTCATTCATTCATTCATTCATTCATTCATTCATTCATTCATTCATTCATTCATACATTCATACATTCATACATTCATACATTCATACATTCATGCATTTATTCATTAATGTATTTATTCATTCATTCAATCATTCCCTGGTAGATATTCCTTATTGTGGTGAGCCGGTGGCGTGTTGACCGGCAACATCGGTAATTTCGGACTTATAGTTGGTTATTAGAGACATAACATATATCTAAATACTAAATCGCTGAATAAAGCACTTTACCCGGCAAGCACAAAACATTTGAGTAACATTGATACTATGTGGGCCAACCATGAAGACGTTGGGCCGACGTTGTATCAATGTAATGCAAATATGTTGTGTTTGCCGTGTAGAATTTGAATTTAATTGCCTCTCTACCACAATCCACAACTTTTATTCCGGATCGAAGTTATGCTGTCTGAAATTACCTCAACCCTCCAAATTTATAGTACGAAATTACCAATTAAAACCCAGCGTCCGAAATTACTCTCCGAAACTACCAAACCCTTCCGAAATGACCGTCCGTAATTACCAAACCTTTACCCCCTGACGTTGTGACCGTCCCATTTTACCACTACCCTTTTACCATATAACGATATGTATGTGTAGCAAAATAATTGGTCTTTGTTTTTTAGCAGAGAACCACTAGTTCATGATTATCGTCGATACAGTTATATTAAGTCCCAAACGTATAAATTTGATATGTTGATGTGGATGATATTTAAATATGAGAAATATTTTAGTGTGTAGAGAGCTACATATTGATGACAAAATGTGTCTTTTAAAAATTGTTTACACAAAACCCTTTTGTACCATTTAGTAGATAGTGATGGTGGTTGGTGGAAAAGATACATGCGCATGATTGTGATAGCATAATTTGAAATACAAAAAATGTATGCCTTATCATGTCACATCAACACTAGAATGCAAACTGTCATTGGGAGTCGAATAATTCACATTAGGCTTTATTTATAGGACATCGATATCCGGGAGTAGATTATATATTCCTCCCTCATGTAAGAATATGCGATATAGTTTACTTTCTGAGAACATAAATTTGAAACTGATAGTTTATCTGGCGTTAGTTTACTCAGAAATAACACACAATTAGACTTTATAAATCTCAAGTTAATCACGCCAGAGAGTTCAAGGTCACTCTATCTATTTCTTGTGGACAATAGTGATTGTTTTAATGTATCAAGTTCTCCCTCTCATTATCTGAATGATCTCTATGGTAACACTAAATATAAAGGTCGTACTTCAAATATATCCGAATCCTACCCCTAATTGCGAAAGTTATAGCAAATTTTCTCACACTCTTCGCAGTTGTTTTCACCATGAGACGTGTATGTGTATCAGACCAATATCGCACTCTAGCTGTAGTTTGAACTTTGTAAGACAGTAAAACTGCTATGTGATATTATGTGTTACTTGAACGCGTGATCATTTTTCGTACGATATGGGAAAATACAGCTTTCGTTCAATGAATAAGGTGATCGCCTAAAGGCTCACACCTTATTCATTCAGCGAGTGCTGTATCTTTCCAGATCGCACTCAAATGCACACCGTTTATATATTCTCGTGTGATCCGTTTTTAGTTAGAGACAATGTCAACATGTTATAAAATACATACTGAAAGTAAAACAGAGCACATTGAAGCTTCAATTAGCCTGATAACAATTAGTCGTATCATTATCATTCTATGTATGGAATTTAGATGGTTTAACCCTTGAAGCGCCAAATAAATAAAAAACATCTCCATTAGGTTTAAACAACCATTCCATTCACAATAATAGTGATTGGATCGGCTATTAAACTAATTAAAACGACTATAATCTTAAAGAATATTTTATTCATGGTCCAAAATTTCATGTAGAAATTGGAAATATTACTCACTTTGAAACTTAGAGTGAAATAAATATAGAAATCTACTATAGTGGTGCCTAGCGCGCTAAGGGTTAATGATATCGGATGACCCATGTTATTTTCGTCGCTAGCAGGGGAAGTGTTAATACACAGGCGAGGTCAGTAATCATGGTATTTGCCTGTTTTATGGACTAACACGCTCCATCTAGTCCTCTGACCTTCACACCATATATGGGCACCCACTGGTGACCATGTCAACACCAGTGCTGTTTTTTAACCCTCAAAGCGCTGGACTACTTGTATAAAAGAGAGAAAATTTTTTTTTTTAATTTTAAATTATTAATGTCTTAGTTCTTCCCGCTTCCTTTCAATACCTATGTTATGGGTATACGGCCATTATAAATATTTTACTTTTTCAGTGCGGGGATCGACTTTAGACGTCAGAATCTGACGTCTACAGACGTCAGATTCTCACGTCTAAAGTCGGTCCCGCGCTGAAAGGGTTTAAAACTGTGCCAATACCGTGAATGCTCGATCGGCTATAAATTAATATTGGGTCAGCTTTGCAGACGTTGGGCCAGCACTAAGCCAACATTTGAGCGATGCCTTGTGTTTACATAGATTTTTACACCGATACAGATACATATCTTCTCTTGTCAACTATTTGCCAAGGTAGCACTGAGTTGACATAGATTCCATGATTGTAGCAGTATGCAGACATAACAAAATAACACAACATGATAGCAACACAACACAACACAACCCGAATTTACACCACACAATTTACTTCTCAATATACGAGAAGCTAAACCAGGTACTATTATCAAGTAGCAAGTAACAAGTAACAAGTATTTATTGCTGATGGTTCCTGTGTGCGGAACATGACAGAAGAGCCAGGAAAGCGCTGGCGCCATATAATACAATACAGTGCATATTATAATTCTATTTACAATTGTAATGATTTATACAAGAATCAGTGGATTAGATGTTATTATTCATTGTTAAGAACACTTTAAAACTTTGCGATAATCACTTTCACGAATAAACTTAAATGCAGTACATTATTATAATCGTTTTGTTTGAATAATTGTTCCAGTTGAATAGTGGAAGGTCTTTTCCAGAATTTGACATTTATATATTTTTTACGCTCTTCTCTGAATAACGGACAGCATAACAGATAGTGGTACTCATCGCCGATGTCATTGCAATGGAGGCATAACCGTAGGTCGCGCTGAATTTGAGCCCGACAACCAGCTTCGATTGGTAGACGGTGATTGCGGCACCGAAATTTTGTCATAAGAATTCTATTATTTACAGGTAGTTCAGTCAGATATTTCTCGAAACCAAAAGTATTTTTAATTATACGGTATACAGTACATTTACCACCTTTTGTTATGCCTTCATTCCAATTTTGTATGAATTGGTCGTGCAGCCTTAACTTGAGAATTGTATTAAAATGATCCGGTGATTTAGGTAAAGATTGATTCGTCCAAATCCCAGAGAATCCAGCACTATCTAGTATGTTTTTCACCGAGGTAATCCAACTAGAATGAAACAAATCCTTCTCATAAAGTTTATATATTAAAGAGTAAATCAATTTCGACAGTTTATTTTCTTTACTGTTAATCAATCTCGCCCAGTAGAGGATCATTTTACATTTAATATCTATATGAAGCGGCGTTTCACCCAACTCTCCATAAACCATATTAGAGCAAGTAGATTTATGAGCATATAAAATATATTTACAGAACCTTAATTTCACTTTATTTACAATGTCGCAATTTTCACTTCCCCACACTTCAGCTCCATATAATACAACAGGTTTTACCAGAGTGTCAAATAACTTTAATGCAATATCTGGAGGTAGAGATAGAGATTTAATCCGTTTCAGTAGAGCGAACATTGCCCTACATCCCTTTTGATAAAGACTTTGTTTTGCAACATTAAATTTTGCATTAAAATTAAACGTGACACCCAGGTAATTGCAATCATTGACTACATCA
>OZ024905.1:95575733-95605733 GCA_964017125.1 Flabesymbios commensalis | reverse complement strand
TCGCAATTTCTACGCAAAATTTGAACTTAATGTGCAATTAAAACATTTAGCCTGGCTCTTCTCATTGTTGGGGTTCTCCTCATTTGTGTTAACATTATTCGTGTTCTTGTACATGTGAACACCAACACGAAAATTCCTTTTGTATTCGTGTTTGTATTCGTATTCGTGCATGAAGCTTAAAGCTACCTACACATATATACACGACGACCGAAACCGCAAATCTTTTTTTTTTCGTAGATTTTGTGTTCGTGTCTGTGTATATGTGAACGCCCCCCACCAAAATATCATAAGAGTGATTCTGCCGTATTTTGTATTCTAATTTGTACATAATTTCACCTGTGTGTTTTAACTTGTCGCTTTTTGCCGTTTTACAAACTCATCCCATTCGCTCGCTCGTCGGGTGCGGCGCTCCGTGTGTTTTGATTTACCCCCTTTAAGCTCTAAACAAAGTTATAATGGTTTAGAATCCGTTTCATTAGCAAGTTAAAACACAGTTATTGTAAAGGGAATGTGTGCTGAAACATTTTTCAAAAGATTTTCAAATGTTATGTCGCAAATTAACCCTTTAACCGCCAAATTATTCAATTTGAATTTCCACTTACTTGAAATTGTGTCTCGCTGACGCGATCCACACCTTCAAGTAAGTGAAAATTATTCAGATTTGACAAAATGAAGGTCAACTGTTTTCAAATATTGATGATTGATGTCACATTTTATCTTTAACATGTTTAAAAGGGAACAAGAATCAGACGCGGAATCTGTGATGGGGTATTCCACATATTACCTGGCTTTGATGTGTCTGACGACCGCTGTTGTTACAATAGGTAAGCTTTGGTTTTATTAGCCACTACCCAGGTATAATGAAGCGTTAACATGATTGTTGGTTTCATATTGGCCCAACATAAAAAAACGAATATATGTTTTTTTTAATTTCAGGACTCGTAACATCGTATTTGTGATAAGTTTCATAATTAACTCACTATTTCATATGTTATCAATGTTACTATTGAACACAATGCTTAATAATAGTAAAAATAATATTTTCATGGTCTATAATTACCAATAGTCCGACTGCCAACTCCTCATAACCAGCGACTTTTGAATCAGACATGTGGACTCCTAAAAGGCCGTGACCTTTTTCACAGCTGAGAATGTAGAGGTCCGAGGGTTTTAGCTGACTTAAAAAACTTCCGAGAATAATGAGGATCCCTCATAATCAACAGCTCGGTCACATCTGACTGATTGTAGCACCATAGGCCTACCATGATAATTTATCAGTCTTTACTTTACCAACAATGACTGGATTAGAATGTAGTGATCGGACAGAGCAAATAATGTAGTTGTGTGTTTTAAACTTTGTACATGTATACATGTTTTGTTTTCTGATTCGAATCTATGATATCTATCTAAAAAGATCTAATACGGCGTCATTTGTACCAAAGCATACAAATATATTTAAAATTATTTTTCTAAACTTGCAATATTGTCATGATGAGATTGTGTAGCATAAAAATCTCTTTTAATCCAATAGTCTATGCAATCGTCCCAGTAAACACAAAATATTTGTATAGCATTTATACAACGTCGACCCATCTGAGACTCTGCGTTATTGACCACAGCCTTGATCCTGTCCATATATAGTCGAGGGCATGCACAATCATAATATTATCCTCAAGGATAAGAAAGAGATGTTTTAGAATTTCCAAACTTACCCAGATTGTAAAATTTGTTGGTCCATCTATTGCAGCCGCAGAAGGGTGGTGGGCCTGGTGCAGCAGTTAAAGCTGCCTGCTTGAAAAGTCCAAGATCGCGGGTTCAAACCTCGCTCTGGCATTCAAGTTTTCCTCGATCACTTGTAACGATTGAATATTGTGGGAGAGCCTCCGTGATCGAGAAGTAGCGTGCTCGGCATCAGACCGCAAGAGATCGAATTTCGTATTCTATGGCTAGAGGGAAGTGTCATCTCATACATCTCACCATCCTCAGGAGGTAATCCTGACGCAGTTTAGCCTACATGTGCATATAGGTGGCCTGAAACCCCATTTATTTAATTTCATTTGAGCGCGGGGATCGACTTTAGACGTTAGATTCTGACATCCATGGACGTCAGAATCTGACGTCTAAGATCGATCCCCACACTGAAAGAATTAATTTTTTTATAATGGCCGGTATGTGAATAAAGGTAGCCTAAAACCCCATTCATTTTATATCATTTGCAGCCGCCGATCCAGATTGTACGAGATGGACTGAGTGGAGCGACTGTACCCTATTCTGTGCAGGAGGTCACGCGTACCGGGCTAGAGCCTGTGTAGAAGGGTCATCACTGACCTACCAATCAGAAAACATGACGTGTAATGAGCAGGAATGTGACGGTACGTGTTCTCCTTGGAGCGCCTGGTCCAAGTGTACACAGAGCTGTGGACCGGATGCTTTGAGACTGCGGGTTCGACCCTGTATTAAATACGTGGATGGAGTGGCTGGGCAGGATATAGAGACTCATCAGACCTCATGTGTGGATACACCATGTAGGTATATTATTATTATATCATACATGCATCTAAAGCAATATTTTTTGTTGTCAAAATGTTTTAACCCTTTAACCGCCGGTGCCGCATATAATCGGGTTTTCATTTTTTATTAGCACATTAAGTACCACATTTTAAAACTTGTTAAAGATGAAATGTGACATCAATCAGCAATATTTGAAAAAAATTGACATCCATTTTGTCAAATCTGAATCTCAATCATCGGAATAATTGAGACCGCGTCGGATCATTAAACCTTTATACGATTATATTCGTATCTTTTTTTTTATATTTTATTAGCAAATTAAAGACCAGCTTTCAAACATGTGGGTGATGAAACGTAATATCAATCAACCATATTTTAAAATCGTTAACATAATTATATTTTGTCAAATCTGAATAATTTTCACTCACTTGAAGTTGTGGATCGCGTCAGCGAGACACAACTTCAAGTGGGTAAAATACCGATTGAATAATTTGGCGGTTAAAGGGTTAAACAGCGATCAAACAAATTAAAAAAGGCCACTCCCAGGATGTGGTGAAGCAGACTGTAGGTTGACCAAGGAGATACTACTCCATAGTAGTACTCCATAGTCCATAGTCCATATCAAACAAAACGCTGTGTAAATTGGAATAGGAATATGTATTTTTTCACCGTCGATATTCCTAAAACAATTTTAACCCTTGTACTGCTGAAGCCAATAATATACGGTTATACGTCCGGTTTCAAGCAATTTAACTCTTTCAGCGCGGTGATCGACTTTAGAGTCGATCACCGCGCTGAAGATGCTGAAAGAGTAAAAGATTTCTAATGACCGGAGACCCATAACATAGGTATTCAAATGAAGCGGGAAGAACTAAATAAGAAAACCCTTTGTTCTCTCAGCTTATATGCCAGCATTTCAGTAATTCGAAGGTTAACGGCAAATAAAGGTCTCTGAACTTATTGAAATATTTTTGGTGATAGATAGTCAGCCCCAATTGCGTTAAAATTCCAGTTTTAAATGAACAACGATAAATTTGAAACAATCAATGGAGAAGGAGTTAATTTATTTAAATTTTCAACCACTTGAAATTGTGTCTCGCTACCGCGACCCACATCTTCAAGTGGTTTGAAATTATTCAGATTTGTTTAATTTGAGCACAAATATTTGCAAATCTTGAGCTTTTGCTACATATTTCATTCCCAATATCAGTGATTTGGTTGGGTGATAAAACAGATTAAAAAAGTCTATAGTCGTCATTAGCAGAATAAGGGGTAATAACGTGACATATTGAAATGGTCATGTATTTGATTTTATATTGTCACTAAATAAATTGAACTGAATTAAATATTTGATTAACTATTTTTTTACATTAGCATTTAGTATCACTTGAGAGAACGCTACTATTGTGCACATATAGGCTAAACTGGGCCAGGAAAACCTCCTGAGGATGGTGAGATGAATGAGATGACACTGTCCTCCAGACACAGGATTCGAAATTTGAGCCCTGGTCTGAGGCTGAACACGCTACCTCTCGGTCACAGAGGCTCCCCTCAATATTTACTTTCACACGTGGATGGGGAAGAAACATTTTTTGTTTCTTTCAAACCGCCGAGACCGGGAACCGAACCTCGTGACTCTGACTCGTGACTGAAAGGCCCCCGCCCTCCTACGCTACAGGGCTGATAGACTCTTTGTGTTAATGCCTGCCTAGTCGGCTGCTAGTGTCCTGTACGCGAGGTGCTACTAGAGGAGCGCGCAGCGCGAGGGCTGACGCGAGATTATGCACTAGTTCTGGTATAAACCTTATAGTGCCTCTCTCTTTTCACCTGGTGAGGTAGGTGATTGTACAAGCAATGGCAAGAAGAAGTCCAGGAGACAAGGAACCAGGGAAGAGGCGACCAGCCACCAGAGTAAGGGCAAGGACTGACCCTTTGAAATGTGCTCTGCTTTCTGAGCAGTGTGTTTACGCGAGGTGCCATGGAAGTACAGGTGTCCTATGCTGGTTGTGCTGATCTACCTTACCACTGCTTATGGGGGATCGGGTTGCCGGCTTACGGGGGGGGGGGGGGGGGAGGACCATGCGGGACGACACCCGGGTGAAAAAGGGTGAACCTTGATATTTAGCCAGGTGGTTCGTTTCTGCGTAGACATGTAGGGAAAGATGCTGTAATTGTACACAAATAATAAATATGTTTTCAAGATTCGGTGTGTAAGTGTTAATAATAGTAATAAAATGTTTTTGTCGAGCAATAGGCTTTTTTATCGGCCCTTCACAGACGTAAGCAGCCCGCGGCTGCTGGCATCTGTATCGGGCCAATAAAAAAGTGTATCGCCCTCAAAAATCATGCTATTGTCATATTAAATCGTAGGGCAATTGCTTCATTGAAATATAGTGTACTGCTAACTGGCTATGTTTTTCCTCGTATTTGTTATGGTTAGCTCTTAAACCCCCACGAACCACAACCCACACCCTCGACCTGAGAGTCCAAGGGTGATTTAAGCAATTACCTGAACCCCTCGACCTGAGAATCCGAGGGGGTTTAAGTAATTACTTAAACCCCCTCTGATTTTCAGTTCGAGGGGTTTAAGTAATTGCTCAAACCCCTCGATTTCTCAGGTCGAGGGTGTGGGTTGTGGGTCATGGGGGTTTAAGAACTAGCTTTTTGTTATGGCCTAGTGGTTCATGCGTTGTCTCGTTTATATGAGATTGTGAACAAAACTACGAGGTAACTGCTTTTCTTGTGATGCATCAGTGTGCTTTTTGTTTACAGGCATAGACTGTACGGGTCCTCTGTGTAGATGGATAGGCTCTCTAGGATACCATCCTCACCCCCTGTTCTGTGACGCATACTATCTTTGTCAGAAAGTGGGGAACCATTACAAAAAACTTTTCAAGTGGTGTGAGACTGGCACTGTATGGCACCATGACATAACAGCCTGTGACCATCCGAATAATGTGCACATAAATTCGTCGTGTACGACGCGACCCATCGTTCAGGGAGACGATCCACAATTCACTACTAAAAGTGAGCTCAAACTTTTAAGGCATCCCAGCAGACACGAGACATTGAATCAATGTTGGTTGAACGTTGGTCTATCGTCTACGACGCTAGACCAACGTTAAACCAACTTGATTTTACGCCTTGTCTCTGCTGGGATGTTTTCCACGACTTGACTTGTTGCTTGGATAAGATTGTGATGTAAGCAATGTAATCATTCTGACAGATTACAACTACAATTTTAATCGATTTGAGCAATTAGAACAATTAGACTTAATAAATATATTATTGCCACTAGAACAAACACCAGGGCTATATTTGAAAAAGGTTTTTACAAGTCACATAAATCGTCAGAATATCTAAAGTGATCATGACAGTTTTTTTCACGACTGATATAAATGCATTTTTTATTATCTGATAATGATGTATATCATAGCACATACAAATATCATGAACATAAAATAGAGTAATCTCCTTCACGAACAGTTTGATAATGATGTATATCACACCAGTACAAATATCATGTATAAAAACAAAGTCATCTCCTTCACGCACAGTTTGATAATGATGTATATCACAGAACAGTACAAATATCATGAATAAAAACAAAGTCATCTCCTTCACGCACAGTTTGAAATACAAATTGTTACAATAATTTTCTGTAGTTCGATACGCAACATCACAGCCAACACGAAGCATTCACCCAATGTTGTTTCGACGCTGGCCCAACATTGAAACAGCATTCGGTGAATACCCCGTCTTTGCTAGAATGCTGCGGATAAATGCACTGCCGCTATGAAATTATATAATAAAGCTGGTTGTTTTAGAACAAACAACAACTACTCCCCATCCTTGCCCCTTCAAGAGAGTTCGTGGAAACCCAAACAAGTTCAAGTATCCTGGTCACCAAGCTCAGAGGTGTCCACCTAACCAGATCTTCAACATCACCATCTGTGGATGTGTCAACATGCAGGACAACCAGCCGGTAGAAAGTAAGTTCGTAACCAATATTACACAGCTCAGTAAACACAAAAAATGTATAACATTTGTACAACGTTGAACCAGCGTCGAAGACGTTGTGCCGACGTTTGACAAATGTTATACAAATGTTTTGTGTTTGCTGGGCATAACTCAGTTACAAAACAACTTATCACTGATACACTTATTTAAAGGTAATCTATCACCCCTTATCAAGTATCAAGACATTTTCTTATGATATTGTGTATGTGGATCAGTATTTTTTGCATTAGGATCACTTTAAAGAAGACATACAGATTCTCTAGTCTAGGTCCACTTTGACTGAAATGTTGGTATGAGATCAAAAGACAATACCATGGATAAAGTTGTATCTTCCTTCACATCAGTCCTCCCTAATTGTATTCTCCCACGGGTGATGGGTCTTGTAGATATCGCCCTAGACCTGCGGTCTTCGGGCGATATGTACCATCACCCTCTGGAGAATACAACAAGGTCGGGCGGATATGCAGGACGATACAACTTTAGCCATGGTATAATCTATAAGTATTCACAGCAGTGGATCAATGTGACCCTGTGAGAAATTCCGTTTGAAATAAAATTAAATCACCTGGGCTATCGACTGAAAATGTCCAGGCATTTATCGCAGGGAATCATGTTGTAGAGACTGTTTTTACACATAAAAATGAATAGGATGATACCTCGGAAATTTCTCCCTCAGTACCAACTGGAGTCGTCTACATAACAAGATACAAAGTGCCAAGCGAGTGTGCCCGAAAAAATGGATAAAAATTGCTTTCAAAAGGGATATTACATCGTCATTAGCTGCAAAGAGTGTACAAATATTGTGATTTAAATAACGCCGATCATGATTGTATATGTTAAGAAGTGTTGTTTTTTGACCAAATAATGTCCACACCCTCCATCCTATTGATAAATACACCTGCCGTGGTCCGCGCGGAATTGCATCAAGTCACTGTGTTGAAAACTAGCTATAGCTCAGACTGGACTGCAGTTGGAAACTGTAACCCAGGCTGAAGTAGATTCACAGAAAGCACAGCTTTACTTGTGCCTGTAATCCATTCTACATTTAATAAAAACAATGTTTTGTTTCTGATTACACAGCCGTCTGCGATAACTGCCTGTTTTTCCCGTTTGACGACCATTTTGATGACGTTCACTGCAATCACGCCGTCACCACTGTATTTGGCGCCGTCACCAGAGTTCCGGGGAAGAAGGGAGACGGAGCCAGTTTTGATGGCGACTCACGACTCGTCATTAATCTGTTCAAAGGCTGGCTAGAGGTGAACCATGAATGATTATCACCATTTATTATGTACATATGCTGTTATTTGCCCCATTAACATAGTTTCGGCCCTGTGCAATAACAGTTCTTTTGGCTGGCGTTGTATTGACTTGTCATCAATCTGTTCAAAGGCTGGCTGGAGGTGAACCCTGCATGACTATTGTCATATATTTCACCTTTACAGCGCGGGGACTGTATTTAGACGTCAGAATCTGACGTCTGTAGACGGCAGACTCTGACGTCTAAAGTCGATCACCAAATTGCAAGAGGAAAAATATTGTTAATGGTCGCAGACCCATAATATAGGTATTCTAATGTAGCAAAAAGAGCTAAATAAGACATTTATCATGATTTCAAATTGAAAAAAAACTTTGGTCTCTATGGTTTATACGAAAGTATTTCAGCGCTTTAAGGGCTACGTCGCTTTGTTGCACATGTTCGCAAGGATTAAAAACGATAACCGTATAAAGTTTAATTGTAATTATATCATACATATCTATTTAACATATTTATTTAACAATACGTGTCTTGTTTAACACGTACCAATGCCATCATGTACCAATTGAACAGCTACATACTACATCATTATACACTTGAGTAGCTTATTTTAGCTTAGTCTTGCTGTGACTGTCTGCAATTATTAAAAAATAAACCCATGAAGTGTAATACAAGTTATGACAAATACGTCTATTTCTCGGTGGTCGTATATAACACAGCTTTACCGATGACGTCGTAGACTTGACTCTCATAATTAATGAGCTGCGAAATGACATCATTGGTATGTCTGCAATACCAATGGCTTCATGGCCCGGGCTCGTCCTATTAATGATTTGCACCTATTTGTTTTTTAGTCAAACGTAGAAAAACACACAACCTTATTTTATGAGATTACCGAAAAAATGGTTTTCTTTTTATCTATTGTACTGACATACCTCTGTGAAATGCAACGTGAATTTGTGATACAAATTAATATAATAGAATTATAAGTGTTACGATGGCATACAAATTAAGTTTTGTCTCGTCAAACTTATTTTGTGTAATTCAAGAAAACATAATTTCAATATAACTTTATAATTGTGTAATATATTCAGGGTGAGAATCAAGGAAAGCAGCTGACAATATCCGTGTGGTTAAAGAGACCATGTGGCCATTTTAACATGAAACAGGGCCTGGTGTCTGATGGTAACTGTGATTATCATCCTACAGTGGACTTGCATCTGCTGAATAACACTGTGCAGGGTGGAGTGAGAACAGGGGATAATGCGCAGATTCAGTATCTACCTTATGACACACAGGTGAGAAATACAATAAACACACTCCATCGCTTGTTGGAGTAAAACGTACTGACAACCATACTATGATTGACCCATCTGCAAGTAATCAGTCGCATCGCGCGCACTCGTGAGAATAAAGATAGCACTATGCAAAAAAATAAGTTATGTTTTTAAATATTTTTTTCTTGTTAATAGATATGAGTTTATGCATGTCCATGACACATGAGTGATGTTCATTCATATTCTCAAACTGACATCACTTCAAGTGTATTTACATAAATACAAATTATGCCACTGTGGCAGGGTGGTCCTTTATAGATAATAAGTACAAAATCAATGATATTATGTTTATTCAATATTTCAAATCATCTCATTTTATGCAAAAAAATAAAACAAATTATAACATGCTGATGATCAGCCATATTATTATGAAATTTTATTAGCGTTATGTTCCGCTGTGTGCATTTATTTCAAGCACTAGCTTTGAAATTATTTTTCCATAAATTGTCTATACATAACGGAAATTAGATGATGATAATTGGTAGTTTTAAAGTGAAAGAAGCCTGAAAATATTTGCATACGGATATATGAAACAGAATGAATGAATGAATTGAAACTAAATGATATCCTGTAACCTAATATCCTGTCCAGCCGAAGTGGCGTTTGGGGTACCCTCGGCCTATTGTTATTTACTCTTTTCATTACTCCACCACCCCCTTAGCTATGTAATTCAGAGACAAAATGTCAAAATCATCTTTACGCGGACGATAACCCAGATATATTTATCTCTCTCGCTAAAAAATGCCGTTATTTCTTTGGAAATTCTGACAAAATGTCTTCGGGACGTGTCCTCTTGGATGATCAAGGAAATTATAACTTAAACCTGATGAGACCGAATTTTTAATAATTGGATCTAATGTGCAGCGTGAAAATTATTCGGAATGTTTTTCCAACAAGATTGTTGGCACAGGCAGCAACTCCATCTGCTAGAAATCTTGGCATAATCTTTGACAGTGCTTTCAATTTGAAGAGTCTTATTATCTGGTATATCTCGCGATTGCTGTCATATACGTGACATGCGTATATTAGGGCAATTTTTAAGACCATTTGTTGCTGAAACAATTGCAACTTTCCTGAAAGATAGCAAGCTGGACTACTGTAAGCCTTTTTTTGCTGTACCTAGACTTTGGAATAAACTTCCTTTAGAAATTCGCTTTGCGAAAACACAAATTAATTCCCGGGATAAATTGAAAACTTATTTGTTTGGTCAAGCTTTTCCGAGTTGAATCCCCTGTGATCCGGAGCTCAGATCAGCGATGATTTAGGCGCTATAGAAGTTTATTATTAATATTGTTATAAAATGAATGAATGGGGTTTTAGGCCACATGTGTGCATATATAGGCTATTACCTTCTAAGCATTAATACGAATAAGCTGTGTTGAATTGTTACAGTCTCATTGTGACGTCTGGTTCCATCTGGCGATGATTCTTAATAACGGGGTGCTGAAGCTGTATATCAATGGGCAAGAAGTGGTTGACGGAGCCAGGCCAGGTTAGTAACTTTATCATCTTCAAATATAATTAATATTATGCAGTGCTCTACTGGTTTATTTCCATCCTTATTATATATCTATGCTGTTATTAGTCATAATAACATCGGCCGAAAGGGGTATTGCCGTCCCCTTTGTCCCTGCCGCCGCAGTCTCCGCACACCAACATGGTGCAACAGAATTCATAGTTCATACAAACATTCAACCCCTCCCGGCATTTTGTTTACCCCAGGTTAAGGTCATAGATGAGAGGTGAAGGTTAAAGATTCAAAAACAATTCTTGTTAACGCGAAAACTTTAAAAATAATTATTGGATTTCTGTATTTTTTTTCCGTGAAGTTACCCATGAGTATGGAGATGAGATGATTAGATTTTCAGCTTTCCACCGATAATCAAAATAGCCAGCACCTGGCGACTAATTCTTTTTTCAACTTATTTTTTTTTCTGAATTCCCTTGAAGCCTGGTATATATAGGTTTTCGGGATCTGAGAGTCTGTTGGCATTGTCGGTTTTCATGTGCGACCAAAAAAGAGGCTATGTCGGTCATCTTGATTTTTAGTTAAAAAATTTCTTGTTAACGCGATAACTTGAAAACTAATTATTGTTGTATGTGAAGTTACACATGAGTATGGGAGTGACCTGATTATAGCTTTTCACATATAATCAAAATAGCCACCACCTGGCGACTATTTTTTTTCAATTAAAATTGTTTTTTCTATGTGACTGATTAATTTGTTTTGTATTTTGCCAGGATCTATAGAGTCGTCCATGGTAGCCTTATCTCTGGGCCACACCGGACAAAATGATGACGAGTTTTACAAAGGGGTTATGGATGAGGTAGGTTACCATGGCTACCCAAATTAACCCTTGTGTTGCTATGCTTGTCATTGTGCTGTGCTTGTTCTATTATCACCAGTAAAACCCAATAAAATGTCGCTAAAATGTATAATATTGTTTGTGATAAGGGGTCATGTCAAGTTAAAAAAACTTTAAAAAAATCAGAGGAAAACTCGGAAGTAGGCGGGCGTGTGGGTGGGTCAAGCCCCAACTCGGATTTGTGTGTGTTTTTTTGTGTGTTTTCTGTGTTTTGTTTTTGTACATGTTTTCCAAAAATGGATAGGGGTGAGTGGGTGAGGTTTGACCAATCCGAGTTTTTCTCAGATTTTTTCTTTTTTCTCAACTTGACAAGACCCCTTTATTTCATTTCATCAAATAATACGATATGCGATATGTCTATGTTCCTAAATAAACCTATTCTTAATCCTTTGAAACTGGAAATTTTGTTGAAAAATAGAGGTAAACAATGCAGCACAAGCGTGAATGCAATATGCAATGCAAGTAGGGTATGTTACCACAGCGCCATTGAGTCTCAATATTGTTGGGAAATACTGGTGCTATAGAAGTCATTATATTATTAGTATTATGTAGCAGCAAGGGGAATATCAATAATATTCATCATGTTAAGTGTGTACAAGGGAGGTATGGAGCAGCGATGGCATTATTGATCATCTTAATCATGTTAAGTGTGTACAAGTAAGGTATGTAACAGCGATGGCATTATTCATCATCTTCATCATGTTAAGTGTGTACAAGTAAGGTGTGTAACAGCGATTGCATTATTCATCATCTTCATCATGTTAAGTGTGTACAAGTAAGGTGTGTAACAGCGATTGCATTATTGATCATCTTAATCATGTTAAGTGTGTACAAGTAAGGTGTGTAACAGCGATGGCATTATTGATCATCTTAATCATGTTAAGTGTGTACAAGTAAGGTGTGTAACAGCGATGGCATTATTGGTCATCTTAGTCATGTTAAGTGTGTACAAGTAAGGTGTGTAACAGCGATGGCATTATTGATCATCTTAATCATGTTAACTGTTTAGTGAGGGCATTATTCATCATCTTTGTCATGCTAACTGTTTAGTGAGGGCATTATTGATCATCTTTATCATGTTAACTGTTTAGTGAGGGAATTATTTATCATTTTTGTCATGTTATTTGTCTAGTGAGGGCATTATTCATCATCTTTATCATGTTAACTGTTTAGTGAGGGCATTATTTATCATATTTATCATGTTAACTGTTTATTGAGGGCATTATTTATCATCTTTGTCATGTTAATTGTTTAGTGAGGGCAATATTCATCATCTTTATCATGTTAACTGTTTAGTGAGGGCATTATTTATTATCTTTATCATGTTAACACTTTAGTGAGGGCATTATTTATCATCTTTGTCATGCTAGCCGTGTCACAAGTAGGATATGTAGCACCGACGGCATTATTATATCTCCCTTCTGCATACAGAGGTGGGGACATGTTGCTTTACTTGTGTCTGCTCAGTGCTGTCTGTGAGTCTGTGTCTGTGAGTGTCATTCATTTCAGTCCAGCGCTTTCTATAGTGCAGGCAGTCAAACACTAGACGTTGACCCAATACTGGGCTAATGTTGGCCCACCATCTACGATGCTGAGCCAACATTGGCCCGGTATTGGGTTAACGTGTCATGTTTGGCGCCACGCTGAATGTGGACCAGCGTCACAGACGGCGGCCAACATTAGCCCAGCTTTGGGTCGGTGTTGGCTTGTACTCGCCGCCAGCAGTATGCACTACGAGACCAGCAGCCCAGGAAGCAGGAAGCATTGCACCAGTGCTGGTTTGATGCTGTGCCAGCGTCGCAGATGGTGGGCTAGAATTGAACCAGCATTGGGTCAACGTTTTGTGCTTGTTAAGACTGTTGACAGGCTACATTGTGTTTCGCACATCGCTGGGTGTGAAGATATTAAAACTGTTGCCCAACTGATTGAGCTTTAAAATGATTTAGTCACTGTAGATATAAAAAATGGGTTCCACCACATCAAAATACATAGTATCTACTGTTCACAGAAGCCATTTAATAACTTTAATTACAAAAGCCATTGACACTACATTTATTACAGTACTGATTTAGCAAAATGGGACAAGCTTTTTCAGTGGGGCTAGCCCCGGCTAACGCAGGCTAGCCCTGGGCTAGCCCCATGTTCTCTCCCCACCCCATTTGGGGCTCGCATGTATGCGCCCAAAGTTATAAAATCGTTTAGCCGGGCCGCAATGTGCGTTCTGGTATAACTTCATATAACTGGAGCCGCGCTCATATCGCCGGGGCTCAAGCCAATCTAGAGCCTCGGCAAATTGAGTCAACGCCTGTCAGGCGCGCTTCTCGTCTGGTCCAGTTTCAAGCTCGACCGGTGCGCCGGGCGAGCCTGACTTTCCAGGTGCCTGTTTTTTCATCTTCAGTTAGGCCTATTCTAATGACCGTAGCTTCATAAAACCACCCATTTTCTGAATTTATACACTAAACTGCTTGTCTGATACTAAAGATAATGTCTAAATGCTAAAGGCTAGATGCTAAATGGCTAAGCAGAAATAAATGAGGACTGCAACAGGTCTACATGTATACACGTACGGGCACTCAATTATTGCACGTTTAGATCAACTCAGGGCTGTTCAGATGATGCTGAATGTAGTCAAGCTGAGCGCGCCCTGTCTTGCCCAGAGCGAGCCTGGCCAGCCCGGCGAGATGACACATGGTTCACAGCATCCATGTTAGCCGCCACACAGTATACTGGGTGCAAGCCCAAGTAGAATTTGGGCGGGTATATTTTCCTGGCCCGAACCGTTTGGGGGCTCGAGCCCATTTCATGCGCTGGGCGCAACCAATTCTGCGCCTGTCTCGCCGGGCTTGCGCCCGGGCTAATGACGGGCTGATGATAAATCTGTCCCATTTTGTGAAATCAGTACTGTAGCTATCAACCTTTATGGTTATGCTGCTGGTGGGAAGATATCT
This sequence comes from Flabesymbios commensalis, assembly GCA_964017125.1. Taxonomy (NCBI): domain Eukaryota; kingdom Metazoa; phylum Annelida; class Polychaeta; order Terebellida; family Flabelligeridae; genus Flabesymbios; species Flabesymbios commensalis. The sequence continues at coordinate 95,591,293 of OZ024905.1, read as the reverse complement.
CCGGTTTTTTATTTTACAAAAAACTAGACTCTTCTAGTTAATCATTTTTATTCATAATACGCATGTTAACTGTGTAAAAAGTAAAAAAAAACTTTTTTGATCACCTTAATCATGTTAAATGTGTAATAAGTGGTATGAAGTGTTCATTACTCTATGTAAATGGACTATATGTAGATGGAAATATGTTTTTCTGATAGTTTTCTATGTTTACTTTTTTATTTCAGATCTATGTGTGTAGACGTGCATTCTCAGCAGCTGAACTGCAGCAGAAAGCTGGCATATAGTGCTCGAACAAAACTCTTATTCAGCAGATATTAGAAAAGAACTTTCATTTTGAAACATTACACCAAGACTGTTAAAAACGGCAGATTGAAAGAGTTTAGTACAGCCAATTTGAAGTGGTGATACAATATTGTAATAATTATAAAAATACATAACTCAGCTGACATCTCCCCAATGCGGCGTCAATGCTTTTTCAGCATTTACGACGTTGTTCTAACATTGTCCCAACATTGCTGGGTAGCTAGGACCAACTACCCCCGACCAACGAAAGACTTGGACTTCACATGATATGATTACCGACGTCATTCAGTTGTACTTTAAATTAGGGGGTAGCACACCATACTTAGGCCGGTAGTTGTTTCATTGCTTGTGTGATATTATCTATGTTTTGGCGATGGATAAAACAAGTGTCATTACTTACTTTTTAAAAAGGTCAAAAAAAAATATCGAGTATTATGATATTATCATAACATATCCCAGAATACAGTATACTACACATACTTTATATACCATATATCCCATTTTATATAACATATTTTCCATTATTAAATCTATGTACTATGATTTGATTTTTGGAAAGCCAAGTATATGCTGGTATTTTATTTTTGGAAAGACAAGTATATACTATCACTATAACAAAATTGACAAGTTGTCGTGTGTTTTGCTTTCAGTTTAAAAAGGGAAGATACAAATCTGTGCACCAAAGCCGCGCATACACCTTGAGATACATCCCAACTCAATAAAACAGTCGTCATGCAGTTTCATTCAGCTTGTCACATCATTTTGTACAATCAAACAATCACACTAGAGTCGAGTCAACTCAACGCAACAACATAGTTTGAGTTGTGTCTCAAGGTGCATGCGCATGTTTGGGCTAAACATCAAAATTTGTAAATATCTGGTCTCAAAATATACAAATATGTGTAATTTTCGCACACCCGAAATTTTGGGTCGCGTATTGAAAATATAGGTATACATTATCTGATTATACTAATTAATTCTCAATCGCCTTAATATCTTGGTTATAGGCTAAGTCTACGTTCACATATGCACGAATGCAAACACGAATACAAACGACAAAAATCCTTCTCCGTACGAGGAATTCCATAGATGATCACATAGTGAATTGAAGAGCCGGACAATTTATTTTTAATTGCAAATTAATATTCAAAATAAATCGCGAAATTTCTAATAATTTTGTTATATAATATATTAATTGTAGAATAACATGCACAAAAAAATATTAATAAATAATTTTAAAATGTTAAAAATGTATCATATAGCATATTTTTTCTAAATTAGATTTTTGTAGGTAGTTTCCAGAGGGATAAAATAGCTATATCTGTACACATGCCGCACTTTATATTAGTGTGTATGTAAACACTGTGTCATATTTGACGTGTGTCAGGCATATTTGCCGTACTCCGACGCAGTGCTCCTATTCGTATGCGTACGTGAACGTATTTCTATTTTTCCATTCAGCCCGAGATGTGAATTCATGCCGTAATTCTTACGTCAAGGTGAATTAAAATGTCCTGCTTTTAATACCAAAGTTTAGTTTTTTAAATAAACACCTTATTCAAGTAAAGTTTTTACAGATACGCCACGTGTTATATAGATGTGACATTGGAGCCTATATGGTTAATAACACGTGTGTAGCCAGTTTCTATAACTTTAAAAATTCTTAAAAGTGACCTAATTATACAAATGCGAGTCATTTTCAGTTAGTTGAAGCTGTTGATCGGCACTAGTTTAAATTATTGGAATTATATATTTCCTAGCCTAGAGATCTAGGGGAAAACAATTCAGTTTGTCTGTTTTCGTGGGATAAACAACACATAGTAAATCTGAATTTTCATTTTGTCATGTTAATATGTTCGTTTTATATTCAGCACGGACATCCGCTGTCTGTCACTTGTATGTACAATGTACATGATGTACATAAAAAAACTCACAAAAAACATACATTAATTATTATGTTCATGTAGTATATAGCGTATTCTTTCTTGTTTTTAAATATTTTCAATTTAAATAATTGGTTATCTTGGCTCTGTTGTTAATTAAACCAAAAGGACAAATATACAACAATAATAGTACTTATTAATGGTGGGAAAAGGGGTGCTATAATGTTTGTAATGGTTTTAAATCCTCTGAATTTGAAATTGCAAGTGATGCGGTGTGTTGTAACTGATTAAATATAGTTAAAAACAAGTAATATTAAGATGAATGCTTCAATAAAGGATATATTTATATTGTTTTAATCTATTTAATTTTAAATTACAATACATGGTCTTCTTTGTCAACGTTTGCAACATCAAGATCTCATGGACTTTCTATAATATTTTAAATAATCGACGATGCATGTGGTTTGGTGTTTTACATTGTATTGTATTAAACTGAAAATAACGCCGTATATGGCTGGTGAGTCATGATGGTGGTCAACTTGACCCACATTGGCTTTTAGTTGTCCTACATGCATTTGGCATGATGATGTTGTTTTTGATATTATTCGCTAGAGGGGGTTGATATCCTGGGGACCTAAATTTTAATTTGCCAGCATATGCTTATGCGCATGCTAGGTGTGTGGAAGACCATTAACTATATCAAAACGGCAAATGTCACTTCTACCATTTTGACTCTTCACCAGCGATATATTACACCAGAGTTACATAATGATGCACATGCTACCGACATTAACAGTACTGGCGATCAAATTTTGAGCAGGAATCTGCCCAGGAATGTTTACTAATGTTGGCCAGCGTCGCAGACGATGTTTCAACGCCTTGTGTTCAGTATTTGAACAATTAAATTAACGTGTTTCATGCTGCATTCTATTTTTCGTCATTTGAAGCTGGTATTGCTGACGCAATTTCCAGCTTCAAATGACGAAAAATATTTCTATGTATGAGAAATGCACCGAGTGTACAGAATTCTATTAATTTATCACAGTCTTTTACTGACTTCTACTATTTACAACCTTCAGGGGGCATTTGTGTTTGTGCAATATATTATGTCTAGATGTAGCACCCGAGCATATGCTGAATAAACAATAACAATAATATGTTTTTTTTGTCATAATTAGTCGCATCGTTTTCATTTAATTTATTTTCCTCGCTTTTCACCATTGTTTATTAATCGGGTCAGTCGTAGAGGTGTTAACTGATGTAATTACATTTCTATTGCGATTATGGCATCACCTTGGATATGCAGTGTGTATTTTAGGTGTATCCCTACTGCGTATTTACCACAACAAAACTCGGTATTATTGTTGAAGCGTTTCCATTTAGCGCATGTCTGGGATCAGTGTTTGTGGTGGTTTGATGATGGAACCCTAGCGCAGAAGTCGCTGAGAATAGTTTTATGACAATGAGGGTGTGTCATAAAGTGTTGTCCCCACATAGCCAGCCATTATATGTTCACGTTTCAATTCCTAACTCTATGTTTTACGTGTTGTAGTTACATACCGATGTCTCCTAGCGTAGCGTCATCCGTTGCTGTCGTCAGAAAGATATTGGAACTATGTTGCTATGAGTTCTATGAGCTTACATATCATTCTGTCACATAAAGTGTATTCGTTTCATTCAATAATTATGGAGAATAATTTATGGGCACAAAGTCGGGAGGTCGTGGGTTTAAATCCAACATCGGACATAATGGGGATTTTTCTGCGACCGACCCCAACCTAGGGTGAGTTCGACACAAGCTCATTGGGTAGGTGGTAGGCTATGAGCCATCTGTAGATGATTAGCTACCAAAGGCGCTAGTGATGGCCGGTCCCAGGTAGCTCTGAGATATAGGTCCGGTGGTCAGTCGGATTGGGGTCAGGCTGATTACATCCGGACTTAGTTACAGGAATTCGGTCTCAAGGCCCTGTCAAGTAGTCTCACGATCAATATGAACCTGCTGTGTCAAACCCACATATACAGACTGCACACGCACAGCACTCGCACCACATATAATAAAAAATGAGCTTCAGTTGGGCTCGCCAAAAATAATAAAAACTAGAAAAAGGAGTTCCCGAATTCCGAGGCCTGACAAAGGTATAAAAACAAATTAAAAACAAAATTATGTACATAGCATGTGTACAAAGTAAATGACAATAACCTAAATAGCCATAGCCAAAATTTGCTATAAGCTATGTAAGAGAATGTCAAAAAAATATATGGCCTTATAAACTAACTTCATGCATGCCTAGACAGTAAAGATCATGTGTAATTGCAACACCCAGAGCACAAGGAAAATGGTTAATACTTCACTATACACACCCCAAATGGGGACAAATCATACATAATACAGTGAATAGATAGATATGTTCAGAAAACTATAATTTAAAGTGTTGCCCGGTATAAAATAGGCAAATAAAGTGAGGCAAGGACTACTCCAAGGGAAAACTCGACATTTAGGTCAGGTACGAGGACGGCGAGGTCGCGACGAGGATTACAGCTCACTTATATGATATAAACGCCTACGTGTACAGCACTCAAATTACCTTCTACATTGAATCAACAAATTTCGCAACGGTGTATTAGGTTATCGAATATAAAGAATTGTTTTTAAAAATCAATCAAGACAAAAATGCGCAAATTTGTTAACACACCAAAGCCACGTGATCTCATTTACATATTATAATCATATTTGATACCAACATGGTACGCTAGTTACGCACTTGTATCACCTAGTGAAAGAAACATAACTAAAAAAGGTGCAGGTTTATAGTCTGATATCAAGTCTGAGGACCTATCATCCGATTTTACATCTTACACCCTGGTCACTGGACCTGTTCATTCGTGTGCCATTTCAACTCCACGGAGAGCATACAATCTTGCAGCCTTTTCGACGCATTGAACTTATCGTATACATTGCCATCTCTGTCCTACCAGGTACTCATTTTCACCTGAGTCAAGTGAAGCATTTGAGGGTGAAGTGCCTTGCCCAAGGACACAACATCTTAACAATGTCCCAAGATTGAGAGGGGAGAAACATGATATTTCTCTGAAAATTCTGCACCAAGCGGGATTCGAAGCCGCACGGCAGGCAGCGACATCGGGAGAGCGCCACGCTCTAACCATCGCGCCATGTCCCTCTCTAAATTATTTTACAAAATTATTTACTAGAGTAAACCAGGGTAACACGAGCCGGATTTTTTAACCAGATGTTAAAAATAAGTCTTCAAATCATTTAATCAGTTATAGTTGGGTGTCTGCAGATAGTGATTGGCCCAAAAAGAATTATACACTGCCCAATATAGGTTTAATGTTAGCCAAACGTCATCAAAGTAGGCCCAACACTAAGCCTACATAGGTTCAACGATTCATGTGGCTGGCTCTGATGGCTCATTCGTATCGACATGAGCTTGTAACCTGGAGGTACAAGGTCCCGGATATTTGTCATCATGGCTGTGCATATACAGTGCTCCAAACTGTTCAAATGAATGGAGTGTACAGTGCTGCCTACGGTACTCTACACTATAAAGTACCCTTGAAGTCATTCGAAATAAGAGTAGGGCTTCCTTCCGTCGCGATATTGCCATGATTGCGCAAAAAGCGACATAAAGCAATATTCACTCAACGACTCATGCAAACTAATTAAACGCTAAAGTACCTGGCACTAGAGGGGCAGACCTATAATTTTTAAAGGTGGGGATCCGATGGTGATTTGGTTGTCCAATCGGCGAGCTGTTAAACTTGGTGCCAAACGATGATGGTGAAATCAGAAACAGGGACTTGAGTAACAGTTCTTGTTGTCAAATGCATTTGCAGAATTTAGAATCATGTTTAGAAAATTAAAAAAAGTGGATGTGTTATGCATTATGTCGTGCAAAACCAAAAGGGAGTATATGTTTCCTTATAATGTAAGCATATACTGCCTTCTGGTATGACACAGCTGGAGGATCAACCTATGTTCAACGTTAAAAAGCCAATATAAACACACTGACGTTCATTACAAATTACAATTTACAATTTGAGGTTCACCAGGGTTGTTTATTTGGCCATTTTCATGCGATCAGCGATTCATAAGCTGGCTTATAGGCTAAGAGGCAATACTGGTTTAACGTTAATCCAGCATCTGTGACTCAACGTGTATCAACCATTGGGAAATAGGCTCACATTTAAATCTCTGCGTCTTCATTGACTATGCATATGTATACGCTGCATTAGTATTTTAATATGAGACTAGAGGGGAATTGTGACTTTTTAACCTAAATATATGTTTGGACGTGGTTTCATGATTTTTTGGCAGCCATTTTGAATTTTGTCGGGTTATTTTTATCAGGGCAGATTAATTGAAATACTACTGAGGGATTTTTTTGGCTGTCATTTTTAATTTTTTACCTTTATATATACTCGCCGTCAAATTAACCAGGATTGCATGATTTTCGGCGATTTCTCCGTCAATTCTGAACCGATTTTCTTGAAAGTTTGCAAAGGCCATTTTCTATTCAAATCCTAACAGCGGTAAAAATTTCTCAAAATTATATTTAATATTTCAAAAGTTAGACTATTTGACATGTAATAAAATTCTAGAATTAGTTTAATGGGTTTATAGAGGGACGTCGTAATTTCAATTTATTACATGTCAAATGGTCTAACTTTTAAAATACGATGTATAATTTGACGAAATTTTCAGGGATATTAGGATTCTGTTAAAATAATTTCATAAAAATCGGTTGACAATTGACCGAGAAATCAGCGAAAAACATGCGATCCTGGTTGATCACTTTTAATGTGACTTTGGGTATAGATATATATTTGTCTGTCGAATAAAAGCACATTCAGAGGGCCCTGTAAACACATTGACTGTCTCTCTGCTGGCTGAATGTTGTATCACTGTCTTCGTATCACGGTGGCTAAATACTAAGAATAAAAATTGGATCGATGTTTCTTGGAAATACAACTGTTTTTTTTATTCCGTAACGTGGCATTTAAAAGGGTTCCACTTGCGCAAGTAGGCTATTTGCGCACTTGCGCCTATACTTGCTCATTTGCGCAAGTACTTGCAAATTTGCGCACTTGCGCAAGCACTTGCGCACTTGGGTATTTGCGCACTTGCACATACTTGCCCAATCTTGCTTACTTGCGCAAGTACATGTACTTGCGCCCTTACGTAACTACTTACTCACTTGCGCAAATACTTGCCCACTTGCGCAAGTATTTGCGCACTTGCGTAATTGCACATTTTCACCCTTGCGTTATTGCGTACTTCAGCACTTAAGCACTTGCGTACTTGTGCACTTGCGTACTTACGCACTTGCGTAAGTACTTGCTGAAGCAATTGCGCAAGTACTTGCAAACTTTCGTAATTGGGCACTTGCATACTTTAGCACTTGCGTACGTACATACTTGTGCACTTGCGCACATGCACAAGTATTTGCTCAAGAACTTGTGCACTTGGGCTTGCCAAGTACTTGCAAACTTGCGCAAGTACTTCCACACTTGAGTACTTGCGCAATTGCGCAATTGCTCAAGTACTTGCGCTCTCACACACTTCCTCATGTATTTGTGCACTTGCATACTTGCGCACATACTTGTGCACGTGCGTACTTGCGTTTTGCAATAGTATATTGCGCATGTACTTGTGCATTTGGGTACTTACGCAAATGCTCAAACACTTGCACAATCACTTGCACTAGTACTTGCACACTTGCGTATTTGAGCGCTTGCGTACTTGTGCATTTGCGTACTTGCGCACTTGCGCAAGTACTTTCTCAAGCACTTGTACACTTGCATAAGTACTTGCGCAAGTACTTGCGTAAACTTGCGTAATTGCGCACTTGCGTGCTCACACACTTGCTCATGTATTTGCACACTTGCATACTTGCGCATGTGTACTTGCGGACTCCGCACTTTGGCGAGTATCTGTGCACTTGCGTACTTGCGCACTTACGCACTTGCGCAAGTACTTGCGCTAGTACTTGCGGACGTGCGTACCTGAGCACTTGCAAACTTGTGCACTTGTGTACTTGCGCAAGTACTTGCTCAAGCAGTTGCGCACTTGCGCAAGTACTTGCGCCTCTGCGCAAGTACTTGTATACTTCGTTCTTGCGTTCTTGCGTGATAGCGCTCTTGAACGCTCACACACTTGCTAAAAGTATTTGCACACTTTCACACTTGCGTACCTGCGCACATACTTGCGCAACTACTTGCACACTTGCGCAATTGTGTTTTACGTACTTCCGCACTTCTGCACTTGCGCAAGTGCTTGGCCTGTATTTGCGTACTTGCGCACTACCACTGCCTTACTTGCGCACGTACCTGGCCCTGCAGCGAAAAACCATTAGCCAAATGCAATCTAATTAGCAAATCTAGCATTTAAAGGTTTAATAGGGCGGCCCAGTCTGGACACGCTGCCCGCATTTCAGCCTGATTATATTTATTCAATAATCGGATATCAACCGACGTGTAATTAATGCTTTCACACGCCATTCAAATGACATTAGAATTAAAACCCTCCTTGCTTTATATGAAGAAGAAGAAGGAGAATATTTATTGCCATCTGTTTACATAAACAAACAATTTTGCAAAAAACATTTAAAAGACAAAACAGTATACATAACAATCAAATAAATAAAAGACACACAATGACAAAACAATGCTAATAGTTGAAAATTAATAAGGCTTTAAAATATACTATCACTGGAACACCATGGTTTTATAGTGGTCCTCTTTTGTCTAGGTATGTATTCATAAATTTTATAAAATGGTTTACAATATCCATATCATTTGCTATCATAATAAAAAGATCTTTGTCTAAACTTCAATCGATAATGTCGGCATATAGCTTAATTTATCCCCAAACCGGTCAAAGATATAATAGTTATAGTAATCATTAATAGTTCATTATATTTGACTTGTTCCGCTGCGAGACCTTGTGTTGCTGGGTTGTCAACAGTGCTGACTCCAGTTTCACCATTTCTATCAGTGACTTGTGTATTTTGTGGCGAGGTATCTTGTGAACCGGTGTAATTCATCCAATAATCGGTGACGTCATTAACAGATACAAAATCGAGAGAAGAACTGGTGGGACTCATTATATAATCTTTGACATCATCTAAAACTGATATATCTTCCTCTTCTATGTCACTTATCGTCGGGTTATTATTACTAATGCTTTTCTTAGAGCTCCCTAATGGTGCATTATTACATGCATCTGTTCTACAGACACATAGATTCCCCCTGGCTGTGTCTACTTTGAAACTAGTAGGCCCTGTTGAGGCAAATGAAGTGGATAGATACTTCTGGATGAGCCGTTTGTCATTTGTACAATTGTCAACCATGGAGAAGTGATGATATAAACATCTTCTGCCTAAAATTACAGCTTCTCCTGAAACATGAAATATATACATTAATTTACCAGAGCCTAATATCTGCACCGTGTCATCAGTCAGTGATCAGGCTGATGTGTGAATCCTATTATATCATCAGATATTGAAAACAAAAATGTAGACAAAAACAGATGACTCTTCTTAACTAAAAGTATCATAATTATTTAAATATTGATTTAATAACCTGTTAAGCGCCATTAAGGGATTCATTCTGATAACGACGGATTTGAAGAGCTGAGGTAGGGAAGATTATTGTGTAAAGAAATCTTAGCTCCACGACCATCATAAAGCACTTTTCTCAGAAACTGGTACATATTTATGACTGTTAGTGAAACAGATTTCACTATAAAAAAACTGCCAAGTTCGTTTACCGGTAAATATTATTAAATAACAGTTATGTTCACTTAACATGCTCTTTTAAATAGTAATCAGAAATGGTAAGCATATTTAATACGAATCAACAGTAAACATTTTAAATGTGCATAAATATTCAGATAAATGGTTGTGGTATCACTGTTTCACATATATCTAATCGATATCCATGGCTTCTGGCAAAATTAACATGAGCAATGCAGCCATAGTTTGCTAGCAATAAAATGGTGATGTCACTTACCATAATATATTCGATATTGAGCTTGAACACTATTTGCATATACATATTAACAAACATGAACAATTTGCACAAGGCATGCTGAAAGTCGAAAAAAAAGACTAATACTACCACTACTTATACTAAGATCAGCTTTTCAATATTAATAATAAACAAAGTTATTGTTTCGGAAGTTCTTAGTGAGGAAATAATCTTGAACCTAAACTTTGAAGTCGTTTTTTCTCAAAACTATAAAATATGCACCTAACAGGTTATTGCACAGAGCCATTCAATTGTCCCAAAAACTAAAATGTAATCTTGATGTCAAGCATAGATTGTTTACATATTAATAAATGTAAATTATCTGTGTTTTCTCACACACACAAAGCTAAACGAAAAATCTGTCTGGAATATCAGGGCATGAATAGACACAGGTGTGTTATGGAATGAATACAAAACCGCTATCGAGCCATCACTAACTCTCAAATGGTCGCTATATTCAACAGTTTGAGCTGTGTTACGTAACTCACCTAGAAAGCGACATATCGTCCGAAACATTTTGGACATCAAGACATGACGCACATCAGTATATATACGTCGTTATATATCTTATTACGTACCTCCTTATAATAAAAACAATGTTTTAATATTAAGCCTTTGCACAATAGATATGTCAAGTGATTATGATGACTTATTAATGGAAATACATGTAGTAGGAAACATTAATGATCTAAGATCTTCCCAGTCTAAACCAATGCTGACAATAACATATACGAAGCCATTTATTATGCTATATATATCTAAACGACAAGTGAGAAACGTTATAAGAAAAGCGAAACTGAGGAATAGCTATGGCATTACTTTTGAACACATAAACTATACAGTAGATGAATTATTTAGGATTATGACCCATTAATTTATTATAATCGAATCAAAATAAGGGTGCATGTCTGGTGTTAGCGGTGGAAATCTGCACTAATGGTGCCATAATCAATAATAATTTTTTGTACATGCATGTTGTGAACCTTAAACATTAATAATTCAACTAATTCAGTGTTGATAATTCTAATTGAGGGAAAAATGATTTTGTATGTGCAATATAAGACGAGCATTTAATCAATCTTTTATTGCATAATTTTCTTGCCTTCCATACAATTTCTACACATTTAAATATTTTTTACAATATGATATGTGTTCACTCTGAGATAAATTTGAATCAATATACATCACAACAAAAAATTTTTGTTGCAAAACCTTATGTATTGTTTTTTATCAATACAACATTGTTTGAAGTGTACAATCATCCCAACCCTCTAGGCCTACGTGTCTGTCGCACTAGCGAAAATCCCGCTATTGACTCATTCAATCAATCAAACTATCAATATAACTTCTAACACGCCTAACTCCTCGGAAGACCACTCACTACGACGAGACACTCCTCAGCAATATGCACATCAACCTGTTTGTATAATGTCTAGAACTTGGATCTTACGTGGGTATTTCAAATTATCTTACAACTATATACTTTATTGAATAAGAAACACATATTTGCGTCATAACTTACAAAAAAAAAAAAAAATCCCACAACACGAAATCTGTAACGACCTTCGCGGTTCACATTTTAATTGAATAAAGTCGTACCCATTGTGTGTGTCATGACGTTGATAACAGCAGAAAGGCAGCCAAGTGAACATTGCTTTTTAATCTGATCTATATGTTCCCCTCCTCTGATACACGCTTCGCCCTCAGGGCCGGGTCCTCCTCCAACTCCCCAAGCTGTCACACATTCATAGCACAGCACTGCTTCTCCTGATTTCAAAAAAGAAACATAAGAGAACTACTTTCTATTGTATTTGTCGTTTGCATTATCACGTTAATTATTAAAATATATCTATCACAACTCGACATTTATGCATCAGAACTTATTTTTACTTCTGTTGTTGCTTATTTTGAATTCTAATGACATCAACACATAATTATACACTTAAGATACGTAGACCTACCCGGGTTGATTAAAATTAATATCCAGAAACAGGCGGTGGAAATAGACATTCCCATTGTTAGTTATCCCTGTAAAAAAATATATCAAATTATTATCAAGCTGACCATGCATATCTCATCATCTATTGCTCTAATGATTTGCTGCAAACTGAACAATATATGTTTGGATATTACTTGCCAAGTGTCTACCTGTTCGTGTGCCCGTTAACACGGTAGTTTCAAAACAACACAGTATTCAAAATATACCTGATGTATGAAGTTCTTGCTAATTTATACGATTCACGAGTAGCCCACATGAGACCAATACCCATCCATCCCCCCGGATATTAAGCAAAAATATAAATTTCACTTGTAACTTATATCCGTGGCTCGGAGTATTAATAATGGTAAACACATCACGATTAGCATGATTATATGCAAAATCACACATGTCACATTCATATCAAATTGATGTAAAAATTAGTCAGTGATGCTAATTTCTGTAACAGATAGGCCTAGCTGAAGTGAGTTGAAAATAATATTAGGTATAACTGACCAAACGTGACCGACCACGACCCACTCTGGTTTAACGTTACCATCAGTTTTGTTAGTTAAAGTAATGTAACTAATAAATTAATCATTTCAAGGCGTTAGACATGTTAAACAATTCTTAATTTAGAGGCACTCAAGTTTAGCTCATTGTCATGTATTTCCAATATCATGAATTCTCATAATTGCCAAGCTGACTATTGTAAAGCTGTAGTCGTTAACCAAACAACTCGTCCGTCTGACCTGCTGACGGCCGTGTCGAGGGAAATATGTCATCGCTAATAAAAAGCAGTACGGTTATGTGAGTGAAGATCCCGATCAAGTCCATGGGCCAATTATAAAAACAACATCCACTTGCCTATTAAATATGTACTTGCTTGCACTCAAAATATTGAGGCAAGAACAATAATGCTACTTAACCCATCCCCCCCCCCCGCATTTTGTGCGATAAATTTAATTTCAGTAAAAAGCATTTTGTATATATGGGCGATTCTCTCTTCAATTCACTTTTTGAGATCTAGAAAAAACAAAACAATTTCTAAGCTGTTTTCACCAACTGACATGGCGACATGGCAAGGGACATGGCGAAAAGCATGTTTTAAATGATGTGTAATGTGGAGAATTTGACCTGATTTTTTGTGAAACCGGAAGTAAGAAATCCACGCTCATGATCGTTTGGTGTCTTACCCCCCCCCCCCCCTTCCCCCCTGGGGCCAAGCTGGGCAAGCAGAGGAAACACATTCTGATACTGCAGAAACAGGCAAAATCAAGTCAGTTTTTGTAGTGTTCCGACCTATAACCTGCCAATTGCAGGTGTTTTTTTAATAAATATTTAAAAACTTTATAACATCCAGGTCCAATTGTTGTGGAGGAGTCCCTTGTCTTGGCTATTTATAGACAAATCTGTCGTGCGATGCCAAAAGGCAGTATCTCCTCATTTCACAAGTAAGGAGATACTGCATTTTGACTTTGTAGAGCGGAGCTGATGGACACTGGCTCAATACTGATATTGTACAATTTAGAGAGTCATGGGAGAGTCGTGTATTCCGCCGCGCCAAACAAAAAGGCAGTATATACTCACTTGTAAAGTAAGCAGATACGGTCTTCTGGCTTCACAACTGTATGGACGCACATCAACCAGGTTCAACGTTAAACTGTTTGATGCTATTAGGTCTATTAGGTCTATATTAGGTCTATATTACACATATACTGACATTCATTACAAATGCATCAGGTTGTAAATTATTTTTTGAAGTCCATCAGGATTATTTGGCCATTGTTGTGAAATTAGCGACACATAAGCCGGCCTATAAGCTAAGTGTCATTACTGGTTTAACGTTAATCCATCATCTGTGACGTGGCAACATAACATAAATCAAGCATTGGGACATAGGCTAAGATTTAAAATTTTGCGCCTTCATTAACTCCGCATGTGTATGCTGCGTGAGTATTTTAATGTGAGATATCACACACCAAACATGCCATGTCGGTACCATGATTATCTCGCCAGTTTTTTTTAGTATGGTGCAAAACATTGGCGAGCGCGGACGAGCGATGAGAGATTAATGGTCTTAAATGTCCATATTTGTCGAAACTTCAGTCAATAATGTACAGCTTAGTTCACCACCAAACCAGTCAAACAAATACTAGTTATAGTAATCATTAAGAGTGTATTATATTTGACTTGTTCCGCTGCGGGGCCTCGTGTTTTTGGATTGTCAACAGTGCTGATTTGTGGAGAGATACCTTGGACACCTGTGTAATTTTTTCCAATATTCTGTGACAACTTCCTCAACAGATACAAAATCAAGAGAAGAATTGGTGGGACTGAATATAGAATATGTGAAGTCATTTATAACTGATGTATCACCTTCTAGCATGTCACTTATCTTGGGGATTTTATTTGTATTACTAAAGCTTTTCTTAGAGTTTCTTAACGGGGCATTATTACATATATCTGTTCTACAAACACATACAGTTCCCCTGGCTGTGTTTACTTTGAACCTATGATACCCTGTTGAGGCAAATGAAGTTGATAGATATTTCTGGATAAGCCGTTTGTCATTCGTACAATTGTCAATCATGGAGAAGTGACGATATAAACACCTTCTGCTTAAAATTACAGCCTCTCCTGAAACATTAAATATATATATTAATTTATCAAAGCACAATATGTTCATATTATGTAATCGGTGTCATCAGTCACTGATCATGCTGATATGTGAACCTGTATATATAGCGTTATTGTATGAATTACAACCACAAAGAATATCCCTGTTATAAAAAGATAACATATTTACTGACACAAAGAAAAGTCATTACTGGTTATTTGTCATAAAAATGAAAGAATTATGTACATGTATATACAAGATGGTTGATTTGCTAAAATCAGACCATAATTTACATGGTATCACATACAAAATTAAAATCATATCAAAAGGCAATGGCATAGTAAAGCACTGGATATTGCGATAAAATAACAGTTACTTGATTATTTGAATAATGCCAAAATGTGAACATAGGAGGTCTATCATGTTGTTTCCCGCACCAAAATCAGAGTTAAAATAGCTACTATGTATGATCCACAAATCATTTATGACAGCTTTCATCAGATATAGCAAGTAGAAATGTAGACAAAAACAGATGACTAATCGTAACTAAAACAATTCCAATTATTTCAATATTAATTTAGTGGTAATTGTCCCACCAGCAAAAATGTAATCTTGGTGGCAAACAAAAATGGTAAATCTGAAGCGTAGCGCGAATCGAATACATATCATTAAATATAAATTATATGTGTTTTATCATTTTTATTTCCTACACAAACTAACGAATGAC
>OZ024905.1:95380666-95575533 GCA_964017125.1 Flabesymbios commensalis | reverse complement strand
CATATTGTAGACAGATCACGATTATCATGATTATATGCAAAATCACATTTGTCATTCATATCAAATTGACGTACAAATGAGTCAGTGATGCTGATTTCTGTAACATATAGGCCTAGCGCAGGTGAGTTGAAAATGATAGCAGGCATACCTGACCAAACGTGACTGAATGTGAGAACTGCTCCCTTAAAATCCTTTTCCTCGACCCACTTTGGTACAACTTTACCGGTAATTTTGTTAGTTTAAAGGTGCTCTATCACCCCATATACGGTATGAATAATTATGTCCTTATATGAGGGTGATTGGCTTTCATGTGACCCTCTCAGAGGGTCACAATCACCCCATATAAGGGAACACTTGTGCCCCATCTTGTGGCAACTTTGATTTATTTGTCACAAATTTATTCATACTATATAAGGGGTGATAGATCACATTTAAGTTAATGTAATGCCCACTTTTCAATGACAACACGCCACACAGTGAGCAACGCTGAACTGTTTTAATCAGACAAATGTTCACGTGCAAACTCGTGCAAGCAGTCTATTAGGCCCGGCCGAAGGCCAGGAGCCTATTAAGTTTATTGCGCCTGAGTTTGTGTACTGTTTTGGAAAAAAAGGGGTACCGTGTGTGAGAAAACGTTGACATTTGTGTGAAACATTCATTATGAACAAGTCAAATATAATTTTTGAGGTCGCTAGGTTTAGTACTTGTGTTTTTAAAAAGTGCTCAGAACAAAATATATTCACGATTATATTCGTGATTAGAGCTTATTACATGTTATTACAAACAGCATTACATCAGCATTGGGCATATGTATCGTGTTATATGGAAACGGTGTTTCTGGTGACCGGGGAAGAAAAGGTCCTATCACCCGCATAGCGGTCAGAGCAAACACGGGACAATCACTCAATTTTGTTTCAATGTTGGGCCAGCGTCGAAGAGTGTGGTTCAATATTGAAACAGCATTGGGTAAATGCCATGTGTTTGCTGATATGCTGAAGCAACATATACAGCAGATCCAGTGTTGGTATAGTGTTGGGCCAGCTTTGGTTTAGTGTTGGGCCAGCGTTAGACGATTGACGGGAATTGAACCAGCAATGAGCAGCGACGCTGGCCCAGCATTGGACCGGCATTGGGCTGGCAGGTCTACTTCGTGTGCACGAGGTACATCGTAGAAACGCGTACACTGACTTATCAGTGATGGTCACAATACTTTCCGAAATGAAAAAGACACGCAGCGGCATGATTCACAGGCAAGGAAGGAATAGGCTACATGTTGTCTCCCTGGTTCTTTCCTGAATGATATCCTGTACATTTATGATTCTGGCCCATGAGAAAGACCAATACAGCTATGTTTACGAAATGTATAGCCAATTTTTTGTCTACAGCACTCAAACAGCCTCAGCCGGGCCTCGGCGTTGAGGAACTCCTTTTCGCGTTGACTAATAAATTAATCATTTCAAGTCGGTAAACATGTTTAGCTTTCTTTTTTAGGGCTATTAAAGTTTAACCCATTGTCATTCCCATAATTATCAAGCTGACTATTGTAAAGCCATAGTCGGCAACAGAACAACCCGTCCGTCTGACTGCCGTGTCGAGCACGATATGTCATCGCTGATGAAACAGTACGAGCCTGTGATTTGCGCCGGATGGTGAGAGAAGATCCCGATCTTGTCCATGGGCCAAGATCAATTTGTTTGCACTCAAAATATCGAGGCAAGAACAGTAAATTTAATTTCAGAAAAGGCAAGTTTTATATCGAACACTGTCGTAAGTGACAAAAAAATAAAACAAAGAAAATTTATTTTTCATTAAATATTTTTTGGTGGAAATTTGTCTTCTTGGTCGCTGCCAAGTTAGCACACATGATCACACTCTTTTGAATCCATAATGTGACATGGACTAAACTATCATTGTTTCAACAAGCAATAGGCATGAAGTCCTATATCATCCCCCGCCATTAATTAGGTTAGAGTTTTTGTGGTTACAAATATTTATTAAATCGACTTGTGGTGGCCATTTTAAATTTCAGTAAATTCACCTGCACATTATTTCTGACTTCAATTTTTTAGTTTTTGGGCTCACAAAATTTTTTAAAGGTAATGCTTTGCGGCCATTTTGAATTTCCGTAAAACCTTAAAAAAAACACCATTCGCCCATTCGCATTCGTGTCCTGTACGCGAGAAGATCATCATGATGACAGTTGTGGCATGAATAAAATTCATGAGCAGTATGCATTCCACCAAGCACAGGTATTACATATTTGAATTGGTGGGTTGATAGAACATTATATCTATTGTAAAGTTGTTGGTCAGCTGTGAAGAAAAGCATATCTGCACCTGCTGCTCTCATAAGTGACAATCCCTTATCTAATGCAGTCTTAATTGTGTCACGGTGAGCAGGGGGCGGTCAATAAGTGGTAGGAAAGCAGCGTCAGTCTCGGGTTGAAGAAGCATGGCGGCTTCCCGACATAGTCTAGTACTGCTGGTAAAGTATGTATAACCTGTATATATGCATTCTTCACTGTTCTTTGACCAGCTATGCCTCGGAAAGCTAAGAACGACAAAGTAGGTAGGTCAATGTGGTTGATGGCTTGTTCTGGTAGCATTGCCGGTTTCTCAGGCCCATCGTACCTCCCCTAGTTTTAACTTGTGCCATTACTATAGCAAGACAGTGAACGCAAATTTTGCAATTAGGTAACGATATTTTTGCATCAAAATTGTTACAAATACCAGGGCCGTATCCAGACTAAGGCAAATGGGGGCTACAGGACGGTCATCCGTTGATAGGTGCAGAGCGCGGCGTCTGGGGACATATCGTCGCCTCGGAGGTAAATTATCCTATCTGCCACTCTGACGAGTGTCAGGTAGGATCATTTAGCTCCGAAGCGACGATATCCCCCAGGAAATTTTGAAAAAAAAGGTTCTAAATAATGCATTCTGGTGAAATCTAGAGGTACAATTGATTTGTTTTAATGACATTTTTCACTGTTTTGGTCTACCCTTTGGAAATACACAGGGGGGTTACAGACATCCACCTCCGAAAACGGCCCTGGATACGGTTTCTGAGGCGGGCACCACTAGACAAACCAAACCCAACTTCATCATACGTTTATCTAAACAAACAAACTTCGTCGTATGAGCAGCAAACAGAGTATTTATATAATCATGATAATCCAATGATTTTGTTGCGTCGCGTGAGTACCCCTAATGCTACTTGCAGATATGTTGATTGGGAACACGCATTACGTTTACTATAAGAATCATTGCCAAGGATTCATTGTCAAACTTGGACAGGAGCAGAACAATGGTGTAACAAACAGATTCACATGCGAGCTCTGTTAACAATGTTCATGGGGTACATGGCCTTTTTCTTTTTCAGTGATAATGGCAGATGCAACTCTATTAACAAAATAATCAAGATCGAATGGTCAAATAACAATAATAACAATTCCAGTAGATTCCTTGTGCATCTAAACTTGGGTATAGAGCCAATATTTTCTCTTTACCCCAAATATTGGGGGAGTAATGACCATTTTAATGATATTTGTGAGTCGCGGCGCTCATCTTGAATTAAAAAAAATGACAATGGATACAATTTTACACACCATACGGAAAATTTTGCCTGGGGCCTTTATTAACTCATACCAATCATGAAAAAGTCCGTACACAACTTCCACTTGTCAGCCCACATGAAGCATATTCTTCCTGACTAAACCCACTAAATCTAAACAGATTTAGGTTGTCTCACTGACTATTAGAATATATCAATAACCTCCAGGACCGTATGCAACATGAAGTGGGCTCACTCCTATTAAAGTTAAACAGATGTAATCGAATCATTCTTACTTTTTTCCCAAAACATTGTATATTTTAGTAATATAAGGCATATTTAGCCAGTACACTTAATATAATCTCTGTTTCATTTCTTGTAAAGTTTGTAGAAAAAAAATCATAACGTATTTACTATTGAGATGTGACGTGCTGAAAGTTGGTATATATTCACAAAATACACAATCTAACCTAAGGCCAGATGGACCCAAGAGCTAGATAATTTAATACTGAGTGTATTGGTACCAAAAATGTAGGAATTGGTCCATTTATTGCAAAGATATGGCTATTTTCTAAACTTTGACGAACATAGCGAAAAACACTCCCTATGTTAGAAGATGGGCTGTACAAAAAAAAACTGATACAACAATTTCCTCGTACATACTACCTGGTCTTTTTGCTGAAAATCCATTCTACCATGCTGTCAATTCGGACTGTAGATAATACGCCGGTTGAACGAGCTCACTAACTAGAGCACCTACAAATACTGGCTCCTGGTCTATTGACCCCGGAATTTCAATAATCAGCCCTATCGTGTATTGTGAGAGTTATCTGCTGAAATTAAACACTATATGCTAATGTTCAACGTTTAGATCTTCAGTATAATGCAATAAACAGCACAGAATGTGATAGCTTATTTAAATTTGCGTGTGATTTGACCTTGGGATGACCTTGAAATGACCTTGGAATGAGCTCGAGATACTATGCCGGCATAGTCCACACCAACATTAATTTCCATTTCCATTCATATGCCTAGCATGTGTTAAAAGCCTATCCAAATGATGTAAATATGGCCTGATATGTGTCTTTTTTATAATTTAATTCCGCAAATAATGAACGATTAGACTAGAAATATCCCAAATGAAAGGGTTATTAATTAATTATTTAAATTGTATTTATTATTTTAAAATATGCATGGCGATAATGTATTATTTTGGTGTAATCTGATCCACTCACGATAAAACAGGGTAGTAGAAAGGCAGTAGAAAAATATTATGCATAAATTTAAATGTTTACACTACTTAAATTTGTTCCAGAAGCTTTTTTGCATAATTCCCTCAAGTCAAACCTTTGTTAGTTTTATTGTGTAGGAACGCATTTCTAATTATTCTTTAATTCAACTTTAGACAACGCCTGTTTTTCAATCCCAACATCGCTAATTTTGTTGCTGAACAAATAATAGCTAAGTTAATACAATGCGATGACAGGAAAAAATAATATATAGAACGTCGTATTATGTGTTTTATCTTTATTATCCTTCACGATTTATTGGTTATTATAATGTTTTTGTGTATGAATATAAGCTATTAAACACATTGTGCTTTGGTGTCCTAATCTGTCAAATTGATTGATACAATATAGGCCTACTCCCTGGGGCCGTTCTAGAATGTCCATACTATCATCCTATCTGATCAAATCTTGGTTTCATCTGGTGTTGAACGAATCTAAATTTTCAGATTCTTGCCCTTGAACTACGATGATCTCGGATATCGAATGCAGACATGTACATTAGTTAATTATATTACGGGCTATTTTACTCATCATGCTAATCACATTTGCTGACGACTTAAATCTGATATCGATCAAACTTGACATTTGATTATAAGAACAACAATTTTTATTACCAATATAACTCTGATTCCTGGCCTATTCTTGCATTGTGGTACGTGCATTGTGTGCATTGTGTTATCAGAAGATAACAGTTGCAGGTGCTTATATTTTAAAAAATATTCTCAATTAATCATTTGTTGTTAGTAAGTTACGTAAACATTGCTGCTGTCTAAAATTGATGACAGCATATGGTACATGGAGGGGTGGGGTAGACATGAAAACAGACTACGATAGATAGTACATATCTGTAAGCTGGTAAGAGATGTAGTTACAATGTTTTTTTTAAGTGATTGTCAGCAGGTGTGGATTTGAATATTACATTTCTATCATTGCGATACAAATTTGAATAAATTAGGTGATCATTTATTGCTCAAAAACAGCAAAGTCAGGGAAGATTGATATAAAATGTAGTCCCCATGCTGTCAGTACAAGGTATGTTGTGCATTTTAATATGTCCTGTAAAAATGCATGCATGTGAAATTAGAAAAAAAAATGTTTAAGGAAACGTGTTTTTTTCCTTTCAAAAGAGTATGAATGATCAAAAAAAAAGCTTCATTAGCATTTCTCCATATGTGAAATGCTGGGAAGCTCAAGTGTATGGGCCATAATACATGTAAGCAGAAATATATATCTATTTCTGATGTAAGTCTATGGAAGGGCTAGTATGTGGGGTGAGACGTTATGTGCGTGTCTCCATTAAACAATATTGCAAGCTGACATACAATTTGTGCCTCTAGATAAATTTCCTTTGATAATTTGCTATCATTAGTGAGCCCATTATCAATGCAAATTATTTTGCAATGTCTTAGCACGAAGTCGAGGAAACTGGCACGATGAATGTCCGATTACGGTCTAATACACCTACAACTCGGCGTTGGGAGGCCTACGTGTATGGGCCATACTACACGTAATTCTGTGAGAGGGGTATTATGGGTGGTGAGACGTTATTGTGCGTATCAAAACTAAAAATATCACACACCCACAGAAAGGTTTGTGCCCCCAGATAATTTCCTTTGCTGTTTTTTATAATAATCAGCCCATTCAGCAATACAAATAATCTTGACATATTTTGTTACAAAATTAACGAAACTGTCATGATGAATATCCAATTACGGGCTATACACACAGAGCTCAACCAATGTATTGCACCATTAAATTTATAAGTTCAACTGAATTATATTATGGCGTGTGGGAAGGTCGGATTAACCAATATGTCGTGGTAAACCTACACCGGGAGTTCCGTTATGGGGTCACAACGGCCGACGAAGGACTCCGCCCAATCTCGCCATCAAAACTCAAATATCCTCCTCATCCGTCTGGTAGACGGCATTAAACAAACCAGGAAACTGTCTTCTCTCTTGTCATGTTCATTTGATTAACATGCGATAACAGCAAAGCACAACCATCCGCGCACGGCACGTCTCTATGGACTTAGCGAGAGCGAGCTGCAGCACGTCCGCAGTCGCTGAGTATTACGCTTGAAGTGGAGGGAAAATTACCAAGGCCGCACCACACTGCTCTGTGTGCGCACGTCACCACGGTATGAAAACGAGGCGGTCATCCCCGTCAGCCCGCGTCCAGGAATCTGGGGATAAGCGCCACATTGACTAAGCGATGTCAGGATCCTACATTACCCCCGGCTGAGTGACAACGTAGGACCAAACTGACATGTAGGAGACTGCTTCGTGCAAGTAGCGGGGTTGTCAAATATGTAACCTCTTTTACTAAGCATAGTGTTCTTAAAAAAAAAATATATAGCGAGTGTGGTTACATTGTGGGCGGTTGAAAGCGCAGCATTATACGTGAATTGTTCGATCCTCTTAACACCAACTGTCCTTTATATATTATTCACGTGCTGCAAGCTGCGATCAACCCATTCATTTAATTAACAGAATTGCTATTAATGCTTTAGCAATGAACTTGCTAAAAGAAAATGTCTTTACATTTACACATCTGCACACAATTCTGCCAGGCCTGGCATATTCATTTACAATTTAACAACATTGTGATTACGAGGTATGCGGTTGGGCCCGCCATAGACGTCATTGGGCGCGACTATGGCGTGAACCATCTGCACAAATCGAGCAGGAGTCTGGATTGTGTGTCCGACTCTAGTTTTTCGCACTGTTTGGTCGGTCGAAATTTTTTCGCGATTAGCGATATTCGCATGTTTGCTTTTTGTCGAGTCGATTGCGGCGTCAGCAGCACCTGGGGTTTTACCCCGTAGATGTAAAGGTATGCGGGAATACTTTCGTAAACCACCGCCGTTCCCGTTAGCGCGGGACGCGGCAGGGGCTCGCGAATGCGGCGCTACGTAAGTATTGTCTCTGTTGGACAAGTTGACTTTTACATCTATTTGCTTTGGGACTGTGGCCGATTTTTGATTGCTTCTGACCGCCGTCGACTTTTTTGTGTTGACTCTCGTCCCGTTGGACGTCGGAGTGTCCGCACTACCAGGTCTAGGTGGACCCTGTGGATTCCTACTAGATGTCCTGGTAGCCGTCGACTTCCGTGATTTGCTTGGCGGTTTACGCTGTGTTGTAGTACCTTTTGTAGGCTCGCACTCCATATGAGCGGGTTTAACGCGATCTAAGGAGACCGTCTCAACCTTGCCTTTAACTAGGATTTTCATTACTCTGCCACTCCTCGCGACGACCTTGTATGGTCCGTCGTAAGGGGCGGTCAGAGGCGGTGCAATTGCGATTCGGCGCAAGAATACATGAGTACATGTAGCGATTTCCTTGAATTGGAAAATGTTGTGTTGTTGTGTGTCACGTGGCGGACATAGACGGAGACGCGACATGGCTACGCGTAGCTTGTCTGAATAATTCTCCAAATCAGTGTTAGCGTCGACGTTGTACTGTTTAGTAAACTCTCCTGGAAGTCTAAGGGTTGTCCCGTAAATCATCTCAGCAGCTGACCTGCCCAGTCTCTCTTTCACGGCTGAACGAACTCCTAACAGTTCGGCAGGTAACGTGATAGTCCACGGATTCGGTGACTCGTGCGCCATAATGGCGGCTTTCAATTGACGGTGGAAACGCTCGACCATGCCATTCGACTGAGGGTGATAACTCGTGGTACGATTCCGAATAATCCCGAATTGGTTACATAAACTATCCCACAATTTGGACTCGAATTGAGCGCCCCTATCAGTGGTGATAGTGGCAGGGGTACCATAACGTGCTATCCATCCGCTGAAGAAGGCATCGGCGACCGTTTCGGCTCTAATATCTACCATAGGTATAGCTTCGGGCCAACGTGTAAAACGGTCGACGCAAGTCAGTAGATATTTAAACCATCGGCATAAGGTAAAGGTCCGACTATGTCCACGTGGACATGATCGAATCGCTCGGTAGGTTCAGTGAACTTTCCGAAAACAGGAGTGTTATGACGTGAAACTTTAGCGGTCTGGCAACCCTTACAGGTACGACACCATCTAGCAATATCTATATTCATGCCGTGCCATACAAATCGGGTATTAATCAAAGGTCTGGTGGCTCTATGCGATGGATGGCCTAAACCGTGTAAGTTTGAAAAAACTTTTCGGCGAAATTTCGCGGTAAGGTACGGCCGGTTGTGTCCCGTGGACACATCACACCAGATCAATTGATTATCAAACGATTTCAATAGTTTGAAATTCATAGAATGTCTCAAACGTGTGAATTCTGTGTCATTAGCTTGATCGAGACTTTATAGTCTATCACTGGGCCATCGTGTATCGCTGACACTGATGGTCGTGACAGCGCATCAGCGACGAAATTTATCTCTCCTTTTACATATCTAATATCGGTGGTGAATTCAGCAATGAACGCTAAATGACGTGTTTGTCGTAGGGATGCGCGCTCAGTGACGGATGACATTACGAATGTTAACGGTTTGTGATCAGTATTAACGAAAAAATTTCGTCCTTCTAAATTGTGTCTGAAATGTTTAATTGTAGCGTATACTGCCAAAAGTTCACGATCGAACGCGCTATAGCGTGTCTCTGCTGGGTTCAGCTTCTTGCTGAAAAACGAAAGCGGCTGCCACATACCGTTTAAAAATTGCAAAACGCCACCGACGGCGACATCACTAGCGTCACACGTGATGTTAAGCTGGGCCGTAGAATCTGGGTGCACCAGAAGCGTAGCGTTTGCCAGTATCTGTTTGGACTCGGAAAATGCTGACTCTGCTTCTTTATTCCACTTCAAATCGAAATTTGATTTCGGTGACAATCTGGTATGGCCTTCGTTGGCAGAAGTCAGTAGATTATTGAGTGGCGTCAGCTTGTCGGCGCAATGCGGTATGAAACGGTGGTAATAATTTACCATTCCCAGATACCTACGCAATGCTCGTTGCTTTTCGGGTTTAATAAAATAAACGATCGCGTCAACGGAGCTAGGTAACGGCGAAATTCCTTCGGCGCAAACGTGATGATTCCGTACTCCGATAGTCGAGCAAAAAGACATCGTAGATGTTTCTTATGCGTTTTATGATCTGGGCTGGTTACCAGTAGGTCATCCAAATAAACAAAAACAAAATCAAGTCCGCGTGTCACGTGGTCTATTAATCGCTGAAACGTTTGACTGGAATTTCTCAGACCAAATGGGGTTCTAGTGAAATTAAACAAGCCAAAAGGTGTGGTAACAGCAGTCTTGTGTACGTCGGACGGTTCCACCGGAATTTGGTAATAAGCCCTGACTAAGTCAATCTTCGAAAAAAATTTCGATCCGGCTAATCGCTGTGTAAAATCTTGAATATGCGGAATCGGATAACGCTCCGGTACGGTCTGTGCATTCAAACTACGGTAGTCCCCGCATGGTCTCCAATCGCCGTTTTTCTTTGGCACCATGTGAAGCGCTGAGGACCACTCGCTGTCGCTGGGTTCAATGACCCCTAATTTAATCATATCGTCAAATTCGCGTTTGGCGGTAACCAACTTATCGGGAGCCAAACGTCGTGGTCGAGCAAAAACCGGGTGACCTTTAGTCACAATCTTGTGAGTTATGCCGTGTTTGACGGGCTCACCCTTTGTCGTAGGGCGTGTCAGTTCCGGGAACTGGCCGAGGAGTTTAGTATATTCATTTTGAACTGTATCGACTCTGTTCAATGACAGAGGTTTAATCGATGATAATGAAGCGGCAATGGCTAAGCCTGTACGCATGTCTCGAAGACATCTGCTTCTCAAGTCTACGAGCAAATTGTAGTGGATTAAAAAATCAGCCCCGATTATGGGTTGCTGTACATCTGCCACTATGAACGTCCACGGATATTCGCGCTTTAAACCGACATCGACGACGCGTTTACAATTGCCGTAAGTCTTTATAGTGCTGTTATTAGCTGCCACCAGGGGGAGACTGTCAGCGCCCGAAATCCCGTTAGCGCAAGATTTCGGCAGAACACTGACAGCTGCGCCCGTGTCGATCAAATATCTGCATTTGTGTCCTTTATCTGCGACATATAATAACTTAGAGTGAGATAACACGATATTTGCTACTTCGCGCTGACCTAATGAAACATAGTATGAACAGGGTTCTCTGCACAAGCGCGCCTTTTCACCATAAGTGTGGTGGTAATAGCAAACCTGTGCAGTGGCTGTGTCGGTCGGTTGTGCGACATTATTTTGCGGCGGCGGTGCGAAGGGTCGGACATTTTGTTGTGCATTAGTACAATTATTATTGGAATTATTAACAAACTCAGTGGCCTGTGCATTCGGCGGCGGAACGAAAGGTCGAGCATTATCTTTAACGTCTCTATATTGGCTATGTTGGTTACTAATGAAACCTGAGGCCTGTACATTAGGGGCAAATGCAGGCGCGTGAGCGTAGTTATTGGCTCGTCCACGTCCCTTATCCCGTTTCCTCTCAGATGTTGTTACTGTCTCTAATTTCTTGATGCGTTTGGATAGATCTTCTAACAAACCAACTAATTTGCTGGTCTCGTCGAGTTTGATCTCTGCGAGCCCCGGCTTACTCTCTTCAACGTCTTGTTCTGCAGCTAGTGCCCTGTCAGTCAAAACGGCCAAACTCTCGAGGGAGGCACTGTCGGGTTGAGTCGCCAAATGGGCTCTGATGGAAGCGGGCATCTGTCTTATGAACGCTTGCCGAATTACCGCCTTTCCAACAACAGCTTTGGTGCAGAAACCTGCAGTCTTCTGCAGACGCCTCAGGAACCGCGAGGGAATGTCGCTTCCAATCTTCTCGCCAGAGATAACTTTATTAACCCTTTCAGGTGTTGTCAATCCTCGCCTCTCTATTAGTATTGCTTTCAGGCTGTCATATTTGTTTGACCTGAAAGGCTGCAGCAGCACGTCTCTCACGTCTGATGCAATCTCACCAGAAAGTGCAGCGCAGGTTAGGCTATACCTCTCGTCGTCATCATCGATCTGGTGGAGGGCGAATTGTGTCTCGATTTGATTAAACCAGAGCTCCACATCAGAGGCGTAGAAAGTTGCAATTCTAAACTTGGGCAAGTTCGTAGCTCGTTTCTGCGGCTGTCTACCAAGCGGTGAAGAACGCCTTGATGAGTCACTCTTCGAGTGGGAATTCAAACGTCTATCCCGAGCAATCCGAGCAAAATCGGCTTTGAGGCGTTGATATTCCTCGTCAGCTGCTCGGAATCGAACCTCATTGTCTTCACTGTCGGGATGATAGCTATCTTTTGGTCTAGCACCCGCACCTTCTAGAGGCGATGACATGAATCCTTCGCTGTCGTACTGCTTTGACATGATGAAGTAGTGTTTGTAAAATTATTTAATTAATGAAGCATCTGGGATAGCTGGCCTATTGGCTCTGTGCCTATCCCAAATGTGTTTAAAATGGCATGTCGTATTAACACATGCCAACTATTTTTGACGCACCGTGCGCGGACAGGTTGTGCAATGCCGTAAAAATCAGATGAAAAATGTCTGTAATATGTTGAAGCTAGAAGTGTAGACTGTAGCAAATGTTCATGCTATGTCGCATGGTGCGAGAAACGGGGGTTGCAGATTAGTTGCAGAAATACGCGTCGTTGAAGTTTCACCTAAGTGCTGTTCACAAATTCACAAAAGGTATGTATTGATTAAAGTGAAAACTGGAGGTCTATATGAGACATAAAACGTTTTCACTGAGTCACACACATGCAAAATGGTACCGTGAAAACCGTAGGTCGCAGTGGTACATAAAAGACAATATGCCAGATATAACTGTGATAAGCTATGCTAAGCTATGATAATAGTATTTTGTAAATCGACCTGGGTGAAAAAAAAAATTTCACACAAGTCGAAAAACACATTCAAATATTTGCAATGTTTCGCATTAGCGCAACTGTCAAATCGAATATTTCTGTATTTATAAAAAAATTAAACTTCAGAAATAACTATCGTGAGAAAATTTCGTTCTCAAACTGATAGACTAAATGTGACTGCGAAGAAAAACAGTGACATTTGTGATTTAAGAATAATATCTAAAACGTGACTGACAGTAGTCTATGCTGATAAATGATAAAGTATATCATTTCGCTGAAAAATGATATCTGTGATGAACATTCCACGTTTTTTTTTATATTGGTACGTTCATCACCGAGTCACTTCATAAACGTCTGAATCAATCGCTCGCATCGATTCATTGGTTGACGTATAAACCGACTGTGTTCGGTAGCGGTTGGTTTATGTCGCCTGTGGTGGGTGTGTGTGTGGTGTATTTACGGCGCTCACAGCCTGTGCAGCAGGCAGCATGTGGCTTATAGTCTGTGACGGTAAGCTTTGAGCGGTGCGTACATAGTATACAGTCTGCATCCCTGTCTCGCCTCACATTAGCATATTCATCAGCTACTGCGTGCCCAAATAAGGCGCTGAATAGCCTAGCACGATTACAAACACCAAAAAGCGTTTCAAAGTGAACAAAAAAATCTCGCACAATTAGTGACAGAGTTTCGTTTTCGAAACGACTTATTTACTCATTTTCTCCCTCAATCGTGTTGAAAAAGAAAATTTACAAACAATTAAAAAAAATTTTTATTACAATCTGTCGTGTAAAATTTAAAACACGTGACTAATAATCTCCACCAAATCAAAATGGCGGCTTACTTTATGCTAATGTGATGCGGCGACACAGGTTCACTGTCCCGATGCATGCCGGTTAGGGGGGAACACGTGGGTGCCCATGGCGAGCTTTGAGCTAAGTTAGGGAAACCAGCGACCAAGATGGCGCACACCTACCAAATACAAATACAATATTCAGCATTCTCTGAAATAACGTATGATAATAGTACAAAATATTGACCTACGGTCCTGGGAATATTTTTAAACAGACCAAATAAGACCGTTTATTGACATTCATTTAGGGAAACAATTTATTTTGGCCCTAAACTTATTAAAGGTTACCCGAGTCGAAGCGGTAGTAAAAATTTCTGTCGATTTGTAGAAAAATCGTGAAAAAAAATTTGACGAGATTTCGTCTGTGGACTTTAAGATCGAGTTACCCAATTATGGTAATCAACGATAAAAATGAGTTACAGAAAATACCCACTTCCTACTCGCCTACAGTGGCATTAGTAGGATGAAGGCATTAAACAAACTCTTACGATAAAAAAAATGATAGACTATGTCTATAAGAATAATTTTCTAGATTCTTCTAGAGAACCGGCAAGGCCGCCATCTTGAAAAGGCGCCAAACACGTGGGATTTCGACCAAAAGTTTAGAAATTTACGCCGTTTTCGACGCAAAGAAACGTGCTTCTCGTCTGGTAACTCTTTCTAACTAATTTAACTGGCATATATATATTTTGACCTACAGCTTTCACGTACCTTGTGAAAAAAATGCTATTGATTTTTTTCAAAAAATCCCCTAAAATTAATGAAACTATCCTTGAAAACAGCAGTTTTCAACCGGCGTCTAGGTGAAAACACTGTTGCGTGAACGATCAGTCGTCAGGGGTCACCAATATGGCGTGTGGGAAGGTCGGATTAACCAATATGTCGTGGTAAACCTACACCGGGAGTTCCGTTATGGGGTCACAACGGCCGACGAAGGACTCCGCCCAATCTCGCCATCAAAACTCAAATATCTTCCTCATCCGTCAGGTAGACGGTATTAAACAAACCAGGAAACTGTCTTCTCTCTTGTCATGTTTATTTGATTAACATGCGATAACAGCAAAGCACAACCATCCGCGCACGGCACGTCTCTATGGACTTAGCGAGAGCGAGCTGCGGCACGTCCGCAGTCGCTGAGTATTACGCTTGAAGTGGAGGGAAAAATACCAAAGCCGCACCACACTGCTCTGTGTGCGCACGTCACCACGGTATGAAAACGAGGCGGTCATCCCCGTCAGCACGCGTCCAGGAATCTGGGGATAAGCGCCACATTGACTAAGCGATATCAGGATCCTACAATATCACCTTCTTGAATTTATTTATATTCCTTTATTACTTATGCCTCTAATACACATTTCTATAACAAAAAACATCTTTTATTCCATAAACTCTAGTTGATTATCTGAAAAAAAATACACAACGTGTAGACATACCTATTTAAAATTGAAAAAAACATGTTTTACTATAGAAAACAAGTAATTCATCGACATCTAAAAGGAAACAGCATTTTTGTTGCTGATCATCTGATTTTAACAAGATTTTCTCATTTGATTGCAGGATAGAATGTATTTTTCAGATCACCCGAAAACAAAATTCCGATGAACTGTGTCTTGCATCAAGATTCGACCTCACAAATTCAATTACGAGAGATGCAACTCTCTTATAGTCTGTGAAGTCATTGTATCTGCATGTGAAAATAGAACAAAGTCCAGATGAAGGGGGTTTTTTAAAGAGCATAGCATGAAGATAAGGTTTATTAACATTTGTGTGTCCATTTGAGAAACGTTGTGAAGTTCAAGCATATGAGCCATAATACATAATGTAAGTCTATGGGAGGGGTTTTGAGAGACGATGTATCTAATAATAACATGTATTATGATTGATCATTAGTGAAGTTATATGTCGATGACTAAGTAACACATCTGATAATATGACGCATTGTGAGCCACAATAAAGTTCAGGTATTTACTATTTCTTATTTGTTTGTCTTTTTACAGGGATTGCGATCATGTGCCTCGCTTATGTTACTTTGTTTTGGATTATATTCTTAATACCAGGTGTGTATTTAAATGCAGCATTATTAAGTGATGGTATTGTGGTTAGGTACATGTGTGTCTAAGTCTCATGTGACAAAGCTGTAATTATACAGAAAACCCGTAATGTAATGGCATAACATAAACTGTCATCTGAGGGTAATTCATACGTGGATCTTCTTGTCTATAAAACCTATCGTTGTTTTACTTTTTTTGGGAAATATATATAATAATATATATAATAATAATGTTATGCCATAATAATAATGTTATGTCATCAGGTTTTTTTTACATTAAATTATTACATTTGTTTCATATGCACTGGATTCAGTAGTGTCACATTATTTTACATTATATTTGAATCAGGGGAAGCATCTCAACATGTTCAGTGTTATAAATGCATGACAGCTTGGAATGCTAGAGGTCAATCCGATCCTGAGTTTAGAGGGTGCATCAGAGGAAAAAATATTGACCATTATAAAATATACTGTGAATATGGATGCATCTCCACAATCATAAACGTAATGACGATGTCACAAGGTGAGAGATACATTTCATAAAATCAGTACATAGTGGAATTAAATCAGGTCTTGAACGTTTTTTATCTTGTTAGTTTGGCAGACTATTGTGATATAAACTTTATATACCGCATTGAACATATGATATATCCTGGTATTACTGGATCTCTGCACCTACAAATGATGCAATATATTTTATTCCAGGTGTTTTATGTACGGTTTTAAACTTTGTTTCGCACCCTGGTGAGATGAAGTTCATCAAGTGAAGAACGTTGATGAATGTTCATGAATATATTCAATGAGCATTTATGAACATTCACTAAATCGATACATGAACTATTCATGAACATTCCTGAAAACGAATAAGACTTTCATGTAATTCATAAACGTTAAACCGAGTTCCGTTGTTCGTGGAATTGTGGTTGTTCATTAACGACCAGGAACTAAGGTGGTAGATGAACAAGATAAGTCAACAACACGTAAAGTAAGTTCATGTTGTTCATGAACTAACTTCATGTTGTTCATGAATGTTTACGAATTGTTCATGAAAATGTCATGAATGTTTACGAATTGTTCATGAAAATGTAATAACTTCCAATTCCAAGTCTTTCGACCTGAAAAATGCATGCAGTATATTGATTGAGGTTTATATTTTTCTGAGGTATTCATCATTTTGGGATTATTAGGAAAGTGATCTTTCTCCTCGCATATTCACACAAAACTGAACAAAGAACAGAAGAACGGATTATTTTAAAATATGTTGTATTGTGTGTTTGATAATCTAACTCAGAAAGTCTTAATTTGCTAGTTAATCAATAAGTCATTTTGTAATTGACAACATACTCGCCAGGGTAGCAATAAAGCTAGATATAGTAAACTTTTAGGAGCAAACTATGAACATGATGAACCAAATGGAGACTTCAAGCTCATGACAATTCATCGCAGTTCATGAAACTGTCCCTCGTGACCTTCCATGAACTCACCATGAACCGAATTATGACTGACTAGGTTCATAATTAATAATTCATCAAAGTTCACGAAACTGTCACTCATAAATTTTCATGGACAAGCTTTGAGCTGAATAGATCCCACAAGTTTATAAAAAATCATTGCTGTTCATCAAACTCTCCTTATAAGTTTCATGAACTGAATCATGAACCACATCACTTTACCAAGGGCTCATTACTATTTATGATTTGTCATAAAAAATGTTTATGAACGATTCGTGAACACAGTTCATGAACTGGCTTGATAAACCATTGATGAATTTTCATGAATGTCCAAGAACATTCAGCAATTTGCGTCACCTATGTTTGACTGGTGTCTCAACTTAAAATGGCCCACAAAAAGAAACGAACTAACATATACATAATGTCGCTCCACCGACTACGACGCTGACACAACACTAAAACAACAGTGGTACAATGTTTCCTGGGGTAAACTTAAATGTATGTATTATAAACAGGGCAAAAATGTGATGGCATATTTATTGTATAATTATACAGATTTTTGCATAATGATCCAATTTATTCGCTCGTTTTGTATATGTGAGCATAATTTTGTTATTAATTGTTTTAGGAGATGTTATCATTTTAGCCAGACGCTGCTCAAAGTCAAAGTACAATTATAGCATTGAAAAATGTACGGATAATGACCGGCTGGTTCAGAAGTTTGTCTCTTCGCTGAGTCTCCACGGAGGAGGTACGTTTAAAGTGAAAACAGCCAGAGGACAATTGTGTCTCTGTAACACAAATAAATGCAATGATGTCCCAGCCAAAGAGTTTAAGAACAAGATGATTAATACTGCTAAACAAACTACAATGAGCGACCTGGACATCGATGGTGTATTAGATACGTCTACAGATTCTACGTATGACGTCACAGATTCTACAGTAAGTTACGCCAGTTCTTCTCATGATTTTGATGACGTCACCGATTATTGGATGAATTACACAGGTTTTCGTGGTGCCACAGTGAAGCACACATATGTCTCAGACAGAATAGAAGGACAACTCTCTGACGTCAGCACTGTCTACAGCCTGACAACACGAGGTCTCGCAGCGCAACACGATACATATAATAGTTTACAACTAATGTTTATTAGTATAGCAGTTTACTATTTCAAGTTTTAAGTTATTAAAAAATTATTTATGACTTTATAATACGGAAAATCAGAAAAGTGGCTTATCGTGTTTCGCCCATCAACCAGTAAATTTATAATAGACTTTTTAACTGTTATTTATGAAATAAATGTATGCTGTCAAAGGTCAAATCAGTGCTGTTAGCCCGAGGGCTATCACCACCGTACGTGCACCCTCCCACATATCTCACCAACCACACAACGTTTTAAGCTTGCCCTTGGTATGTGCAAAACATGAAATGAAATTGCAACAGTAAAAAACGCTTTTACATGACAATGAAGTAATAAACACATTATTTAGACCGAATGGTATTAATACCTGCTACCTGGGATGGTTTGTTCGATATGCTCAATTGTATCATTTTATATAAAGTCAAACTTTGTTTAGTTTTGACGTCAAGGAGATATTTCAACGCACTCAAAGTGTGATGAATATGAGGTTAGGACCTTTGCTGAACTTTAAAACCAGTACTTCCTTTTATTTGTTACACTAGGAATATTCCACGTTGATAGCTTGGCGCTGTGGCACCGAATTATTTAAATGTGATCAAATATATGAAAATATATTGCCACTTACAGGTGTATGTAATTTCAACTATGTTTTTCAGACTGTGTAATCTGATACGCTGCAAATGAATACCATAAAACAGTGTTTATACCTTAATTTGTCCGTATATACTACTTACGTTCATTATATATATGATAAATGATAATTCGATGAATTGAAACCTTCGTTAGTTTTGATATTGAGGAAATTATGTCAACATATAAATAGCATGATGCAAAATAAACTCGGTTTGGCTCGCTGTGGTATGAGGATTTGATCTTTGCTGGTCTTTGTAATTTAGCAATAAATATAAATGTTTCTTTCGTAATATGATACTAAAATTTGATCAAGTTTTGTCATTTATATTGTCAATAATGTCATTACTCTGTATAATTCAGACTGTGCCATTTTATATCCCACCAGAAGAAACAAAACGGTTAAAACGGGTACGAAACATCATCTATACCTCAATTTGACTTTACAGGTTAAGCGTGATTGTGTTAGAAGATCTATTTTTTTTATTTCATGAATTCCGAACTTTATCAAATTTTATATTGAGGAAATTATGTCAACGTAAAAATAATATAACAAGAAAAAAACAGTTCAGATCGCTGTGGCATAGACTTTTGAATTTTGCTGACCTTGATTAATTTATATTTTATAAAAACAATTACGTTTTGTTTTTACCTAATTTTTCAAATTAAAACTTGAACATTCTGGTACCAAAATTGTTAATAGCCTGGGTCAATTTTTCAAAAAAAAAACATTCCTTAAGTTTGAAGGCATTTTTTAGTAGAATTTGTCGTGCAGTTTTTTTTACACAATTCGGATATGCTGATTCCAAATCTGGCCCATGCCAAGCTCTATTTTTAGTTTTTCTCTTTCAAAATTGAAAAACAAAATGGCCGCCAAAATAGCAGATAAAGTCACAATTATCATGATTATACATCATGTCTGTGTGCACAGCGGACACACAAACTTGTCTTTGTTCAAAATAACCTTTTTGTTCTGCAAAATTTTCTATTCAAAGACCTGGTCCACTATCACACAATTAATATTAAAACTCCAAGATGGCCGCCAATAATACAGAAAGTACCATGACTTTTTTCTAAAAGTCATAGAAAGTTATCGTATCCACAAGCTTTATTTCGTTTTAAACTACTGGATATTTTTTCAACTTCGGTTAGTAAAATGATATCAAAATTATCAGCAATATTATTGATATCTTCTTTTATATTTGCTAGTTCGGTAGACACAGCATCGTCAACAGTTTTGGCAAAAGTGGCATCTTGGTTATTTATATTGGGAGTATAAATTGACTCAAAATGAGCGCGCCACTCTTCTCTTATTGCCGTTTCATCTGTTACATACTCTCATCTATTATGTTTTCTAATTGGACATATATTATTTGTTTTACTCTTAGTTCTTTTTTTCACAAGCTGCCAAAAAAGTTTTTGGTCAATTTTCTCCGCTTCATCAATTTTAGTAATGTAATTTAGTTCGTAGTTATACTGTTCCCGACGTTGTCTGCATCTAACAGTTTTTTTACATTCTTTATATTTAATCCACAAGACATTCGTGGCATCACGCGGTCTGCCAGCTGCTACACACTCTCGCCATGCTTCTTTTTTAATTTAAAAAGTACATTCAATTCTCGAGACCAGTATGATTTCTTATTATTTTTGAATTTTGGTCTAGGTAACTTATTGGCTGCAGTATTCTTCATTTTGTGAATATCGCTTAAACATTGATCGACATCTATCTCAGTCCATTTTTGAATTTTTCCTAGGTGTTGTGCATTCTTCATTATATAATCATACATACTCTGTTCTAGCAAGACTGTATAGCGGGTTTCAGTATCTTGTGGGGTTAGCTGGTGCCATTTTATATTGTTTCCTCTATGTTTCTTACTGCTAGGGTTTAACGCTAGTGTCATTTTGATTGATAATGAAACTGGCAAATGATCAGATGTGTTTTGAGTACAATCATCTAAAATAGAACACTGGATGACATCATTTACCAGTCGTGGGGATAGTACACAATGATCAATGTACGATAAATCGCCCCGTGTATTTAAAAATGTATATGTAGGCCCAGTATTATTATTATCAAGATCCGCTATGGTCATGTTATAAGAATCTATCAAGGTTAATAGCTTAGCTCCATTGCTTCATGTTTTACCCCAGGCTCTGTCATTGTCACCTTTATCAACATGACAGTTAAAGTCTCCGATTATTATAAACTCACTAAGTCTATTACTTTCCATAAACGCCATTACTTCGTTTAGGTAATCTTCAATATTATCTTTGACACATGATCTGTGAGGTAAGTATTCTCCGATGATATAAAGTGTGCATATGTTTTTTTCTGTGAAGCATGATAATACTCATTCTGTCATTACTTGCGTACTTTATAGGTGTTACATAGCTTCTGACAGAGTTGCGCCAACATATGGCAATACCACCATTTCCAGGTACATTATTTACTCTATACTGTACTAGATGCTTACTACAGTTACAATATAAGTTAAAATCTCTACAAATTTCATTTAATTTATACATTTCTGCTTAATAGAGTTGATGCTCACAAATAACAACAATATCATTTTCATTCATTAACTCTTGTAGGTACGGTTTCGCAGCATTTACGCCACGACTATTCCACGAACAAATTCTAAGTGACATAATTAAAATTGAGGGTATAACAAAAAGACAAATATGTATGTTAATTAGAGCCATAATTCTATTCAGTTGATTAAAAAGGTCTATATTACCAATTATTCTACGGTCAGCTGTTATATATACCTGTTATATATAAGATACCTAATACCAATATAAAACTGCTCTGTCAACTGACCTGTCAAGTTCACCAAGGAATATCACTACTGATTATACTGTATTGGAAATCGGTAAAGTCAACACACCTTGCATGTCCATTTAGACCTTTACTTTGGTTTACAATGTTACGGCGCTGTCTAATGTTCAAGTTCTTGTCTATCATCTGTATCACGCCCATACAAATAGCGTGATGATCTCGGCTCCTGCCCACGGTAGCGTGGTTGCTGCATGTCACGTCTAGGTGGTCTGTCTCCCAGGACATGCCATCTGGCCAGTATCGTGGTTTTAGGGACTTATTTGCGTCATCTTCGGAGTCAATGATCCGACAGCCAACCACATCATCACATCTGTGGTGTGTTATCACTGTCCCTTTTTTAATTCTGATGGCTGCTGTCGGGTCATCGTCTCGGTTGGCGTATTTCTTTACCATGTTGAGAACACCTGTCCTATCACATCCTACAGGCATGTGGATGTTCTGTATTTAGAGAGTGACGCCAGGTTCTAGTTTGGCTGCCTTCAACACTGGAGAACTTTGCTGTTTTCGTTTTTTTTGGAGAAGTTCATTTTTCATTTTCTTTTTTTCATTTTTTGACAGCATGTTTGGGTATTAACTATGGTGCTTGGATCTGAGACACTTGAGAATAAGTCTTGTGCTCGCCAGAATCTGTGCTAGTTGTTCGATGAGCACTGCTAGAGCTGCTGTTGCGGCTACAGTTGCTGTTACTGCTACTGTTTTTACTGTTATTGGATGTGTGCCGTTGCTACTACTGCTACTAGAGCTGTCCTTTTTATTGTTTATTTCACTAGCTGTTGTGACAATGCTCAAGTCATTGGCTCTTGCCTCTTCACTAGCCTGCTCACTGTTGGCTGTAGGTGTCCGGTGTTGTATTGAGTTATGTGACTTCGGAGTTGATGTTGATATGTCAGGCAGAGCCGGGAATTCGAAGAGACAGACGATAGGCTGGCGCGGGGGGACAGTATCGTTTTCAACTGCGTTTTCAAGTGGAGGAACTGTGATATCAACATGATCTGTAGTCACATCATTATCATTATCGGGGCGATTTTCGCGATCCTGTTTGGGTCTCTCGCTATACGATGTTAATTTTATTTCTAGTTCAGTAATCTTATTTTCCAGTATCCCACAAATGTTCTTTCTCTCAGTTCGCTTCTGTAATTGAGCTTGAAGGTCGCGACACGCAGAAGTTATGTGAGCTAGCCGCTCCATCACACGTAACTTGTCAGTTTTGATAATAGGGCTAGATTTATTGCTGTCATAGCTATCTTCTTGTTCCGTGGGCTCATGATTATGTACAGAGCTCTCAGGATTTGTGGGACCGTCATCATTACCATTCACTGTAGCCACTTTCGGGGTGAAACGAACTGGGCTGGTATTTTCAATTTCAACAAGTTTGCACTTTATACTTAGTACGTCTTTAGGGAAGCAAGCGTCAACTCCACTCACATAAAGGAAAAGAGCGTAGACATCTCTTGCGAGGGCTATAGTGGCATTGCTACCCTTTCTATTTTTCAAAACCAGTTTGGGTTTTGCAGCCTTCTCGCCCAACACGAGGTAAAGTTGATCATGGTAGCGGTCAAGTGCATGCTTAAATAACACATACCTAGCATGTAGAATGTCATCGTCATCAGCGTCTATCGCCTCAACCAGGGCTTCAATTGTTGATTGCTTAGGAGTCACAGCAATCTGGCCGAGAATATGTGCTATAGAGCCGTCAATATCACTTAGAACAGGGTGCATGAAGTTATCCCATATCCCGTCGGGCGGGGGCCCTAGGGTAGTGGTTAGCACCGCTGCCTTTCACGCCAGAGTCCGGGGTTCGGCTCCCGGTCTCGACGGTTAAAAAGAAACAAAATTGTTTCTTCCCCATCCACGTGTGAAAGTTAGTATTGTGCGGAGCCTTCGTGGCCTCAGACCGCCAGGGCTCGAATTTCGAATCCTGTGTCTGGAGGACAGTGTCATCTCAATCATCTCACCATCCTCGGGAGGTTCTCCTGGCCCAGTTTAGACTATATGTGCACAAAGGTGGCCTAAAGCCCGATTCATTTCATTTCATTTCCCCATATCCCGTCACCTTCTACAGAGCTGGTGGTGTTTGTTGACGTGTCACCTTCTCGTGCTTCCATGGCTGTCAGGCTGGTTGATTGACACTGCGAGGATTAACTCATGAGTTAATCACACTCCGTCTCCATGTCGATATTCAGTTTGTGTATACACCAAGCATATCAGTTTATAAATCTAATATTATCCACAAAATTATTAAGATACGACAATTATAATAATATCACCAAAGGCACTGAACTGTAATTGTCAATATATTCAATTATCCATATTCTTGAAATCATAGAAATATGCCAAAAAACACAAAATATAGGAGCTCGATTTGTTGACGTCTTTGTCCAGTCACGGTCATGCGCATGTTGTTTTTGTGTTCATTGTGAGCCAAGCCGTGATGTACAGTTGTGACATTTTCACAAATTTTGGCGGCCATTTTGTTTTTGAATTTTGAGTAGGAAATAGGCAGAATCGAGCTTGGCATGGGGCAGAATTATGTAAAAACAACTGCATGACAAATTCTACTAAAAATCCTTACCAACATTAAGAATGCACTTTTTTGAAAAATAGGCCCCGACTATAATAGGAAAATAGAAACACCGTTATGACAAAAAAAACTGAAAAAGACTTTCGCATGTTGACCTTCAATGATCTTTAAAACCTCACGTTTTGGTGACATAATCTTGTAGCAGCTTATTCGAGCTGATATTCAACTCGACGAGTTGAGGTTTATTATATTAAAAGACTGCTGTTGGAACATATCGGGGTCTTGACCGATCACCGTCGAACACGAGATGTTCCGGTTAATTCTGGACAGAGATATAACCTCGGGTTCAGCCATTCTTGTATTCTTATTCGTGCAACTTCTCAATCGTCAACATCAAAATAAACTTATATATTTAGGTTGTGTTTTTAAATTCCTTTTGAAGGCAAACCCTTCAATCTTTACAATTGAATGACTTTTGACAAATATATTGTCAATTTTGTCACTCGGATTCAATGATACAGATAATGGCATATGATATACACCTTACATTAAAAAAATATCCAAAACATATTGATACCACATTTTCGCTCTACGTTCTAGCTGAGGTTATTGTAGAGGGCATTTACTATAATTCTATCAAGTCCAAACTTGGTTAATGTTATTGCTCATGACATGATGCTAAAGTACATATAGCGTAATAACAAAACATCTGCTGGGATCGCTGTGGTACAAGGTGTGACCTACATTGACCTTAGTAACTTAAAAATTGTTGTAATGTTTTTTACTTAGACATGAACCATTGAAGCCATGATGCTAGAATCTTTAAAATTGATAGCGTGTTGACAAAGATATTGACAAGTATGTATTTTTCAATTTTTGTGGTAGTACTATCTATACACCCCCTTCCTTAAAAGTGTCCATAAATATTTTTGGATACCATAATTATTCCATTGTACACACTACCTGGTGTTGCTCTATAATGTTCATACCTTCATCCTAGCTAGTCAAACCTCGGCTAATTTTGGTGTTGAACGAAACCACATTTTCAGATTCGTGCTCCTGGACTAAAACAAATGTTTCAGACTCAGTGCTCCTGAAAAATTGTGATGATCTCTCATATCAAATGCAGACATGCACATTAGGTTATTGTATCACTGGCTATTATTACTAATCACGCTAATCACATTTGCTGACGACTTGAATCTGATATCGATAAAACTTGACATTTCATTTTATGGACTATATGTTTTATTACAAATATAACCCTGATTACTGGACTATTCTTGCATTGTGGTAATTGAATCAGAGGATAACAGTTGCAGGTGATTATATTTATTTTTATAATTAATTCTCAATTAATCATTTGTTGTTAATAAGTTACGTATGCATTGGTGATGTCCAAAATTATTGCCAACATATAGTACGTGGAGGGGTGGGGTAGACATGAAAACAGACTACGATAGATTGTGCATATCTATAAGAGATGTAGTTACCATTTTTTAAAGCGATTTACAGTAGGTGTGGATTTAAATATAACATTTATATCATTGTGATACCAATTTGATTACATTAGGTGATCATGTATTGCTCAAGGAACATTAATGTAAGGAACGGTAGATATAAAATGTAGTCCCCACGCTGTATGTACCAAGACATGTTTAAAAATTCCCTGTATTGGAATCTATGAGGACATTGCATGCATGTAAAAATAGCAAAAAAAACAATGTTCAAAGGATCGTTTTTTTATATTTTAAAAAGAGTAAACCACAATGATCTAAAAAAAAGGTTTCTTAGCATGTGTCCGTTGGAAAACGCTAGGAGGCCCAAGTGCATTGGTCATAATACATGTAAGTCCATGGGAGTGGCCTGTATTATGTGACGTGTGAGACGTTAATATGCGGACAATATTTCAAGCCCACATAGATTTTTTTCTCTGGATAAATTGCTTCTGCTAATTTGTTATCAATAGAGAGCCCATAAGCAATAGAAATCATCTTGCAATGTTTTGTCACAAAATTAAGCAAACTGGCATGATGAATATGCAATTATGGCCTAATTTTGCACCCAATATACGACTATAGGTCTATATCTATAGTAAACAATATTTCACACCCACAGTGATGTTTTAGCCCATATATAAAGATTCTTTATTAATAAACAGTCCATTTAGCAATAAAAATAATCTTGACATGTTTTGTTACATAATTTAGGAAACGGGCACGAATAATATTTACTTACGGCCTATAGGGCCAGAATTCGCCCATAGCATAGCATCATTATAGTTATAAGGCCTGTCACTTTCTTGAATTTATTCATCTCCCTTTATTACCCATACCTCTCATTTCCGTGTGCATAAAGATGGGAAAACACAATTTCATAACAAGATACCATCGTTTATTCCAAGATCTTAAGCTAAAGATATGAAAAAATACACTAACAGAAGACATGCCTCTATTATAATGTCTATAAGGTCATTGCATCCGCCTGTGAAAAAAACATAAAAGTTCAATGTGTAAGAACCGGTTTTTTTAATTTTGAAAGAGCATGGCATGAAATATAACGCTTGCACACACTTTTTAGTTGCATTAATGTGTCTGTTTGAGGAACGTTGGGAGTCTCAAGCGCATAATGAGCCATAATACATATTAATCTATGGGAGGGGTATTATGTGCGGTGAGACGCTAATGTGCGTATTTCTAGTAAACAATATTTATGAATATAGCACCGTTATGGTTATAAGCTCCACTGAGTTCAATCATATTTGAGTTAACATATTTGTGTCCATTTGAAAAAAAGTTGGGAGGCGCAAGCGTATGGGGCATAAGACATGTAAGTCTGTGGTGAGACGCTGTATCAAAATATAACATGTTATAATTTATCATCAGTGAAGTTATAAGTCGAATACTAAGTAACAAATACGATCATATGACGCATAGTGAGCCACAAAAAAGTTTACTATTTTCGAAATTTGTTTGTCCTTTCCACAGGAATTTACGATGATGTGCCTCGCTCATTTTACTTTGTGTTTGATTATATTCTTAATACCAGGTGTGTATTTCAAAGTATATGTAAAAACTGGTGGTACTGTGGTTAAGTACATATATGTCTAAGTCCATGTGACCAAGCTGTAATTGTACAGAAAACCCGTAATGTAATGACATAAACATAAACTGCCATCTGGGATTTATTCATACGCGAAACTTATTGTCAATAAAACCTCTCGTTGTTTAACTTTTCTTGTGAAATATATTTGTTAACTTTAAATTATTACACTTTTTTTATATGCATTGGATTCAGTACTGTCACATTATATCACATTATATTTGAATCAGGGGAAGCATCTCAACATGTTCAGTGTTATAAATGCATGACAGCTTGGAAAGCTAGAGGTCAACCCGATCCTGAGTTTAGAGAGTGCGTCAGCAGACAAGATATTTACCATTATAAAATTCACTGTGAACATGGCTGTATCTCCACAGTCATGAACGTCAGGACAAGTTCACAAGGTGAGAGGTAAATTTCAAAAAATCACCACATAGTGGAATTGAATCAGGTCGTTAGCTAGTTAACCAGACTATTGTAATACATGCTAAACTTTATATACCGCATTGAACATACGATATATTCTGGTATTACTGGATTACGGTACTCTACACCTAAAAATAATGCAATATATTTCAGGTGTTTTATGTACGGTTTTATGTTTTATTTGCACCCAGTTCATCAAGTGTTAAACTTTGGTGAATGTTAATGCACATTCATGAATATTCATCAATGGGTCATCAAACCAGTCCATGAAGTGTGTTGATGAGCTGTTCAGCAAAAACAGTCCATGATAAATCACGAATAATAATGAATATTTGATAAACAAATGTTGTTCGTGATTTAGTTCATGAAGCTTGATGAACGGTAATGATTTTTATGAACTTCGTAGGATCAGTTCAGTTCATAGCTTGTTCACGAAAGTTCATGCGAGTGTTTCATGTACTTTGAATTATTATGGCCTTGATAAGTCTGAATTCGATTCATGGTTAGTTCATGAAAGTTCATGAGGGCTAGTGTCCTGGATTGTGACGAAATATTAAAAACTTGATAAATTTCAATTTAGTTCATGGTTTGTTCGTTAAAGTTCATGAGAAATAGTTTCATGAACTTTGATGAATTAGTATGAACTTGATAAGTCTTAATTCGGTTCATGGCTAGTTCATGAGAGTTCATGAAGAACAGTTTCATGAACTGTGATAAATTGTTATGAGGGTGAAGTCTCAATTTAGTTGATGGTTTGCTCGTGAAAGTTCCTGAACTGGCGAGTATGGTGTCATTTACGCAATGGCTACTTATCCAATTAATTGAAAAAATAACACTTTCTGAGTTAGATTATCAACCAGAGAATACATAATATTTAATTTTTTTTTTTTTTCTGTTCAGTTTTGAGTGAGGGGTGTAGATAAGTTTTTCAATTTAAAAAATGTAACTTCAGAAAATCAGAATACTCAATATTTTTTAAATTTCAGGTTACCTTTGATTTTTTACCTCATTTTTCTGTATGACCTTGAGATCTCAGGGTCGAAAATACCTTGGACCTTAATTTACCTTAATTTTGATGATCCGCGACACTTAGGCCTAGTTATATTTTATTTTTGAATAAGGAAACGGAAATAAGGAATACGTAACAATTAATTCTTGGACCTAATAAAGCTAGATATCTTTAGCTTTAACAAGCAAACCATGTACTTGTTATTGATTGTTCTAGGGGATGTTATCCTTTTAGCCAGACGTTGCACAAAATCAAAGTACAACTATAGCATTGGGAAATGTACAGAAGATAAAGGGCTGGTCCAGGAGTTTGCCTCTTCGCTGAGTATCCAAGAAGATAAATTTAAACAGAAAACAGCCAAAGAACGATTGTGTCTCTGTAACACAAATACATGCAATG
Source organism: Flabesymbios commensalis (assembly GCA_964017125.1). Taxonomy (NCBI): domain Eukaryota; kingdom Metazoa; phylum Annelida; class Polychaeta; order Terebellida; family Flabelligeridae; genus Flabesymbios; species Flabesymbios commensalis. The sequence continues at coordinate 95,546,470 of OZ024905.1, read as the reverse complement.
ATGTCTCATTCAAAAAGTTCAAGAACAAGTTAATTAATACTGTTGGACATGTTAGTGAAACTATAAAGAACAACTTGGACGCGGAGGGCGCGTCAGCTACTTCTACAGATTCTAGTGATGGCGTCACAGATTTTGTATATATTGATGACGTCACCGATTATTGGATGAATTACACAGGTTATCTTGGTGCCACAGTACAGCGCACAGACGTCTCTGGTGCCACATTGGAGCACACACATGTCTCTGACAGAATACAAGTACAACTCTCTGACGTCAGCACTGTGGACAATCCGACAACACGAGGCCTCGCAGCGGAACAAGATAATAATTTACAACTAGTACTGATTAGTGTAGCAGTTCACTATTTCAAGTTTTAAGTTATTCAAAAACTATTTTTGACTTTATGATACGGAAAATAAAAAAGTGACTTACAATGAGTCGCCCATCAACCAATACAATAATTGCAGGTTTTTTAACTGTTGCTTTATTGTATTATTTATAAGCGGTATTTATGAAATAAATGTAGAGCCTTAGTATAATGCTGTCAAAGGTCAAATGAGTGTTGTTAGTCCATAGGCTATTACCACCGTGCGTGCACCCTCCCACACATCTCACCAACACCAACGTTTTTTTAGCCTTACCCTTTATATATGCTATGTAAAAATGAAATGAATCGGGCTTTAGGCCACCTTTGTGCACATATAGGCTAAACTGGGCCAATATATGCTATGTCCAAAACATGAAATGAGATTATAACAGTTAAAAACTAGGGACCAACATATTTTGACCGCGTATACACTGTGAACCCTGTTCCGCCAAGGTAGCTCATTTTTTTGTGGTAAATTAATTGTTGCATTAATTTTAATGAGGTGACCTGACACAATTGTTATCATCTTTTCAGATCGTTAATATTGGGTTACTCTGGCTTCGTGCCGTAGCTTAGGACAAAATTTTAATATGCCAACTTTGGGTGAGTTGGTTAATTTGAAATCATCAGAATAAATTGATTTATACCAGATGTGATCACTTTGATTATCCTGTGCTAATTCACTCAGGTTGAAGTCATCACGAACAAATAAATTATTTTAGAATAACACAACGAGAATTAGATATTGTGAGCCACTCAATTTTCGTCATATTCGGTCATTTCAAAAACGACGCCATTGAACAATAAAAAACCAGTTATCTAAACAAAATATTTCACTGCTCTTACCACCTATACAAATAGGTCAGAAGAGGAAGAGCATCTCAAAAGAAATACTCTTACCTCATTGGTAAAGCATTTGCCCAATGCTACCAGCCAGACCACAGCAGTGGACAGTGACCAACAACTTGCAGACCTGGGTTCGAGCCCAGTAGGCTAAATTGTTCTGTTTCAATTCAAGTCCGATCTTTGACCTTTATATTATCTTGATTGAGGATTCTATTTATTCTAGAAGGTTATTTCATAAAGACAGCAATGAAAATAATCTTCCGTACATGGCGTGATCAAAAGATCTTTCCCTCACAGATGCACACAAAAATGAACAGAGAACTGAAAACGATTTTATTTAAAGATAATATATATTCTGCGTAACTCTCAAAGTCTTAATTGGCTAATTAATCACTTAAACAGCCATTCAATCACCCTGTTAAAATAGGCCAGCTAGGCTCAATGTGGTAAAAGTTGTGATGGCTTAGTTTATGCAGTTACAATAGCACGATTTGATCGCTTTGTCCTGTGACGTTTAATGTACTTGAATAGATAAAGAAATGTATGCCAACATAACTCAAATTAAAAAAATTCTATGATGGCTCAAACTAACAAGCCAGATAAGCGTGTTCGTTTTTCGATGTTGGAACCAAACCATTTTCGATGACAAAAAGGCAACATCTTGTCACAAAATATATAAGCATTGTTGTTGCGTATTCTATCGTGCTGCCTCGATTAAATTGAATTGGGCCAAGTTAGCTTTTCACAGCCCTGTTCAAATAGTCCAGCTGGGCCTGTGATGGCTTGATTTATGCAGTTACAATAGCACTATTATATTGCTATGGCACGAGACGTTTAATTGAAGGTACGGTAACTTATACGAATTTGATTTATATGGATGAATAAATTGTATCGAATATAATTCGAATTGTAAAATATCTATGGCAGCTCAAACTATAACACGACAAAAAAGCCTTCTGAATCAAACAAAATCGTGTGACAAAAAAGTCAACACAGCGCAATTCGACTTGGTAGCCTGTGCTGGGTCAACATGCATTTTTTTCGTTGCAGTTTCTAAAATTGCAATATTTGTTATGATAGCTCATTCGCTTTGTGCTCTGCCCGCTCATTGAGCCATGGTAACTCAAATATATTGTGCTATGGTGGGGGACAGGGCTTACAGTGTATGGGGGTACCGCAAAAATTAGGGGTAGGGTTACGTAAACGTCTCTGTTGTAGCTTACAGCAAAACAAGAGTTTATCGTAAGATAAGTTATATTACAGGATACATCAGGACAAGGGTTAGTCCTAAGATAAGCTAAGTTACAGGATACAGCAGAGCAAGGGTTAACATATATAATTATCTGATCAGAAATGGATCCCGTCCCTGGAGGTCAACATTATCAGCGGTAATTAATGATATTAGAGGCACTGGTCATGTGAGAAAAGAGGATTCATTAATCAGAAAATTAATACTTGCTTATTCATATCACATCAACCTGCCTGTCATCATCATCGCTTATCTATATTTACTAGCTGACAAAATTCACCTCATTAACCATCCGTTTAGAAATAAGTTATAAAATAATATATAGTAAATACATACAATATTGTGGGGAGGGGTGTTGTTAATCATGTGATATAGAAAGTTTGTTTTGATGATTTTATTCACTTAAGGTCAACGCAACTGAAAAAATATCGTAACAAAATTTGAGTCATAACCCTTGATCGGCTAAATTGTCAAAAATACATTTTTCGTCATTTGAAGCTGGAATGCTGACGCAATTTCCAGCTTCAAATGAAGAAAAAATATTAGGATAATAAAATCTTCAAGATTGAATAATTTGACTAACTCAGCATCTACTACAATCTATTTTAACCATTTTAGTGAATGATTTATTTGGTTTAAAGTCTACTTAAAACCGTATATATGGGCGTAGCAGGACAAGGGTTTAAAAGTTGAACAGAGTGCACTAACACTGTAGAGAACGCATTGTTGTATTTAGATGTATGCGCCTCATTATTTTTATAAATAAAAGTAAGTTGATAAAAAAGGTGGATATTATAAACACTGATATCAAGTACGTTATATACCTTTGAATTAAAATTATTATATCTTATGAAATGAGGTCGTTTTGATTACCATTTGATTACCATCGAGGTGGTGGATAGTGCGACAGTAAAACGAGATGAAATAGTTCGAGAAGGTTATTGATAAAGATTCAATCAGCCATATATAATGTACAAGTAGCCTACTAGCTTATAATACATAGACCAGAGCATTCATAGTGGTACACATTATAATTAGATATATCACTCAATAAGGTAATATAAAAACACACAGCAATATTTTAATAACACTTGAATGTCAAAGTCACATAGTGTCAAACTCTTTTTTTGCTAATTTAATGGTCCCATTAAAACATAGTCTTTATAAATAATACCAGGTGAACGTGCGGAACAAAATGTATTAAATTATAATCTGTATTTACTGAGAGCAAGTTAGTTGAGGATAGGGTGACAATTGTAACAACAAAATATACTTAATTTCAGGCTACGACACACATCAACTAGCCTTCCACCCATTTGATTTTTAGTTTTGTCAAATAATTTGATCTTACTTTTCCACTGTGACTAGACAACTGGTATCATCATACATATGTACATAATTCATTTTATCTAGAGATCACGCTGTTTCTAACGTATTATAAAATACCATACCAGTCTGAAAGTGACATCTCGACTAAGCGCCTTCGACGGTTCAAGATCGAGCCCAAGATAAAAAAAATTAGAGAGGCGTAGGACTTTTTTTTTGAAAAATACTTTCAGCTACCTAAACAATCGTCACACTTTACTTGTCAAAGGTTGGTCACGGAATCATGGTTCGGACTCTATACTTCTGATTACCGGTGTAGCACACCATGTAAAGCTATGCTGTTATACACCTACTTTACTACTGTAAGCAGACATAAACAGCTGGGCTGCAATAGACTGGTAGTTTTGACTCACAAGGGCCTCTAAACATACCTGTGAAAATATACCACCCTGAAATAAAATATGCTTTGCAACGGACTATCCCAGCTTCCGGCAGCTACCATAGTATAAAACAAACCCAGCTGGTTGACTGAGGCTGCCAGCATCTCCCCCTTTCTCGCCTGATATTCCACATTATGATTAGGGGGTGCTGCTGGAGTATCTATTCGAAGTTGAAATGGATGCAGCCATTTACTATTAGTACATTTCGACAGTTGACGTAAGGCCTACTGGTAGTGCTTCTGATTCAATTGTACTTGTAGGCAGGCTAAACCAATAAACATATACTATTCTGCTGGTTCTATTCATTGATAAAAATGAGCACGTTTCATATTCACTCCAACTTCAGTGTTAAAGTTAATTAATATTTGAATATTTTAAATATATTTACAACGCTTAATTCACTAAATTGCATGTGTCTTAATGTCTTCATGTGCTGAATAAATATTTTATTTGGTGCTGTATCATGTCAGATAGTGAACGATTGTACCACAGCTTGCTATTTGACTAACAGGATTGATCGATTCCTCTAACATAATACAGCTGGTCATAATAAAGATAAACGTACATACGAGTAAGGCGGTTTTATGGCAAAACGACTTAGCTAGAATACAAGTCTAGGTGATAAAGAAATTCTGTGCAGTAGCTTAACATACGTAATATTGCGTATTTTTGTATGAGGAAAAACACATTTTTAAAGTTTAAAAAACATGTGTTCGTAACATATGACATAATCTGACTAACCCCACGCGAAGTATAAATATGTCAACATTCTGTTTCTGTTTTTATATCGAATCAAAACGCTTGTGACATCCCATGAGAGGATCTTCAACTAGGTCACTGTTTCACAGTGAATCTGACCAAAATCGTCTGCCTGCCATTTGTTGAGCAAAAGCACGGAGAGTGGAGCTCAGAGCCACCTAGTGAGTGCGGTCATCCATAATATAAAGCATATTTAGCGAATAGACTCAGTGTAATGTTTATTTTTTTCATTTCTTGTAAAGAACAATGATCCATTATTTGCAAAGATAATATGACTATTTTCCAAACTCGACTTCCACTTTGACAAAAATAGTGAAACACACTCCTGTGATACCATAGTTTGTCTGTACATACCACCTGGGGTTGTTGCTGAAGATACATTCTACCATTATATCTAGTCAAACTAAAGATATTATGCCGATTAAACAACCTCACAAGCTGGACTCCCTACACAAACTAGCTCCTGGACTATGAATATGCATGATAAAAGTACATATTATATTATAAAGTACATAAATGTATATAAACAGTTGATTGAAAAGTAAATTACAACAATTATATTCTTTATATTGTATTATATGCTATATATTATATGCTAAATATATAATCCTAATGCTGTAAAAAAAATACATGTAAACGTTAGGCTAACACAACATGACATATTTCAATTTCGCTCAACGTGGATGCATAAGAGGTGCTGCAAAGATGATACAAACAATATTTTTTTTCCTTCACTGATTTGTTTTGACAATATGGAAAAATCGCCGCTGATACTATAGCCTACTATCCTACCCTTAGTATCCAGAATAATGTAACACTGCCCTCCAGACACAACATTTGAAATTGACGGAGCTCACGAAAGCTCTCCACAATATTATTTTTTTACGACTGAGCAGGGAAGAAACGTTGTATTTATTAACACTTTGAATGCCACAGTGATGAACGACCCAGCGATCTCCGATTTTCCAAGCAGGCAGCTTAATTAACTACTACACCAGGTCAACCTCCCCAGATGTTTCCAAGATTAATATACTTCCAAATTCCAAATTGATTTATTGTCATGACAACTTGGAAAGGTTGAAATGGAGAGGTTGAACTTGAATCTTTTCTGTTCAGGCCTTGCTGCCAGGGTTCTAACCAGGCCCTTTCAGCACGCTGATTTTCGCTGCCGCTACGCTACTAGCATCGCCGACACGCTGCCGATACGCTGAATAAAGAGCGACACGCTGCCGATACCCTCGAAATAAGGAAATAATCGTGTTTTTTTTAATCCATTTGAAAATCGCGGGGCTGCCGTATCCCAGCTAACGCAATACTTGCCTAATGATGCGCCGACTTCGCAGAGAGCCGGCCAGCATTAACACATCATTCCTGCAGCGACTCGTATTTTCTGACTTAGCAGTAGCTGTGACGTCCTCAGTATTAGAGATACACTGTCTAAATTATTAATGGGCCTAGGTTGTATCATAAAGAGGAGTTGGTAGATACATTGCAATATGGTGCAAATAGTTCACGCAATATATAAACCCTAACAAGCAAAGCATCGTAGATGATATTATGCCAGCTCCGCTGCAACCCACGGTTACTTGCTGCAACCCACCTATAAGCCTATGATGTCGCATCTGAGATTATCATATGAATATATGAATATCATATGACCAACAAAGAGACAGTCATGTTATAGTAGACAATAACAGTACTTAGACGCCTCTATCATGCCATAGCAACTATAGCCATTGCCATTTTTTGAGAGAACACTAACAAAATCCCAAACTTCATAAGATACTCCATTCTCTGTCTGAACAATCACCGTTGTCTGGTATATCTTTCTGTTTGGCTTGACTTCAATCGCCAACACTAAAGCTTTTTCCCCATTCCGACCTTTTTTCTCGTGCAGATTTGACTTGTAGGTGATCTCAATGTTACGATGAACATAATTTCTATAATCAATGATGTGGGCAGAGTGAACTCCAGCCAATGTTAAAATGGCACACTTATGCTTATATCCTTCATCAGCTATGGCTTCATTCATATATTTAACAATCGCATTCGCTGCCTCCACAACATAATCTTCAGTGACGTCCACTGGAATATGTGGGTAACACATGCACCAGTTAATGCCAATAGAAGCCTCAAGACAAGTTCTACTCTCTGGAATTACTTTGAAAATACTAATACCTCGCTGTGGAGAAGCAGTATATGGAGATCTCAAGATGTTATGTAGTGTAGCATGAATATCAAAAGGTGTCACTAGACGCTGCGAATTTACCTTCAAGTTTTTCTGAAGGTCAGGATAGCGCCTGCGGAACCATTCTGGGGTCAGAAGTACAAACATCGGTAACCTTTCCTCATGATAACCGACATATGTATCACGAAATTGGCCAAACCGAAGACCATGATCACTGTAAAATAACAAAAATGTATTGGCGAGCTTGCCATCATTGAATAACTTTCGAATAAATGTCTTGATGATCTGGTCTGCCTTGCCTATTGTGTTTATATCATTGTGTGAGAGGAGGTTGAAAAAAACAGAAGCGAAGTGAGGCCTGTCAGTGAATAACTCCAGAAAATCATTCAGATAATCCAATATAGTAACCAGTTGATGTTTCCCCTCATAACATAATTCAGAACTGTGTTGACTAAAGATGAGTTTTTCTAGAACCATGAGAAAAGGTCGCATGTAATAATCTGTAGGTTGTTTGTGAAATCCTGCTTTCTGATAATTAAAGGTATCTATTTCTGTATAGTCTTCTACCAACAATGTCCTGTAGCCATTGCGGGAAAAATGATTCCATATCAAATCATATTGATCAAAATGTTGTTCTCTGCTCCAATTCAATTCTTGGAGAAATGTTCCATGCCACATTGGCATCATGTTTACGAGTGTATTGTCGTGCACCTTGTGATAGCCTTTTAGTTCCACTCCACCTAGTGAATGAAGCAACCTACGAGTTTCTGGCATCTGCCTCATGAAATTTAATAATGAGAGTGAATCTATGCCAAACATTAATATATTTGGAGGTGTTGTGCCATCTGCAGATAGGTTGAGTGAAGATTCCTGCTGTGTTTGTGCACATCGCAGCTCCACTTCAGGTTTCAAAAGTACAAATGCTTGTAGATATATACCTGTAATTGTATTTGTATCATCATAACAAGTTATAAATATAAATTCGTCGTTGACTTTCAAATCCTTCTGGAAGACAATAGTTTCATTACTAATATAACATTTCTTGTCAGAGTCCTGTCTTGTTAACACCTTATAACCACATCGAGGTGGTTTACCATTGAACATATTATTCACAGTTGTTCTATTAAACCGTAGGATGTTTCCCTCTGCATAGAACAGTGGGCGATCTGTACATTGCACTTGAGACATATTATGAGTGTATGTCAAGATGCTCTCGTGCCATGGATCAATGTTAGGAATCACACATCCAGAAGTATATATTCCACTGTTGTTATCAACTCCACTCGTAGTGTCTATTCCAGTGGTTTTGATATCTTCAATCCACATATATGCTATTACTGATTTACCTGGAATGAGGTTATTCACTTTCACGTATACAACAAGCAGAAGCGTGACGAGTAGGATACAGAACACTTTCTTTCCTTTTCTTCTCTTGATGTTCTATAAATAATGATAAAGAAATAGAGAAGTATTAGAAAAATATTGAAACATTCCATTCATCATGCGATCTGAATGGATATTTTTGCATTGTAAATATATTTCAAATAGAAATTGCGTGAGAAAGATATATTTATTTAGAGCTACTGTGTTTTAGAACTGTGTACAGTTTTGCTGGGAGAACTCGATAAACTGATGACGGCGTGCTGACCAAATATACATTATTGCAGCTGCCTTGTTTTCAATACCCGATTGACAGAAACCCTATATATTATTTGATGATCATAATATAGTCAATGACTACCGGAATTAAAATAGGTTATACATTCAAACTATGTATAAAATAAAAATAACTTTAGGAAATCCGAATTCCAGGAATTGACAACATATGCCTAAATACAGATAAATGGACAACATATTTGTCTAAATAACATTATATTATCTTGCACCAGATATAAATTAGTAAATATATGTTATGATATTATATATATTTTTGTTGTCCCTGCATCAGGAGTTATGTCAACTCTGTTGCATTATGATTGAAGACTAAAATTTGATTTTTTCTGAAAATTTGGGTAAGCTAAATATATAAATATGATATAATATATTAAAATGTCTAAGCCACTCTTTTAAAATGTCAAGTCATATCGAGCAATCAACAATTAAATAGCAACTTGTTGACACTGAGCATGTGTTGTACTTACCAAGGAAAGTTATGACATTGATAAACAAACTAATCAATTTTATTCATTAAACTTATATAAACATCAATTAATAATAATAATAATACACTTTTATAGCGCCTAAATCCTCGGTGGTTTCGAGCTCAGAGGCGCGACAAATATAATCGTAATCTGACTCATAGTTCTAAAGTCTTCGGGGCCAACCGGACCACCGAGGATTTAACTAGGAAAAGCCTGACCAAAAAAACATGTTTTCAATTTCCTGAAAATAATTTGTAGTTTTTGTATAGGAAGTTCATTCCAAGTTCAGGTGCAGCAACTGAAAAGGTCCTGGTGCCTACCGCGGTTCTGACCCGTGGAACATGCAGCTGATCTAAATCACTGGAACGAAGTGTCCTCACCTTTCGCGATGGCTGAAGCATGTTTCGAATATATACTGGTTATCCACTGGTCAGAGCCTGGTAGGTCAGAGAACAAAAATTAAATTTCCTTCTCTAATCAAAATAAGTATTTGATGCACTAACTGTTAAACATACTATATAAAATACAGCTCCAAATTAAGAATAAAGCTGTTGTAGGAATAATCAATTCAGAAGCAGAAAAAATAGTTGAAAATACAAGAAAGCTGATGCTTGTTTGTATCGGAACCATTTGAACTGATCAATTAGAAAATGGCGATAGAGAAACATTTTAACTCTAAATCCTCCCTTGGGTTTCATTTGCTCCGTATTTTCCAACGTAATTACCCTGTTGTATTTACGAAAGGTGTTACATTTCTAACATTTAAAAAATGACTGACTTAAACAGTAAATCGAACTATATACATGAAATATATACAGACAGTGCAAAAATATTTCAGAATGCATGTGCTTTGTAACTTAATCTTGGTCAAATTGCCACAAGATGGAAAAGTGACATTGATTGTGAGTTTATTGCAAAGTGATACAAGGATCACGAGCTGTAGTTCTAGTCGAGTTTCATAATCATTTTATAATCCTTGGTATCAAATAATTATGAACGGCCCACACTGCGGCATTCACGTATTCAGCGTACAGGGCTGGTGATGGTAAGCTATTGAACAGTATTTTGTATGCCAAGTACTCACGTACGTTTTAGTTTTGATGCAGGTGATATAGTTGTATCGGGTGGTGAGTGGCCAGAGATGAGGCAGTGATGAGCTAGACGTCAAGGGTGACCAACGTGATCTGACCAATTTGGCGCAGAGGCCAACAATGTATAAAACCACATGGTGTAGTTTCTGACTGTAGAGGAAGAAAATTCATGGAGAAGTCAAGACTCCTGTATACTAAGGAAAACGAGGATCCGAGATGTGAATCATGCGTGACAGCGCACCGGACGAGGGGGGACGTCGGGGCCTGTATTTTTGGACTATCAAAAGCTGCTCTGATGGTGTATAAGTTACTAGCAGCCTTGCGTGTAGAGCATGATATGTCAATAGCAGTATCTTATACTTTATGCGGAATTCGACCGGTAGCCAATGAAGTTTGAAGAAAATTTGTGATATATCATCCCTTATGCCGGATCCAGCTACCACTCTAGCTGCTGCATTTTGCACCCTCTGCAACCTCTTTATGAGCCATCAGTGTGTTCGTTTGTTGAGGCTCCAGTAACCAGTACAAAACCTCAACGGATTCGATCAGTGAATTTAGCTCACAGTAGTGATAGTTGTGATAGGCCTCTGCCGAAACATCAAAATGTTCCTGCTGACAGTGTATTTCAATCTATTCTAGGTGAGGTCCCCAGGAAGCTAAGCCAAGCCTTATATCCCGAGCCCCCATCAAAATCGGTTTGTAATGATGTGATGATAAGACTTGTCAATGCCATGAAAGAGAGAAACAGTCCCACATACAAAGATATCTTGAGTTTGAAATCGGAAATCCCTGAGCTCTTCAAAGACATTCCACCAGCAAATGTCTTACATTTATGCAGTTTACAAACGGTTCCTGGGATCAGGTATAGAGAATATTCTGGTTCCAGCTGAAGCGCTAGCAGGCTGGTCCGTGAGAAAAAGTCTTAAAATGGAAAAACTATAGAGAGGCTGCTAGGTCAACCCTGCTTAGGAGAGAGGCCCTTTTGCATTCAGGGCTTAACTCATACCAGTCTGAGCCCGAGCAATTGGCTATTTTGGACTCTAGTGCTTGTTTATTAATGTTCCATGAATACTACGTCATAGTTGTTGCACAACTGCACTAATATTTGCGCAGAAGACAGGGACAACTGGCTGGGATGTCCTGACCACCATCATGTCACGTCGTTTTGATCCCATGTTTAATACCAGTGAGGCATTAGAAATGATTGTAAGCAATTTGGGATCTGAGATTGATACCGATGGTGTAATACCTCTGTAATAGTTCTCATCCACATCAAAATTATGCTTGCGAGAACAGGGCGCTTATTCAACTAAGCTATTGGCTTGGTATGATTCAATCATAACATATGCCACTATTGTCATGGTTTAGTTGTTGAATAAGCCTCCTGTTCTATAATAGTAGTAGTTTGTAGAAGTAGTTTGTAGTAGTTTAATAGTAGTAGTTTGTAGTAGTAGTTTAATTTGGGTAGCATTATCTACTCTACACGAAGAGTCGGAGCCTTTCAATAGAATATTAATGAATCTGTTTACATCAAGTGTCTGTAAAAGGACCAGTGTATACTGGGTGCGATCAAGTCGCGTATGACAACCAGTAGCTCAGTTCTTGGTGCAGCATAATGGGGGCATTCAAGCAGAAAGTGCTGAGTGGTTTATCTGGCTCTGTAGGAACAATATGGCGTGTCGGATGAGACATAGGGAAAGAGATGGTAAAGAGCCCATTTTTGGGGCATTTAAATGTAAAAACAGTGCCCAGTCCACCCTAACTAATTACAGTATCAATTTTGACATAGGATTTCCATGGCGTCTAGCAGCATCAACAGCAGACAACCATGAGACAGTAAGGAGGGATGGCCGTTTATATCTCTGGCTAGATTATATGGGGAAGGTCGTCTCTTTTGTAGTGACCCGATATCCTGCAGCTGTAACCATCATATTAGTGTATGACATCTACAACAAACCATAATTCCTATCCAGAAATTATTCAAGAGCCATCTCATACAAAAACAACGTAGTCGCCAGATTAATAATTCCGTGGGAAAAGTTTGCAAAAATATTTCATCAAACTCAGAACTAACACGTTACCACAGTTTGTCTTTGGCCACACCGGAAAATGCGCCAACTATTATTCGGTAGTGTTAACATGCATATTATTGTCAAAATTAAATTGTAAGATATACATAAACACACTAATAGACTAGACAAGCTCGGAATCTGCACTTGTTTTGAGGGGGAGGAATAAAAATGCTCATGTTTTAACATCGTGAATTATAATATTGATAATATATTATACCATTGAATCAACTTGTACTTTAATTCTTAACTGTGATTAGCACATAATCTGCTAACGATATGTGTACTTTAAGAAATTGCATCTGTCTCGATCTAATCGGGCGGGGGCCCTAGGGTAGTGGTTAGCACCGCTGCCTTTCACGCCAGAGTCCGGGGTTCGGTTCCCGGTCTCGGCGGTTTGAAAGAGAAAAAATTGTTTCTTCCCCATCCACGTGTGAAAGTTAGTATTGTGGGGAGCCTCCGTGATCGAGAGGTAGCGTGCTCGGCCTCAGACCGCCAGGGCTCGAATTTCGAATCCTGTGTCTGGAGGACAGTGTCATCTCAATCATCTCACCATCCTCAGGAGGTTCTCCTGGCCCAGTTTAGCCTATATGTGCACAAAGGTGGCCTAAAGCCCGATTCATTTCATTTCATTTCATTTTGTCTCGATCTAATCAACCCTTTATAATTGTATTACTGGTTCATGTTGAAATTCGCGGACACTAATTGATGAGCTATGTAAACGATAAATCCAGCATTATATAACAAAATCTGTCTGAATAACAATCTACACAAATAGTTGTCTACAGTTCTCTATAAGTATTTATCCATGGCAGAGATCGTCACCGCAAAAAACACATCCCAATTTCTCGTGCTCTGAACTATATGGAGTACAAGCAATGCCACCAGGCGTGTGACACGTGGCGAGCCCAGCCAATTTCATTTATGGCCAGGTCGAGGCCAAGGTCCTTAGTCACGGGACTTTCAGGCCTGTGGTATTGAGGCCGGTGAATAATTTTCTGGGTCAAGTCATAGGAAATGCGTCAGAGGGGAAATACAATACTGTAAACAACTTTACATCCGGGGAAGTGACCTTTCAAAAATGCCTGTATTCGGGGATTACCCTATTTTCATCTAAAAATAGAAACTATAGTCACAAACATCCCCCACTGGGGCATACCGGAGCCTACATGAAGCTCGGCCACGCCGCGTAGCATGGCTCTGGGAAACAGAGTAGCCCTATTAATTTGGAGTTAATATACTTAAATGTGACAATAATATAATAGGATGAGATCCCATTTAAGAGCTGATTATAATTTGGTAGATTTTTCAGAGTGCGATCAATGTTTAAGATGCGCTTGACTGGGACACGGTTGCACAAATTCCTGTTGAACACCTGCCGAAAATCGCATTTGATGATTATCTATACTTTCAAGTATTTTCGGAATGCTCTGAGGTGAAAGACGGAATGTTAATGGTCATTTTGGCATCAAAAAACCCCTATCTTTCTCTCGAAAACATATTTTTGCGAAAACCTCATCATGTTGGCTGTATTTAGCGATGCTGGCTTGCTGGCTTGCTAGCTGGCTGGCTGGCTGACTGGCTGGCTGGCTTGCTGGCTGGCTGGCTTGCTGGCTGGCTGGCTGGCTGGCTGTCTGGATAGATGGATGGCTGGCTGGCTTGCTGGATGGCTGGCTGGCTTGCTGGCTGGCTTGCTGGCTTGCTGGCTGGCTGGCTGGCTGGCTGGCTGGCTGGCTTGCTTGCTTGCTTGCTTGCTTGCTTGCTTGCTTGCTTGCTTGCTTGCTTGCTTGCTTGCTTGCTTGTGGAGAATTCGTCCGCAATTGCTCATGCCCAGACTATGGAGTACATTTAGGGATTTTATGACCGGGTCGGTTGATGATAATAAGGGAATCAAGTGAGCGATAATAAAGGAAAAACGAAAAAAACTACTTTCATTAGATGTTAGCTGGAATTATCTTGTGTGGTTTCGGCCGCCGAGGTTGTAGTAGAGACTAGTACATTATTATCTGTTGATGAATATAGTGAAGTTTCAGAAAAAATATGACAAGCGATGTTTATCGTCTGCTGAAGTTGTTTGTGTATGATTCCGCAGCTCGCCCGTCTATAATATGACTCAAAAATGTGGTCACGTGACCTCGCTTTCAACCTCCTCTGGTTAGGCCCTATGTATTGCTAGTGTAGAGAAGGCTGTACCAGCTGTCGAATCCTGATTCAAATTACAGGCAAATTACACATTTTAATATAATTAAAATTCACAAACAAGTGGGCGAAGAGATATTATGCCCATAATAACATAACATTTCAAAACATGGATACTCGCATTATCTTGTTAACATATAAAAGTGAACTTATATCACCCAAATTTCCTCAGATGACAGTGTTTACATTTCAATACATGTTACAGACAGCTGATCAACAGATGGCGACACAGACTCTGACAGTCGTCATGTGTTGGAAATGTAAACACTGTTAATTTATCTGTGCCCTTGGCAAACAAAGGGTCGGGGTTTTTTCAATTTGAAATCATCATAAATGTCTTAGTTAACTCTTTCCAATTCATTTGAATACCTGTGTTATGGGGTTACGGCCATTAGAAATATTTTCAACTCTTACAGTGCGGGGATGGACTTTAGTCGTCAGAATGTGACGTCTACAGACGTCAGATTCTGACGACTAAAGTCGATCCCCGCGCTGTTGGAGTTAACACGAACCATAGCTATCCTGTATCCCGTGTCTTATCCCACACATTCAAATGAGGATAGTCCGATAAAGTTGCAACTTAGCAGGTCTTATTCATCTTCCTTAACAAGTTATCTTACCCACGAGCCTGCGGTAAGCACTCGCGTGAGACTGACCAAGGGAAGATAATCCTATTTGATCCCACTGAATTTAAATTAATATGCCTGTCTTCATAAATGTATATAATTGTCATTATCATACATTATTATTCTCACGATTCTCTCTGAAGTATGCGGGATTATTCAGTTCACCATCATACATAATAGTGGAACCATATCATGGTACATCTATCATGTCTATAGGCCTAATGAAATAAAGGAAATTGCAGCTTGGTGAATATTAAATGTTTTTGTATCTAGTTTGAGTATTCTGTAAAATTATTATACATCTTTTTAAATTTAGTACATGTATTTCATCTCGATTCAAAGCAGAACTATATGATGGAATCGATATTGAAAATTATTTTATGTGAAGCAAGGAAGTCTACTGATGCCAATTACAACTGACAATTACGTAAATAGTAGTAGGTAAATCATTTATATCGAAATGATGGTATTCATTGAAATGCATTAGTATCTAATGAACGGTGCTATTATGATGATAGATTGGTTAATTAGTGTTAACGTACATATTATTGGGTGGTGTTAACATCCTTATTATTGTCAAAATTAAATCGTAAATGATATATACACACACATATCATGCATTATAGACTAGACAAGCTCGAAATCTGCTAACACTGGTTTGTGTGTGTGGGGGGGGGGGGGAGGCAATGGCTAAATTAAATCGTAAAATATACATAAACACACTGATAGACTAGACAAGTTCGGAATATGCACTTGGGGGGGGGGGGGTCTACAAAGGCGGAGACATCGAACAAAAAATGTTCATGTTTTTAACGACAGGATTCATCGTAAATTATGATATTGAATCAACTTCAGTAATTATTTTAATTAGAATAGATGGCACGGTACATTGGTAACTGTGCATTAATTATCACATAATCTAACAAAGAGATGTGTACTTTGAAACACCTCACCTGTCTCCATTCATTCAATCCTTTATCATCGTAGTCCAGGTTCATGTTGAACTTCGCAGGCACTAATTAAGGAGCTATATAAACTATAAATCCAGTATGCTATTCTGTCTGAATAACAATCCTCACAAATAACGTTAGTTGCCTACGGAGAGACGTATGTTGTTGTTGAGTTTCATTGTGTTCGCTCTATGCGGGTAGTGTTGCATTCCAACGGACACAAGACGTTGAATCAATGTTGGTTTAACGCTGGTCCAGCGTCGTAGACGGTGGACCGACGTTAAACCAACATTGATTCAAAGTCTTGTGTCTGCTGGTATTTGTATGCACTGCTGTCTGTTAAGATGGCTGTGGCAGCCCGTATCGTAACTATATATGGAGTACAAGCAATGCCAGTTTACCGCGACATTTTCCAACCATCTTATAGTGAAAGCTGTTGCGATTCAACGGTCAAACAATTGGTATAAACAGATTTATTTGGAATTCCCAGTTAATATGTTTATACCAATTGTCTTTATATCTAACATAGTGGGGAGCGAGCTGAAGGAGTAGAAATTTAGCAGCTATTTTTCAAAACATAATAGGCCATGGGCTAGAACCACCCACCATGCACCCCCCCCCCCCCCCCCATTTCACCCACACCAACTTTTTTTAAACCATGATATGTCTAAAACATGAAATGAGATGTTAACAGGAAAAAAATAGGGATGATTTTTATATTTTGACCCCTTATAGGGGGCTACACCCAAACCCGTCTAAAATCAGGGGGTAGGGCTACGCAAACGTCTGTCGTAGCCATTCTTTAGCAATCTATACATGCAATCTATACATGTATTATACCATATAAAAGGTAATTGAATTTCCGTTCTTATGATATATCACACATTGTAGTAGAGTTAGTAGTTGTCTCTCCACATACGCTCAAGCATGATATTTTATTATAAGATATTAAAAATCAACAACAAAACAAGCGATTCAAATAGATGCATACGAACGACAGGGCTTACTCCTGGCCACATACGCAGGCCTGCTCATGTGTGTCGAAAGCTAGTCAGTCAGAGACATCTTCCACAACAAGTTATCTTACCCACGAGCACGCAGTGCGATACCTTGCTTTATCGAGCATAGCGTCCAACTATTTTAAATAGTGAGATACCTTGAATGTTGCACGTCTCAAGACCGGCCAATCAGACAGCGATTGACAGCTGGCTGACAGCAAAGCTTGCATGTTTCCGTTGGTATGATAGATCAGATAGATATATAAGCTTGGAATCTCACGCTGATGTCATTGTGTTCCCAGCTCCCTGAAAGGCGGCCACTATATTATTACTGGCCGACATGACGAAATTTGGTACAACTCACTCTCCAAAATTAGAGATTCCCAACTTGTCTATATAATACATCTAGCAACGGAAACAGGTAACTGTGCATGACAGATGAACAAGAAGTCAATTCTTCGTGACCTTTTATGACCTATTTATAAATCTGAAACTTCCAGATAGACTTTAGTCGACAGAAGCTGACGTCTCTAGACGTCAGATTCTGTCGACTAAAGTCTATCCCCGCGCTGTAAGAAAAAACATATTTCCAATGGCCGGAAATCCCTAACATAGGTATTCAAATGAATCAGAAAGAGCTAACTAAGACATTTATGATGATTTCAAATTAAAAAAAAAACTTTGGTTGCGATATTTTTTACAAATTAATAATTCAGCGCTTTAAGAGATAAAGTGGTATTACATGCTTCACCACCAACATGCCCAAATTAGGCAAAGGGTTCAGTAATCCGTGGTATAAATGGAATAAAATGAATCGGGCTTTAGGCCACCTTTGTGCACATATAGGCTAAACTCAGAACCTCCTGAGGATGGTGAGATGAATGAGATGACACTGTCCTCCAGACACAAGATTCGAAATTCGAGCCCTGGCGGTCTGAGGCCGAGCACGCTACCTCTCGGTCACGGAGGCTCCCCACAATACTGACTTTCACACGTGGATGGGGAAGAAACATTTTGTTTCTTTGAAACCGCCGAGACCGGGAACCGAGCCCCGAACTCTGGCGTGAAAGGCAGCGGTGCTAACCACTACCCTAGGGCCCCCGCCCAATCCATGGTATAAATGTAACACTGTTTGATGCAACACTGAGCATTACTTTTTAGGTAATCCGACGGACAGACGGACATACCATCCAGCAAAGCCAAAAACATAACCTTCCTGGCGTAATTGATAAATACATTGGCATGTGTTGATACATGATATATGAGATTATACGTCTTCTATTACTGGTCTCTATTTCAAATTATTAATTTTTCACACGATCTTTAAGCAGGAAACATGATAAGCAGGTAATATAATTAAGCTGGAGTCACAGGTGAATCCCTTGAGAAATAACCGGCATATTAGATGTATAGGGTTGAAACAGTTTTGTGAAAAAAATATATTCAATGCAATTGCTTTACTGCTGATGCTACTTACGACGTGAAAACATATACCCTGTAAGTAATATGCTATATCTGGTCGGCAGGTGGTGAGTACAGTAAGTAAATTATTAATGTGTTACAAGTTGTTTCAAACTCCACAAAGAAATACAATAACCCCATATCAGAATAATGGGAAATCATGGACCAAGCATACTCACGATTTGGACCACTGACTAATTAATTCAGCCCATAGTTAACTATACATCCGCCGGATACAACGCAAATGTATTATTATACTCATAATTATCGCATGTAGTTATTATCGAAAAAAACACGAAAGTTACACTATATGTCGCTTAAAAATACAGTTCATAGGTGAAAATCCATGTAAAGTAGACCACGCTACCTTGCGAAGGTAAGCAGATGTAATTGTTTACTTTAAACAAGTAAGTAGTTACAGTGATGCACTCGTCGGATTTGATGCCGTCTTTGATCTCTACATTCTGTTTCAAACTGTTCACTAGCATGGAGTGCATATGCCGATAATATAGAAATCGCTTTAAGTTATTTACTAACAGTAGAGCATTGTCCAAACGTGGAATTTCTTCTGTTGCAATAATGTCACAATGTCTAGCTTTTATCTATTTACAGCACTTTCTTTTGCTCACAGCAGAAGTGGAAATGAAGATGTCTCGATGTGTGGTTTACGTTTGGATATTTAGTTTAATTAACCAAAGTAAGTGCCTTGTTATCTAGTTATACAAGTTATGCATTGGGTCGATGTTTCGTGTTGGCCACGCTGTCGCTGTACTGCATTAGATGAAATGGTCGAAATATGCATGTAGTGTTAGTGTGGGGTTGCCGAATGTACTGATTTTCTCGGCGTGAGCATGCAACGAAGGTTGAATGTTAACATGTTTTACTCTTTTGTACCATAAATTAAAGAATCATTCAGCTTCAAAACGCGCATGCCTGGGACGGTCAAGTGTAGGCCAACAATAGCCTATTGAGTACAGATTGACGGCATTAATATAGACACTGAACTGATTACAAGATACTACTCAAACGAGACATTGATCCAATGCTGTTTTAATGTTAGGCCAACGTCTGCGACGCTGGCCCAACATTGAACCAATATTAGATAAATGTACAATGTTTGAGAGAAAGTCCTCCTGCCCAGCAAACGCAAGACATTTGTATGACATTTATGGAATGTCGGCCCAACGTCTTCGACGTTGATCCAACATTGCATAAAGTCATACAAATGTTTTGTGTTTACTGGGTGACAATACAAAATTGGGGGTCAAGCAGTTTCCAAATCCCCGCAGTAATACAGCCAGTTTGTTTGCAAGTAGGCGACCAAGTAGGGGCAAAAGACAAGGGCTTTGAATTATTAACTCATAGATGTCGCTCAAGTATATATGAACTTGCTGTGATTTGAGAACTTGCTCTTAATGAGGCTTTCTGCACAATCATGGCAATATAGCAAGACAGAAAGAAGACTGCGAGTCAGTACTATGACCAATTATGATGATGATGATGATGATGATGATGGTGGTGGTGGTGGGGGTAGTTTATGATGATCATGATCATGATGACATTTTAACCCAAGCAGGTGGATCGTTTCTGATGTGCTATGAATGCACAATAGCTTATCAGGATACAAACCTTCAAGCGAAGAATGACAAATGCTTCACTGGGAAAGTTCTTCAACAAGAGGTCTGCAAAAACGGTTGTGTAGTTTTAGACGCCAAAGCAACAACAGACGTGTATGGTTAGTGAGTTAAATCACGATAGTCAACATTAATTTAAATGATAGCAACGGATCTCGTAACAACTGAAATGCATTAATAAAAGCACAGTAATTTCAGGGAACTATTATTTTCCATTTTTGCTATTTTGGTGGGTCACAATTTTAAATTTTGATGGTATTGATGGCAAATTCTGATGGTTATGATCAATTGATTGTCTTACATATGTTATGTGAGAAAGAGACAACATAAATGAAGATACATGTAAATTAACAAGTTTATATACTGATATAAATTCTGACTTTACATTTTACCCCCTGGTCATTGGACCTGTTCATTCGTGTGCCATTTCAACTCTACGGAAATAATACAGGCCTATCCTAAATCTATCCTACCAGGTAGTCATTTTCACCTGAGTCAAGTGAAACATCTGAGGGTTAAGTACCTTGCCTAAGGACACAACTTCGAAACAGCGTCCCAAGAGGGAAAGGGGGAAACATGATATTTATCTGACCATCCTGCACCGAGCGAGTTTCAAAACCGTCATGGTCAAAGCGCCACGTTCTCACCATTGCGCCACTTCTGGCGTTTTTCCCAGCTCCTCCAATCTCCACTTCTATTCTAAACGAGAATTAATTTCAGGCCCAGCCGTCTATATTGCGGGCTCGGACGTCTGATAACTATTTTTCATCATAATACCTTCATCCGCTATAAGAGCTATTTCCTAATAGTGTGGGTCACCGCGACAGTTTCTATCTCTAAAAATTATTGTATTGTAATTTTCAATATTCCACTGATTGCTTTGATGTTTTTACCATTGACCCAGCCTGCATACATCTGAGACAAGTTCGAATGTGATGGATGTTTCATAACAATAATAACAACAGATAAAGATCACAGGTTTTAACTTTTACATTTATTATAAGCTTTATATTTTGAGTACAACCTGCCAATATTTTCTAATACCTGGACCTGATTTTTTTTGGGAGGGTGGTCAAAAAGGTTATTATATATATGTATTTATTTTGCATTGCAAATATTGCAGTACTCGCTCCAATAGATTAGGGGATTCATTTACCTTGTGCGATTTGAGGGTATTATTTAATAAATTATTTTTATTTGAAATGACACGGAAATCGCTTTGAATTGACTAAGATTTTGCTGGAAAAAACTGAGAGGGGTAAGAGAGTAATATTTGGTGAGAGAGAATGAAAATAAGATGTATGTCACGCCATCAATTATAGTAGCTGTGCTTTCTCAATATACGGGAAACAAATCTGACCTCCATCATTGACGGAAACTCATAGATCAGATAAGCCTACACTGAGATCATTTGGGATGCTAATAAAGTTTATTTTCCTAATAACCCCTTTTATATATATATTCGAGTTGGTTCGGTTGCTGCACAGCATTTCAAGTAAAAAAAATTCACAAATTACAAGTGGTTTAATTAATTTCTTTTTATTTTAGGACCGATATTGATTTTCCGCAGGGGGTGTTATGATGGCCCTGATAAATCACAGATACCACACTGCTCACAGGATGTGACTACTTTACACAATATTGTATCTAGAATGAAAATAGGAGAGACCCATCTTCAATTTGACAAATCGGCTGGTAACGGTAACTTCTGCACCTGTTTCAAACAAAAATGTAATAGTGTTTCTTTGAAACAACTTGAATCATCACTCAACGCTGAGCGTATGACACCGACATCCAAAGATATATCTATGTCTACAGCAATTGCTTTATCTACTGAATCCCTGATAGCTACATCTGACGATGAGAAGTCTACATACACTAGTACGAGCAGCAGAGATACACACACAGCCACCATGGAGAGCAGATATGTACACACAGTCAACATTAATACGACGTTTACTATGAGTCATATTGAAGGGAAAATGGGTAAAATAACATTCGCAGACGTGACTGAAGATATGGTGCTAGCATCTACCAGAAACGAGACTTTTAAAGTCACCAAAAGTCAGGCAAATATGGCTTCAAAGTTTATGTTGTGTAATAATATTATTATATCCACTGTTTTCGCATTAACTTGTGTTCTGTATTAATGATGATTATATTGCTTAGAGCTTGGAAGATTTTAATTGCTTTGATGAAACTTTAATCGAAAATAATGATGTTTGGATGTAGCTCAAAACTGGAAATACTTATTGGCATCTGGAATGGAACTTGCCACTTGATTTTTTTTATTTCTTTTAAAGAGCGGGTAAATTTTAGTTTTGATTTGATTTGAAAATTGCAAAAAAATGAGTTGTATTGTTAATAAATATCGTTTTGTGTTTATTCTCGACAGCTTGAAAGTAATTATTTGTGTCTTTTTGCTGGGCTTTGCAAAGTTGATCGAATTACTTTAGACAAATCTTTTACTTGTGTGATATTATATAATCGTTCAAGAGGCAAAACTGGCTCTCCAATTTGGTCCTTTCGAGATAATCAATAAAAAGTGACACAATTGAGCCTAAAAATACCAAATCCAATCATTTAATGAGGATGAATAGATAAAGTGTTCTGAATTTAAAATACAATTTGACATTTTATAGAAAAAACATTTAATAGATTTTATTAAACATTATTGGAGATAACTGTTTTTACATTTTAAATATTGGCAAATATTAGAGTTAACTGATTTTGCAATTTTGTAGTTCAGACGCAGATTATCTCAACTTTTAAAAATCCAGTGGACCATAAATGAATTTCGTCGGAGTTTCATTTCCCTTATAACAGACAAACAGTTTTGAAAACAAGAGATCTGAAATCTTCCCCGCAATAAATTAGGTTAGACTTTTTGCGATCACAAATATTCAAAAAGTCGATTTGTGGTA
Source organism: Flabesymbios commensalis (assembly GCA_964017125.1). Classification (NCBI taxonomy): domain Eukaryota; kingdom Metazoa; phylum Annelida; class Polychaeta; order Terebellida; family Flabelligeridae; genus Flabesymbios; species Flabesymbios commensalis. Next base: position 95,523,202 of record OZ024905.1, on the reverse strand, counting down.
GCCTTTTAAAATTTCAGTAAAATCACATGCACAGTTCCAGATGGTGGGTAATGTGATTGTGCAATGTGAATTATTACTGATTTCATTTTTTCAGTTTTTGTGCCCACAAAAAATATGAAGTTTATCCATGGCGGCCATTTTAAATTTCAGTAAAACCTTAAAAAATAACTTGCACATTTCCATATCGTGGGGAATGTGATAGTTAAATTTGAGTAATTTCCGACTTTAAGTTTTAGAGTTTTTGCGCCCACAAAAAAAATTGAAGTTGAACTCTGGCGGCCATTTTAAATTTTGGTAGCATCTTTAAAAATAGCCATCAATTGATAGCAGGACCACTCAGCCGTAGGCTCTGTCCATCAATATCAAGAAATAATTAGAAAAAAATGACCCCCACTACCACCATGTCAATTTTGTTATGTCATGTTATGTCATGTCATGTCAATTTTGTTTTTAATGGATTCAACCCAAAAGTTAATCAGATTTTCAGAAATACCTAGAGAAAAACCTTACCAAATTTGAAGGCAAACCAAGTAACGGTTCATAAGGTATCGTGCCCACAAGCTTTTTAGGCGGCTATCTTTTTTAAATGGTTGCGGCAGTCATTTTGCTTTCAATGCCTTCATCACAAAAATTTACCAGATCATTAGAAATACTTAGAGAACAACCACACCAAATTTGAATGCAATTCAACCAACGGCTCCTAAGTTATGGTGTCCACAAGCGTTTTAGGCGGCCATCTTGGAAAATGGCCGCTTATGGCTTGGTGCCAAAAAATTATGGGATGAATTGTCCAGGCACATAGGTCATGTCTGTAAAAAATAAACAAAATTCATCAGGTAACTTTTTAGTGAGAGCTAAATTTCTGACCGCTCGCCGGACCATCCGCCCGCCCCCCCTCTGGTGATCACCAGGGACCCCAGCCTAAATGGCTGAGGGGTAAAAATCACTTGCACATCCCCATGTTGCTAAGAATGTGATGTTAAAATTAAAAAAATCAATTGACCTAACAATTTTATAGAGTTTTTGCGCCACCAAAAATTTAGAGTTGATCTGTGGCGGCAATTATGAAAAAACGTCACCTGCGCATCTCTATATTGTGGGGAATGCGATAGTAAAGTTTGAAAGTTTCGAAGTTGACCTCTGGTGGTCATTTTGAATTTTGGTAGCATCTCTAAAAAATTACTTGCACATCCCCATGTTGCTAGGAATAACATGTTAAAATTTAAAATAAAAAGGAACTTATTCCGTCCTAGTGCCGCCATGCAGCTGCTGTCCCCTCGATTGAAATTGTGGTTTCGTCGAAAATTGCAAAAAAAGTGTGATATTAGGGCCGAATCCACACATTTCAAGAAAGGGGGCTAGGTGCGCTTGATTGATGTGTGAGCATGCCATCAGCATATTTATATGATTTTTCATGCATTTTAAGAGCATCTCTGATTATTATAGTAAAAAATAAAGGGGGGGGTGCTGTTGCGCCCTCCTAAATTCGTGCCTGGATAGTCATATTGATATGCTTGCGAGATCAAAGGCATGCTTAGAATACTTCCAACATCCATTATTATCACTTACTGAAATTATAAAGGATCTTGTTTAACTTTTAGCTTAGTTAACTTATTAATTTTCAAACAGATGATATTCTTGATCTATGCTAGGGTGGTTTAAACTAATCTATACATCGTTCTGACATATTACCTTTATGTTTCATACAACATTTGCCTGAAGCAAGTATCGACACAAGCGAGGCATTAAGTGACTATTTTTGTGCTAATTTTGCATTGACGACATTTGGACACATGGAGGCGTCTTATTTTGTGTTTGATCGCTAAACGGCAGCACATTCGCAGTGGAGATAGATGATTTTGCAAGACGATGCACAGGTGAATGTAGGTTTGTAAAATGACATAGCATGACAAAAACCAGTTTTGCCTCTTCAACGACGTTAATATTTTTCTGCTAACTAAATGTCATAATGCATCATGTGAAAAACTACATTATAAATGGCCGATTCAAATCAATGTTGAATCAAACAATGATTATAATAAAATTGGTGTAAAAATGATTCTAGAAATGCACTCCCATGCCAAAATTAGTGGTTTATGGTCAAGAATATCTTTAAGGTATGGTAAGAAATTTGATCACCATGCCAAAATTAGTCAAAAAATGACATACGTATTTCTTAATTGAACGTCGTTAATATATTTCTGGAAGATAATGAATCCAAACCAGAGCCTCGCGGAACACCACATTAATTTCAGTTCACCCATCGGTTATTTTGCTTAAATACATCGTGCAATAATTATTTAAAAAAAGTCATTCTCTGTCGGACACGAGAGATTTTGGCTCCATCCTTATGGCCACCTGCAAATGTTATCTCTAATAAAACTTTAAATACTAATCTCCCGAGTGAAGTTATGTGACGTTTTATCTCAGAAAATACAGTAATATCAAATGATCAGTATTGGCAGTAAAATTGTTGATGGTTTACACCAAGTCGAACTTACAACTGGTTCAATGTTATCTTGACGAACGCTTGGCATATGGGTCATAACTGAACATTATCAAATTAGTTTCGTTAAATTCGCTAGAAAACATGTCAATATTATATTGTTTCGCTGAAATGGCTGCCTGGTGATAATAAATGAGGAAAATGAATGGTCTAGTAGCAATAAAACATCCCAGAGGCGCGAAAATGTGTTCACTTAGAACTATGGTCTTAACGTCTCACGATACATAATACCCGTCCCATAGACTTATGACCCATACGCTCAGGGCTCCCAGCACACATAAAATGGGGAAATGTAAATAACCTTATATCTCATTTTATTCATCCGTCTGTTCTCTGTCAATAAACAAAATAAAAAAGGTATGTGAATCTGCTTGCTTTTCTGTTAGTTTAGTCCAGAATAACTTCTTGTCCCACTCTCCCTTGAACAACCAAGAAAAAAATTGATCTCGTTTGTTCAAAAGAGCCTTGTTACAGCCAGCGCATAGACTTTTAAAAATAGACTAACTTTCTTATACTTAAACTTTGAACATTTTTTTGTATTTTACAATGCCTAACAAAACAGCTTAAATATTTGCCAATTAGGTAATAAAATATTTGCAGCCTGTTTAATGGGTATGTTTTATCCTCTCCTCTGTGATGATGTTTCTGGACATCTGAAGGATTTATGTCATATTGTGTTCTTTCTGACAGTCTAGTGAGCACTATTCTTGGATGGCCTAAGTGGCATTTTCAACAAAAAATACTTGTCCGCGATATGCGTCACACTATGACAAACTACTCAAGACTCCATGTCGGCTTCGTGTTTTTCCCATGCACAAATTTTAGTAGTCAAAATGTCGTTTCTAGAAGTCAAATTATGACGTCTAAATACGTTTCCGCTCTAAAAAAATTTAAATATGTATATTAAGGCCGTAGATCCCTAACACACTTATTGAAATTAAGTGAAAAGATAAAGAAATATCTATGTCTTCAGCAATTGCATCATATACCGAATCCCTAAAGGATACATCTTACGATGAGAAGTCTACATACACTACTAGACTACGAGTAGCATAGATGTACACACAGCAACCATGAGTACGACGTTTACTATTCGGCATTTTGAGGGGAAAATGGGTAAAATAACGTTCGCAGTCGTGACTGAAGAGATGATGCCAGCATCACCCAGAAAGGTTTAAAGTTACCAAAAGTCAGGCAAATATAGCTTCGAGGTTTCTGTTGTGTGAAAATATTATTATATCTGCTGTTTACGCAATATTTTTTGCTCTGTAATAATGATGATAATATTGGTTAGAGCATGATATACGATTAGAGTAGCTTCGATGAAACTTTGTTGGACATTAATTCAAGTTGTTTGGATATGGGACGAAATGGTAAATACCTATAGACAACTGCAATAAGATTTGCCACTTGTTTTTGTATATATGATAATGCGAAGATATATTTTAGATGATATTCCCTGACGAAAATATAAGAAGGCCAAGTTTTTTGTTTGTTTTGGCTCCATTCTTTTGTCCATCTCTAAATTTTACCTGATAGAAACATATTTTAAAATATTTTGTTGGTGTTTTATTCTGTAAGTAATCTGCCGAGTGAAGTTATATGACGTTTGTACAATAAAATCAAATGATCGGTATTAAAAATAGGTGATACATTTTGCCTTACATATTCACCAGGATAAAATTGATGGCTGTATTAGTACTCTTTTACCATAAGGACCAGCGGCACTTACGGCAAGTTGCCTCCTAATAATCAATATACACGTTTATGTAATTTGTTGGTGTTTGGTCGGGGATTATTTATACGTATAATGATCGTATGTTTTGTCACTTTTTTTTATATTTGCTTTATTCATCAATTTAAATGAACTGCAGTTATTACTAAGACTAGGGTGTGTTGCCATCTGGTGAGGTGTAGCTCCCTTATTTATTTGATATAGTCGGCTGCATATATGAAAAAAACACCTTACCTTGAAAAAATGTGCTTAATAACATATCAAAAGTTTACTAAAATCTGACCATGTATTATTTCCAAGATGGCGTCCAAGATGACCACCGAAAGATGTTTTCGCAGTGTTCATTCCAAAAGAACGGCCAAAATCGTTCAGAACGGCCGTTCTGAGCGGGAGGCTGGCTAAAAACCATGAGTGTCGTTCTGAACGCCAACCGTTCGAACGGCACATGGAACGGCGTTCGAACGGCCGTTCTGGTTGATTATTCTTACAGGGGTAGGCTGACCTGAGAAATCCCTGTAGCCTACTCAATTAGGCTACTTTGAGAATATGCCTACCCATCCATCCCAGCAAACATTGATCCAATGTTGACTAAATGTTGGGCCAAAGTCGCAGACAATGGGTCAGCGTTGGATCAGCATTGGGTCAACGTATTTTGTTTGCTGGGATATGTATAGTCCCACTCCTTTTGTTAGTATTTGGGTCTGAGAAAGTAGGCCTTATAACGTCAATAAGCTACCGAGACTAACACAGATCACAAACAAAAAAATGATCACACTAATGTGCATAGGCTCATAATTATACTCACTTAAAATCCTTCTTGTCTTTTTCATTCATTACTAGTATTTATAGTAGGCCCACTGTGGGCTCGCTATGTCTCACAGTCGCAAATTATCTCAGCGACAGACGACAGTAGATCTACCGTACTTTGATCCCATAATCATTGGACTAAAATTGATTGAGTTTATAATGAGTGCAGGCCCTATGGCTATAGCTGTAAGCCTACATATCTCCTCTGCAGGCGTCAGAACTAAACTGAAAGACTGGTCAGTTTTGAACGTATGGTGTGCTATTGAAGATCCACATGATTGGTTAAATTAAGTTAGAACTGCGTCACAATGAAACTGTTTAGTATTTATTATTTTGTTCAGATCGGAACGCTGTTTTCCCGCGGAGCACGTTCTCATATTTAGTTGACTGCAGGAACGTTCAAGTGCGAAGAACGACATTCAAACAGCCGTTCCATCGTCTTGTAATGAACGAACGTCGTTCAGAACGATGACAGTGTTCAGTTTTGGAATAAGAACGTCGTTCAGGAAGATCGAACGATTTTGCAGCGTTCGAACGCCCAGAACGGCGTTTGAACGGTCGTTCTATTCAATTATTTTCACAGGGGTATGTGATTGGCCAAAATGGTCATCTTGACCATGTTATCACTTGACTGAGGCTTGTATAGAAGAACTAACTTGTCCAGCAAACACAATACGTTGGTATTCTAATGTTGGACCAGCGTAACGTCCAATGGTGGGCCAAAATCCTGCTCAATGTTGGCTCATCTTGATTTAGGTAAGCCCAACGTACAGTGTTCCGTTGCTGTTGTTGTTGGCTGATAGGCTGAATGTTCTAATTTGAACGCCGGCCTGCCCCAGAAAACACTATGTTGAACCAATGTTGATTTAATGCTAGCCCAGCATCATGGACGGTGGACCAACATTGAGCAAACACTGGTTTAACGTTTAATTCAGGTTTTGAACGGTTTGTACCAAGAAGAACAATTCCCGTCTTTGAACGCCGTTCGGAACGCAGTGTTCATTCCAAAAGAACGGCCAAATTCGTTCAGAACGGCCGTTCTGAACGAGAGGCTGGCTAAAAACCATGATTGTCGTTCTGAACGCTAACCGTTCGAACGGCACATGGAACGGCGTTCGAACGGCCGTTCTGGTAGATTCTTTTTACAGGGGTTTCACTTCAATTTAAAGACACAGGCGAACTCTATCAGCTGGATTAACATAACCCGACACAATACAACACTGGCCTACTAAAGACGCATTCGACATAATCCAGCTGCGGAGTGGTTATATACATGTATATAGCCATTCAGCTCCTGTCGACGTCATCATAATGTAGGCTGTATAACATTTAAAACATACATTAAAAACAATATAAATAGACCTGAGCTAAGTCTATATATACAGCTTTTGCGTTATTTTGAACGTGTCCAACGTTCTCAGGAGCACAGAAAACCTGTGAAATGACATAAAAATCATAAAAATCGGCATATTATTAACACAGTTATACAAATAATCGTCATATTTTGGCGGCCATTTTGTTTTTCGTTTTTATGACATATAACACGGAAAGAAGGTTTGTCAACAACCCCCAGTGACGTTGTAAGGTATGAAGACATATGTTTGCTTGTGACAACCAATTTCCATATGTTGGCTGGCTGACTGAACATCAAAATGACTATTTTAACAAATAAAACGTACTGCTATCATGTTTTCCGGTCATAATCGTGTTCCTCGACCCCGAAAACATTATATTACACACAAAAATCATTAGAATAGGATACATATTGACACAGTTATAGCGATTTACATCAAATAAAAGCGCCAGCTGGCGGCCATTTTGTTTTCGCCAATTTAGACACTTTTGAATCGAAAAAAATAATGGCAGCAGGCTAGACGTAATTCCTGGGTTATTAAACTAGATGTCTGTGTTGTTGGTTTGCTTGTAACAAACATTTGCCATCTATTCATTTTTTATATAAGATATCACATCATGGCTGGCTGACTAGTAGTAAGAAGTGTGACAGCAGTATGAGAAGACTGAAACGTCGATATGTTTTCACTCAATTTATATATTACAGTACTTGAACAATCCTGAATTACTTTATATATAATATACTTTATGTGACCAGCAAATGCCATTTTAATATAGTCTCGTCATCACGTTAGCAAAGCAAGCTCATCCGTCACCTGCAATACCAAACTATCGAGCTGATCAAAAGATCGCCATGTGATTCTCATAACAGACTTCAACTTCAAGAATGTTCACTCTCGCGTAGGCCTAATTCTCGAACCACTGACATGTCAAGTGCTCCAGCAAGAAATTTCATTCTATATTTCGCCACATGCATGTCTACTCCCAGGAACTGCTGCTGATGCCTATACTGAAGATCACCCTGCTCATACTACTTCACTCATAGACTATTACCGCTACTCGCCCCCATCTTGTATATATTGTTTGTACATTAGAAAATATGATTTATAATTATTTTTCTAATAATAAAAATAATAAAATGTTCTTATATAGCGCAGTTCCAGTCCGTGGGTCTGCATAGTGCGCTTTACAGATTAAAAGTTTATAAAAGTTTTAACATAAGATGAGGCATGTTTAAAAGTCATATGCGTGTGTAAAAAGATGGGTTTTTAGGTTTTGTTTGAAAGAGCTCAGTGTAGGACTTGAAGTGATGAGTGGGCAGCTTGCTCCATAATGTGGGACCAGCCTTATAAAAGGCTCGATCACCGAAAGTCACAAGGCGTGTCCGTGGCTCTATTAGCCGGTTCTTCATCCCTGACCGTAGATTAGATTCAGGGGCATAGGGTTCTATAAGTTCGGAGAGGTACGCTAGTGCCAACCCATAGATGGATTCATATACCAGAAGCAGGATTTTAAAAATGATCCGTGATTCAACTGGTAACAAATGAAGATATCTCATGACAGGTGTGATGTGGTCATATGTTTCTTGGTATGTGTGATGAGTCGTGCTGCTCTATGCTGAATAAGTTGTAGACGGTGAATGAGTTTGTCTGGTAAACCAAAAAGCAACGAATTACAATTGTCCAGTCTGGAGGTCACAAAAGAATGAACAAGTTGTTCTGTAGCACGTGGTGTCAGAATTTGGTGACCACATGACTTACACAGTGCGCTGACTTATGCTCCATACTAAGCTGAGAGTCAAATATTACACCCATATTTTTTACATAAGGGCTTGTCGAGACTGTTGAATCACTAAATTTTATTGTGGAGATGTTAAGCTTCTTAGGAAGAGATGTTGAACCGGTGATGACAAAGTCAGTTTTTTTTGCCGTTCAGTTGGAGTTTATTGACTACCATCCATTTCACAATTTCATCCATGCACTTCTCCAGTTTAGCGATGGCACATGCTGTATCTTGTGTATTGGAGCATATATATAAAGTTGTGTGTCATCTGCATGCATATGCTATTCCAGTCCATATTTTCGAATGATTTTACCTAGTTCAACAGCTGTATAAATTGTGAACAACATGGGTCCTAAAACTGACCCTTGTGGTGCACCACAGGTCAAAATCAGTGGGTTTTGAGGTAGCACTGCCCGTCTTAACGGTGTGGGTTCTTCGACTCAAGTATGAGGCGAACCATGTGAGTGGCACGCCAGATTGACCAACGTTATCTGATAGACGAGTCAGCAATATGTTGTGGTCAATTGTATCGAAAGCTCCACTCGAGTCTAGCAGCACCAAGCATGATGCTCGGTGACTATCAGCGGCTGTTAGCAGATCGTTGTGAATCCTCAGCAATGCCGTCTCTGTGCTGTGACCTTTTCTATATGCTGATTGTTTTGTCTCATACAGATTGTGTGACTGCATATGATGGGATAGTCTTGCAGCAACAATCTTTTCACTTTAGAGATGAAATATAGTGAAGAAACAGATTGGTAGTTTTTGTAGCTGGTCGGGGTCTAATGATGGTTTTTTAAGAAGTGGTGTGACATTAGTGCTTCTTTCATTGATGAAGGTATGCAGCCGCTGGTAATTGACATATTCACTATATCAGTTATTATCCACTTGCTGTTCAAGTTGATGAAAATTACGCACATTTGTTTTATTTGAGACCGAACATTTGCAAATCTTGATTTTTAAACATATATTTCATAAAACTGATTTAAAATAACTGTAGTATTACCGCTTTAAAATGGTAAACATGGTAAAGGTAAATTATGTGATTGTAGTGAATAACCAATTATATACCTATGGTCAGAAGGCGTCAGTCAATTTAGTGTTAATACATGAAGAAACTGTGAAGTAAGTGATCGTTTGTTTCAGGGTCCTTGTCAGTCGCAGGGAGGGACTCTCAGGGTGTGGATGTTCAAGGCAAGTCAAAAGTACCAGGCTGTTACCATGATGTGGCTACTTTAGACAAACTGGTATCTGTAATGGAAATAGGAGGGGTTCATTTGCAGCTTGAGAAAATCCAAAACCCTGGTGTCATCTGCACCTGCTTCAAGGAAAAATACAACAGCGTTTCATTGAAACAGTTACAATCAACACTCGATAAAACGCTTGTATCTTCTAATATGACGTCTCAAGTTGAAGCTGTATTTACCGAATCTCTATTGGGTACATCTGATGGTGAGACTACTGTGTATGCTGATAACAATAGCTTGATTAAACAAATAGCCAACACAAACAATACTAAAAGTAATACTAATCTTCCATACTTGATGTTGTGACTGAAGAAACAATTCGATCATCGGGCAGAAAAGGTATTACTACGAGGACAACAAATATTTATCCGAGCTTTCGGCATAATATTAGCATTAATATTATTGTGGCATCAGCGCTTTGCACTATTTTCTCTGTAACCACGCGACACGAGCTAAGAGTAAATAAGTCATGTGAAAGAAAGAAAGTTAGTTTATTCAAATGAGTCTTATATGAGTACAATAAAGTGTATGCTGTCTACTAATTAAGGTGTCTAGCCTAATACAGATTCGCATATGTATGTATGCTGTCTAGTCATTAAAATGTCTTGCCTATTTCTGGTACGGTACAGTTATTTTATCCTTTCCAAGGATATGCAAACAGTGTTCATTTGATCTGCCATAGATTGCAGTTCAAATTACAGCTATAGTGCGATATGGGCTGATGCCGATATACGTCTCATTGTGAACACCACATCAGAGAGTTTGAGAAATAGTCTACATGTATAGAATAACGTGTATTCTGTCTAGTTATTAAAGTGTCTAGCCTAATACAGTTATTCTATGGGTAAATGACATAACTTACTTCGAGTTTTAAGGGTAATACTTATTTGATAGTCAACGTGGTTTCGTAAATATATAGGTACGCAACACACTGGCTCGTGTGTGACACTCTAGCAAAACCAGGAGTCATATGGCATAGGAGCATATCTTGAGTCCATTTATTACTATATATGAAAATATAGAAACGTTTGGTTTATTTGATAAATGACTGAAACACAAACAATTTAAGCCAATTCGTTTCAGTTGTTTAATTTCAATAGTGAACAATTTTATTTATATTATTGAAGTGGAATAAATTTGATCTGATGAAACATTTGTTTTCACATCTCTGGAATAAAATATCTAGGCAACAAATTAAACCTACATTTATGTGTGTGGTCCATACTGAACATAGTCGCATATACGTCAGTTTGAGGCAATGTGCAGCTAATATAGCTTCTGTAGCACTGTTAGGCATATGGAATTTAGTTTTTGTAGCACAGGTATAGGCATATTTCATTGAGCGAGTTCACAAATTCACACGGCATGAGATAATGCTCAGGATATATTGGTCCCACTATTTTCACCTCTGAGCTTTGTCCTCTGGGATTTTTATCATGTTTATGCGATATGCAAGCCATCCAATTAAATATTAATAGCTTATCATGTTAATATATTCCTCTATTGAATAATGTCTGTACGTGTAAACTGTTTTTATATTTATTTATCATATGACACAAATGGAAGTGATGAGAAAAGTTGTCGTTTTCTAGTTTAACCCTTTGAAGCGTACATTTACCATTGTCATTTTCATCCACTACAAGCCGCGAATTGCTTTCGCAATTCTCGACTTGTAGTGGATGAAGATGATTTGATGTGGTTTAAAAATTAAAGAAAATTGGAATGTATTGGTAAACCAGTTTCATGGAAATTCGTTCTAAAACCCTTGGTTGTAGGAAAATTAGGTTTGTTTTCAGGGGAGTAGAAGGATGCGTTAATGCACCGTGAAGGTTTAAAGGGTTAGGGTTTTGTTCAGTATGCTATTACAATATGTGTACATGGTTTTGAACAAGTCACTAAACATGTCAGATCTATGAGACTATCAGGACGATCGTCCACCAGTTTTCAATTTAAATGATATTGACATAAACTATTACAGGATACATTATTTTGAACAACTCAGTAGATGAGACTAGCTGCGCCACAGAGGTTGGCCCTGGCGTATTCTGAAAAGTGGTTAAAGTCACTGTTGTCTCTGCGGAAGTCATCTGTACTTGTGTAGAGACAGGGTCTGCATCAAGGCGCAAATCAACAGCCTGTAAAAAATACTCGTTGTCAACCATTTTATCTTGAAGTTTTTGAGCAGGTACGTTATTACATATGGTCGTAGGGTTATAACACATACACGACACCCCTTTCGCGGTAGCATTCCATAGTTGCATATCGCGTGCTTTGATTGAGGATGCCACTTTGAAAGCTAGCTCAGGTTCATCCCTGCACAGGTTATGCCGCGCATTGTAGATCAAATCTGAACAGTTCCTGATGAAAATGAACATCATTCCTGAAACAAAAATGCATTATTACTTTTGTATATCATGCTACGTACTTTCATTAATATATTTATATTTAGTAGTATAATTATATCAAGTACATTTAAAATCAGCATTTTTTGTCAGTGATACATTTTCACCACTAGCTATAAACATGTCAAATTATTGTAGAAATTATTGAATAGTTTTTTAAAGTATTTGTAGGGGAACATCACAAAATTATTACGTAGAATATTCTAATAAAATTATTAGGTAGAATATTCCAATAAAAACTACATCTTGATGCGCACATTTATTTGGGGCAAATAATTTGGAAATCATGGGTAAAATATTATAGAGGTCGAGATAATATAGCGAGTGAGTTAAAGAAAACTCGTAAATTAATATAACCGAGGCTGTTTTCACAACTAAGAAGTTAGAGCTCCGAGGGTTTTAACTGACAATCCAATGGCTGAGGGGGGGGGGGGGTCCTGTGTGCATTTTTAGGTCCCCTAAGTTTCTATTAAATTTGTTTAGGGGACCACCCCAGGAGTAAAAAAAACTTGGGTAGACATGCTGGATTATGATAGCGACTCAGGAAAACGATTTTCAAAATGGCCGCCAGAAGCCATTCTGAAAAACCTATATGTCGACATGTTTTGCACCAGTTGGCCAATTTTGATGATCAAAATGTCCAGTAGGGGGCTTTTTAGGGTGCTGATTCGATTGGAAAGGGTTTTATTATGACCTGAAGTAAGGATCATGCAAAATTCAAAATGACCGCCATTTTTACTTCAGCATATTATATTTTTATTCATGCTGATGTATGATTGACACAGGTCCATGGTCCAGAATTAGTCATCATGCACCCCCCACCACTTACCATTTTGATCAGGGGCTTCCTGGGAATGCTGTTGGTGATGTTACGAGGAATAACTAGAGGCGCGATATGTGTTTAGACAATTATTTTAAATGGTTGCCATGAAAATCTAATTTGGGCAATATTTTCACTTCTAAGTGACATAGAATCATAATTTTGGTGTCTACACATATGTGACCCGCCACACGAGAAGGTACCTCCCAGCGGCTTTATGCAAATTATTTATGACGTCATTTAAAATTTAAATTTATTGATTACATAACTAATTTTAAAATATTCTTTCAGTTATCGAAACAGAAAGGACACGGCTATCACATCAACTATTAAAATCAATTTTGAAAATTTTGACTTACTGGCCCTTTTCGCGTGGCGGTTCACATATGTTTTCAGGGTCAAAAAATCGAATGAAACCTCTTCATCCTTATATGGCGAATTCGGAAAAAATCAAAATCACAACTGGTGAAAATCATATTATGACAAAATCCGAATGTTTATATTAAAAACAAAATTAATTTGTTGACATGTTAAAATGTTACAGTAATAAAGACAGGTATGGTTATAATGGATAGCTTTGTATCTCTCATGATCTTGTAAATTATGCAGTTATCGTTCGGAAATACGTAATATTGATATCCTAAGTTGCAATTTACCCAATATATCGAATTATAATTGACATATAATCACAATTCTAGTGTCTACACATATGTCTTATGGGGTCAACGGATCGCGTGAAATCATTTAAAACATACTGGAGGAATACCTTGAGGCAAAATTGAAATATTGGGGCATTTATGTATGGCAAACTCGAAAATAGCCCATATGACTGTTTTTTGACAAACCACAATGTCTATATATTGAAAAACAAATCATTTTGCTGACATTGTATAAACAAATATTATAGGACTGAGGACCTGCATGGTTATTGAATATAGCTTTTTGTTCCTGAACTTGCACATTGTGTGCAGTTACCAGCCTAAAATCCAGAAATGACTGTATTGATATCCTGGGCCAACATCTCTAGTTGCAATTGAAATAGAATCACAATTCTGGTGTCTACACCTATGTTTTCTGGGTTAATTATTCGAATGAAAAATGACGAATTTGAATAAAATGCTAGACGGCCATGGCGGGGCCCTATGGGTAGTGGTTAGCACCGCTGCCTTTCACACCGGAGTTCGGGGTTCGGTTCCCGATCTCGGCGGTTTGAAAGAAACAAAAATGATTCTTCCCCATCCACGTGTGAAAGTCAGTATTGTGGGGAGCCTCCGTGACCGAGAGGTAGCGTGCTCGTCCTCAGACCGCCTGGGCTCGAATTTCGAATCCTGTGTCTGGAGGACAGTGTCATCTCAATCATCTCACCATCCTCAGGAGGTTCTCCTGGCCAGTTTAGCCTATATGTGCACAAAGGTGGCATAAAGCCCGATTGGACAAAGACTTCCAAAAATTTCCAACATAAGATATTAATACGTATTTCTGGACGATAACTGCATAACATAGAAGCTCAGAAAAACAAAGCTATCTTTTATAATCATATCTGTTCTCATTACTATAAAATGTTATTATTTTCATAGAATGTTAGCAAATATAATTTGGTATTCAATATAGACATTGTGATTTTGTCATAATATAATTTTTGCTGGCAGCCATCTTCGATTTTTCCGAATTCGAAATCTATAAGTGGTTTCATTCGATTCTTTGACCATGAAAACATAGGTGTAGACATCAAAATTATGATTCGATGTAAATTAGAACAGGAGATATTGTCTAAATTAAATTTTTGAAAAATGGCCGAAACCCATATCGCGCGACAATTTGTTTTTGGTAACATCGTTAATATTATTCACAGGAGTCCCCTGATCAAAATGACACCACTAGTGAAGAGTAGTGGGGGTGCACGAAGACCAATTCTGGCACAGGGGCTACTAACTGTGCCAATTATATATCAAGATGTGAATAAAAATAAAATTTGATGAAGCAAAATGGCGGCCATTTTGCATGATTCTAATTTTAGGTTATTTCAACACCCCTTCCAATCGATTCAGCACCCTAAAAAACCCCATACTGGACATTTTGATCATCCAAATTGGCCAACTGGTGCAAAAGATATAGACAAATAGGTTTTTCAGGATGGATTCTGGCGGCCATTTTGAAAATCGTTTTCCTGAGTTGCTACCATGATCCAGAATGTCTACCCAAGATTTTTTTACTCCTTGGGTGGTCCCCTAACCGAATTTCAATAGAAACTTAGGGGACCTAAAAATGCACACAGGACCCCCCTCAACAAGAGGACTATTAAAACACATCCGGACATAATGAGAATCCCTTATAATCAACAGCTCGGTCACATCTGACTGATTTTAATACAATAGGCCTACCATTATGATTGGTCTGTATTAGGTCAGCAATAACTCTCCATTCCCGGCTTAGAATGTAGTGGTCCGACAAAGAAAATAATGTAGGCCTAGTGGTGTGTTTTAACTTTGTTTTCGCCCATTAATAACGTCATACAGTTATATATGCAGCGATATTGGCCTATCTATTTACAATCAATTTCAGTATATTTATATTCAATACTCTTACTAAAGGACGCACCATTTAATATCTGGTAAATGGTAACGTGCATAATAGTGAAAGCATACAACAAAACATTTCTTCGACAAAACATAAAAATAAAATTGTTGGACATTGATCGCCAAAAAAAAAACTTGTTTTCTCTCGGAGGTAAAAAAAAAGTTTGCAAGCAACAAAAACTATAGCTCCCCCCCCCCCCCCAGATATCAAATGGTGCGTCCCTAACTGTCAGTAGTATTTTTTCACCACTTGCTCAGTTTAAACAACATGTCACCACATGAACCGTCAGAATCATCGGCCCAGTGAAAATAATCAGAAAATCATGGGTAGAATAATATATGGCGTGTGAGTCAACCTTTTCAAACCTGAATTTAGCATCGTCATCTTCATCCACTACAAGCCGCGAATTGCTGTCGCAATTCTCGACTTGTAGTGGATGAAGATGATTTGATGTGGTTTACAAATTGAAGAAAATTGCCATGAATTGGTAAGCCAGTTTCATGGAAATTTTCGTTCTGAAACCCCTGATTGTAGGAAAATTAGGTCTGTTTTCAGGGATGTAAAATGATGCTTTAATGCATCTTGAGGGCGTAAAGAGTTAAACAACTAATTTTGTCATTTCGGTCATTATTCATATGACACGAAAATCCTCCTCTGGAAGTTAAACTGTTGTACAAACCACTCACATGACTGTCACATACAACACTCTGTCTGCCAGACGACGACTTGTTACCTTTTCTAACGTCTAAAGCGGATATTAATGACGTCATACAGCCTCTACGACATATCGTGGTGTTCATGTCACTATTGCCATGGCTACACACAGAGTGTTCAGGGTTCGACTGGTCACTTTCTGCCTTTGTCCAAGCCGTCATGCAGTTATTACATTGAACAGATCCACCTGAGTAAGAAAATGCCTGATTCAGATAGAGTTGAGACCCGCCAATATAGACCCGCCAATATATCCAGACATGGTCTTATTCACGTACAGTTAATATCCGCTAATAGGATCACTCATAATATCTGATACAGGTGTTGTGGATACCCGCTAATTAGTCTGGTCAACTCTTATAGGAAAAGTCGAGGACAAAATATCTCTCCATAAAGTATCTATGTAACCTTCTTAGACCAGCAAAAAAGGTTACCAAATTCTATGGTGGGCTAAGGTCACAGCAAGGTCAAATCCAAGATGGCAGACATTAACCTATGCATGATGTATCATGATCAAAAATATTTTTTTCACTTTTAACACTAGCATCAACTAATCCTATCTCGGTTTTTGATGTCTGATTCTGGAAAGTGGAGACCCGCTAATAGGACCACCCATGATGTGTGCTCCAGGTGGAGGGGAGACCCGCTAATAGGACCACCCATGATGTGTGCTCCAGGTGGAGGGGAGACCCGCTAATAGGACCACCCATGATGACTGATTCTGGTAGAGTGCAGACCCGGTAATAGAACCACCCACGATACCTGATTCAGGTAGAGCGGAGACCCGCTAATAGGACCACCCATGATGACTGATTCTGGTAGAGTGCAGACCCGGTAATAGAACCACCCACGATACCTGATTCAGGTAGAGCGGAGACCCGCTAATAGGACCACCCATGATGTCTGATTCAGCAGATTTTAGCAGATTAGTCATGTATGTCTTAGTAAGCAAATGCACTGGACATAAGGAGAAACAGATTACATACAACATATTAATTTGACATGTTTACATTTAAATCATTATTTGAATAAATAGTATATATATATATTGCGTGGGTCTATATTTAAATATGCTAATATATATATCAATTAGATGTGAGCAATCTGTACGTAATTAGTCCCGACGCATTACTTTAAATTTTTGTTTGGAAATCTAAAACTGTTATGCGCCGACATATATACGTCTTTATTGTGAGAAATGGCTGAGCGATTTATGTTAAAATACCAAGGACTGGCTAGAGTTTTTAAATTAAATGCCAGACGATGCAGTGCATGCCAAACCTACAACGTCGCCACTAATTTCCATTAACTTAAAAATAAAATTGTTTGTTAGAGAAATAGGATATTTACCTGGCGTAACCACCGGTGGCATTTCTGTGTGAGGTGAACAGCCTGGACAACTTAACAAGAGAATCCACATAGTTGTTGTAAAGCCAGTTCGTCTCATCGCGGATTTCTACAAAACAGGTGTAGTTTGTGTATTACTTAAATCTTCCTATCACGCAGCTATGTAAACTCATTTTTCTTCACCTTAAGTTCATTCAGTGCACTAGATAGAATGTTGATAACAATCTGATGACAATCAAGTAACAAGATAATATGTATACAAGTTACATGATATAAGTGATCATATAACTAAACTCAGGGTAATTTACACACAAGTTACACGATATAAGTGATCATATAACTAGACTCATGGTATTTTTTTACTCTTTCTATCAACACTTTCAACTGCTTATATATTACACTTTATCCGCCACATTATCAGAAGTAGATTTTCATCAACTTGATCTTGTGTCACTATCGTGACTTCAAGTGGGTAAACATCACTCATATTAGTTTAAATTCAGATCTACGATTTACAAATCCTGATGTTTAGGCATACATTTTATTTCCCATAACAGTGATATAACCTGCCAACAAAACGCATTTGCGTTTGTTTTTTGCAGACGCGATCCACAATTTCAAGGGAGGTCATATATTTTGAAATCTTGCCGATTTTATCTTCAACATATTTAAAATATGATTTTTAATGTGATGATAAAAAAGAAAGCAACGTGTGAAATCGGGCGCGGTGGTTAAAGTGTTTATCAAACGGACATAAGACATAATTTATTACATAAGATCTGTACAATATATACATGTATGTTCGTGAGCCAGGAAGGCATCCATACAAAAAATCATTTGTTTAAATTTACACAGTAGGTTATAATGATATATTATTATAAATAGGTGTTTTTATATCTACACTATATACATATTTTAAAAGCATAATTAATAATTCCTAAGCAGTCACGTATTGCTTAAAACAGCTCCAGGCTACATGACATGGATTTACAGAAAACAGGCTGTTTTACAAATTTGCATAGGTTAGTTGTAATTGTTTGTTTGTGGTATTCATCAAATTATCAAATTTAAAACATGAGGGTGATCGTACAAAGTATGTTTCAATATAAATTAATCTCTCTGGATTGAGACGTGATCAATAAAACAAGTAATGATATTCAATCAGCCCCAATATCGCTTTTACAAAGAGTACAATATTAAATTACGATGTAATTCCAGATTACAGTTGTCACTTCGCAGATCGTTTAATTGCAGATCGTTTAATTTCAGTAAAAATGTTATGTTTGAATACAAAGACTTTTCGGGGGGTACATGTGCAAAATTAAATCATTTTTCTTTATCTGATTTTGATTTTGAGCCTAAAAATATCTTGCTGATTGATATCTAATTATTTGACTGATCTATCAATTGTAACACTTATTAATGCAGCGAAACCCCCTGATGATTTTTTAATGTATTTTTTGTATATAAACGGAAACCGGGTACAGTATACCATGTAAATTGTCTAGCTTGGTCTCTGAGTGATAACAATAAACGTTTGTTAAACACATTACATGGAGCTCTTCACATTTAAGCCTTGTCTTTAGGCCGCAAACGGTAATCACTGTAACGGAAATGTTACATTTGTCAGATAGTTTGCGACAGTGTTAATATAATCTAGAACACTGTCTACCAACTTGAGTGTGCACACCAACCTGTTAATGTCCTATGCACTTACTGATAGTTGATGAGAAGCAATGTCTGTGCTGGTCTCAAATTCATTACTCTCACTGTCAATAATTTTGTTCATGTCTTTGAATGATTTTTTCTTCAGCTCGTCAGGTGATCCGGTTGATGATTCGCTGAGCTTCCGTTTCCCATTGTTTTCGCCATCAACCTTTTCGTCATTCCCTTTAAGTTCAGCCACGATCTTCCCGGCTTTATTGTAGTGGACGCCAGAGGAATCAGTATTTGAATAAAGGTGACGCGCTAGCTGAACCTAGCGGAGCCAAGACGCTGTAGGTGTCTATGGAGATAACTGTTAACCTGTTAACTGCGTTTATAAATTGTTTTCTGTTTACACTCAGTACCTTTTTATGGTGGAATAGAGCGAACTGCGATCTGTTCTACGCCCAGGAACTTATCTACCATGTGAGTGGCTGCTGCTCTGGAGTTAATCATAGCCTCACCGCTATCGTGACAAGTAACATCATTCGTGCCCAGATGGAGGACTACTGAGCTCACAGCATTGCTAGGTTTACCCGCGAACTGTTTTGCCATGAGAAATATGCCACATAGTATGAATATATACTTAATACATAACTGCTAACTGCTCACATCTTAAAATGTTTGACCTCCATTTTGAAAAATCTGAATATTTTTTACCTGTTAATATTGTATCTTGACAATTTTTTATCTTAATATATTTAAATGTTTGTCAAGATTATTATTCTCGTACGGATTCAACTCGGTATCATGGTAATGTAATTATGTGAAAAAGGCCTGCTTACCTAGCTTTGCATTTATAGAGCGCTGATCAAAACTGTAATATTCAAAATATCATCTGTTATTCTTCCTTATTGAAAACCAGCTGTTAGAGATTATGACTGTCCGAGTAGTGTGCCTATATGTATATCCCACTTATCATAATGATAGTAATACTATCTGACTTTAACTGCTGCTGTGTTATATTATCAACGAATTAAATATCAACCGTACTCATAAAACAAGCTATTTAATATCATCATGATCATTTACCAGACGCTTTGATAGTGATAGGGTTTATAATTAGTATTATCCTTTTAGTAGATGGTGTGACATTCATTCCATGTAATTGTGTAAGTATTGTGTCCCTATTGACCAAGAACTCCGTAACATGAACTGACATTTCTTCTTCTGGATCCGTCTGGATGCATCATAATCGTCAGTGTAGCTTTCATGTTTTCACCTGGATTTTGTGGGCTTTGGGTATAAAAGATATAGATATTTTTCAGCCATTAACCCTTTAACCGCCATATTATTTAATCTGAATTTTCACCCACTTGAAGTTGTGTATCGCTGACGCGATCCACAACGTCAAGTGAGTGAAAATTATTCAGATTCGACAAAATGGAGGTCAACTGTTTTCAAATATTGCTGATTGATGTCACATTTTATCTTTAACATGTTTAAAAGGTGGGACTTAATGTGCTGATAAAAACCCGAAGATATGCGGCACCGGCGGTTAAAGGGTTAAACATTTTTTCTTGTGCGTGCGAATAAAAACAGATTACAGATAACCTGATAACAAAGGTTCTAATTATGTAATCGTGTCATTGGAGACCACAGCAGATATCGCAATGGAAATAAGAGTCACCAGACCTTTTATAGTGTTTATCCCTGGTGACCAAAATGGTGGCCCTGATTATTATGATGATATATTTTACTGTACTGTTTTACTGAAATAAATCAAACAGTAACTACCACCTGGAAAAGTAAGCAGTCATTGCATTGCAATAGTATACACAGTGTTAATTCAAATGCCAATTTTTACATTTTAACGTTTTGAAAATTAACACATTATTTATGGTTCAATTTAAAATAGTGGTCAGGATTTCCACTCGGCAATTTCTTAGCATAACTAGTAATGGAATAAGACAATACAACTTTACACCAGTACAGTTTTATCATGTTTACACGATACATAGTGAGACTAGCTAGTTTTAGTCACCCCAGATAAAATGACAGGGTGGTCTTGTCTATGTATATCGCTGGGATGAATCTTAAGATTGATTTTAAAACGTTTAACTTTCAGTCATTTTAATTGGAAACAAAAATGGGAATTTTATATTCTCTAATTAGAATAAAAGAAAGTTAAGACAACATTTTGTTCAACAGGATGAGCCTTATACATACCTATAACTACATATATTTTATCACTACAGACAACAGTAGATAGCCCAGCTTGAATAAGAAGTCGTGAATCAGTATGCGATAAAGCCCGAGGAGCACTACATTCTTAGCTGTGGAAAAGGCCGGAACCGAGGCCTTTTCCACAGCTAAGAAAGAGTGTGGTGATCCGAGGGACTTGAAACACATTTGACCATAATGAGGATCCCTCATAATCAACAGCTCGGTCACACCTGACTGATTACAGCACCATAGACCTACCGTGATAATTGACTTGTACATGATCAACAATATCTCCCCATTCCCGGCTTAGAATGTAGTGGTCGGACAAAGAAAATGATGTAGTGGTGTGTTTCAACATTAATTAAGCTCCACAAAGTTGGTCTTGGATATGCGACATTGGCCATTCGAAATGTGAAGTTGGTTCTTATCAGATATTGAACATCGCGCATTCGAAATATGAATGAAGACCAAATGCAGTATATGCCTACTTGTAAAATAAGAAGATACTGCATTTTAGCAGCGTAGACGTGTTGTGGATCAAACGTTAAATCGATTATTTGACATTCAAAACATGACATTTACTTGACATTCAAAATAAGACCAACGGACGACACTGACGTACGTCCGACTTTGTCACGGACGTTTTTTCTCAAGCTGGTTAGAGATGTAGTAGTGTATGGTGGACCAAACGTTAAAGCAATTATCTCTCCGACGAACGTCCAAGGTTGTATCACGTTTGGACTGAAATTAGCTGACGTTGTCTCAAAATTAAAGGTAACGGTAAAGGTGCAGATTTATAGTCTGATATCAAGTCTGAAGACTTATCAGCCGACTTTACATGTTACCCCCTGGTCACTGGACCTGTTCATTCGTGTGTCATTTCAACTCCACGGAGAGCATACAATCCTGCAGCCATTTCGGTGCATTAGATTTATCGTACACATTGCCATCTCTGTCCTACTACCAGGTACTCATTTTCACCTGAGTCAAGTGAAGCATTTCAAAGTGAAGTGCCTTGCTCAAGGACACAACATCGAAAAATGTCCCAAGATTGAGAAGGAAGAAATATGAAATTTCTCCGAAAATCCTGAACCCAGCGGGGTTCGAAACCGCACGGCAGGCAGCGACATCTGCAAAGCGCCACGCTCTAACCATTGCGCCTTGTCTCTCTCTGTAAAGCAATTACGTCGGACGTTGACAGTTTTACCCATGACGTTAGTGCTATCCTTGGACGTCCTATTATATGTTGAATACCAATCTCTGATAAAACAAATCTGGGAAGCTTTTTCTTATACTGGACATTTGATTATTTGACATTAAAAACATGAAGTTTGTTTTTATTGGTGTTGGACATTGGACATTCAAAATGTAAATCTGGTTACTTACTGGATATTGAAAACTGAAAATAAGACACTAAAAATAAGACCGTCGCTAGTTAAAGGTTGTCGCGTGGTTAAACCCCAGCCCGATGTCTCTGACATAGGTCATTGTCGGCAGTATCTGCTTACATTAGAAGTTATGCAACTGTAAGTTTTAATTTCCAATATTAATAAGTAGTGTGTGAACTTGGTTTGACTGCTAAATAATTCAATGTCGAATATTATAAAACATTCCATATTTATAGCTCCAGAGATTGATATTGGGCAGAAAACGCTCAATTAGGCTGGTTCTATGCAAGACCAACGTCATGGGTGAACTTTGTCAACGTCAGAACTAATGTTGAGACCACGTCAGCAAATTTTTGTCCAACGCTGGAACAACGTTGGACGTACGTCATAGACTTTGCTTAATATGGTTTGGTCCGTATTACATCCACGTACAGGGTGGGGGCACTAGGGTAGTGGTTAGCACCGCTGCCTTTCACGCCAGAGTTGGGGGTTCGGTTCCCGGGCTCGGCGGTTTGAAAGAAACAAAAAATGTTTCTTCCCCATTCACGTGTGAAAGTCAGTATTGTGAGGAGCCTCCGTGACCGAGAGGTAGCGTGCTCGGCCTCAGACCGGCAGGGCTCAAATTTCGAATCCCGTGTCTGGAGGACAGTGTCATCTCAATCATCTCACCATCCTCAGGAGGTTCTCTTGGCCCAGTTTAGCCTATATGTGCACAAAGGTGACCTAAAGCCCGATTCATTTCATTTCATTTACATTCACGTACATGTATGTAACCAGCTTGAATGTCATATTTTGATTGACCACTAGTCAATGGGTAATAAACAGCCTCTTTTAAATATCAAGAAATTAATATAAAAATTGTCCATACCCAACATAATTGACAGAACATGCAAAATAACGCAAACTGATCTTTAGGATACATGATTTTATTGTGTCACCATTGCTTTCATTTGAAGTTGGATAATTCGTCAGCAATTCCGTCTTCAAGTAAAAAGTACAAATTGTCATAATCAATCAATGAAATGTTGACGTAGTTTATCAGACTTAAAATAATGCAGCACTTGCAGCTCGAAACCAAACAAAAACGTATAGGAATATATCGTCCCCTTGGAGCTAGAAGGTGCTAAACTGCCACTTTGTAAAGTGGCAGTTTAGCACCTTCTAACTCCAAGGAGACGATATATGCACAACGCTCGCTACAAAATTATAATGGTGATCTAAATTTAAACTTTGGAAAAGTTTGTGAAACTGGGATTCAAGATAAGAATATATTAGTCACATAGGTGTGCATGATACCACTACTATGACTTTAACAGCTACTATTTTCAATTTGTTATTGGCCGAGCGATCGGTAAATTGAACGGGATTTAACACGTAATCACGTAATATACGTAATCACTTATTACTGATAAATTATATTATGGACTAATTCACAGTTTCTAATCAAATTGCTTGACCTTACCTCGATTAAATCATATCTATGTGTTGTGTCCAAAAAATTCTGAAAATACATTATTGTCCAATAAATCAAATCCGTGTTTCACCATCTCAAACATTGTCCTCCATATTTACTACAAACACCAAAGTATTTTGAGAAAATGTCCTGATTTCTAACTTGCTCGTAGAAAGCAGCACATCCCTCAAGTGAAAGTGTGAAAGTGAAATCACGATCATGATTCACTGGACAAAAATGTATTTTAAGAAAAAAATGGACGTAGTAGGTTTATCCATGTTGAAATAAAATGAACAAAAGTGTCCATTTATGTGGATATTTCGCGAACAACCATCTATTTCACTTCAGGTACAAACCAAATCGATTTCAACTCGAACATGCGTTTACAAGGTGGTACAGCAACTATTCATAATTAACACATAAGCAAACAATCGAACCTTTTTGGCATAGCTAGATATGCGAAAACACTGAATTATCTCACACGTTTGTTGACGACTCATCAGGAAGAAAGACACCATGTTAGAAAGAGTATGCGCATGGCGCCATGTTGGAAAGAGTATGCGAGTCACAACTTTACAGAAGGTGATTGTTTTAGAAGGTGGAAGGTGGAATAGCGGCGGGAATTTACTTCTCAAGGTGAATGAGAAAGTTAAGGTATGTGAGCTGAGCGATAGTAAACATGTATTATAATGAAAAGTAATGGCTGTGAGCTGGAGATATGGTAAACATGTATTATAATGAGAACCAATGAATATGAGCTGGATAGATGGTAAATATGTATTATAATGCGTATAAATGTGTGTGACCTGGGGAGATGGTAAACAGGTATTATATTGAGAGCCAATGAATATGAGCTGGAGAGATGGTAAACATGTATTATAATGCGTTTTAATGTTTGTGAACTGGAGAGATGCTAAACAGGTATTAACATGAGAATCATTGTATGTGACCTGGGGAGATGGTAAGCATGTATTATAATGAGAATCAATGTGTGTTAGCTGAGAAATGGTAAACATGTATTATAATGAGAATCAATGTATGTGAGCCAAGGAGATGGTAAACATGTATTAGAAAGAGGATCAATGAGCTGGAGAGATGGTAAACATGTATTATAATAAGAGTCAATGAGCTGGAGATCTGGTAAACATGTATTAAAATGTGAATCAATGTATGAGAGCTGGGAGAGGGTACACATGTATTATAATGAGAATCAATCTTTGTCAGCTGGGGAGAGGGTACACATGTATTATAATGAGAATCAATCTTTATCAGCTGGGGAGAGGGTACACATGTATTATAATGAGAATCAATCTTTGTCAGCTGGGGAGAGGGTACACATGTATTATAATAAGAATCAATCTTTGTCAGCTGGGGAGAGGGTACACATGTATTATAATGAGAATCAATCTTTGTCAGCTGGGGAGAGGGTACACATGTATTATAATGAGAATCAATCTTTGTCAGCTGGGGAGAGGGTACACATGTATTATAATGAGAATCAATCTTTGTCAGCTGGGGAGAGGGTACACATGTATTATAATGAGAATCAATCTTTATCAGCTGGGGAGAGGGTACACATGTATTATAATGAGAATCAATCTTTGTCAGCTGGGGAGAGGGTACACATGTATTATAATGAGAATCAATCTTTGTCAGCTGGGGAGAGGGTACACATGTATTATAATGAGAATCAATCTTTTTCAGCTGGGGAGAGGGTACACATGTATTATAATATAATGATAATCAATGGCTGTGAGCTGGAGAGATGGTGAACATGTATAATAATGCGAGCTATACAAACTATACAAAAATAACTGATGGCGACGAACTTGAATTTCACAAGATAAAATACATGATATAAATGTATAAATAATGATATGATATAATGGTCAGGGTGGATTGAGGTAACTTCTCTAATTCAAGTCTACTGGGAGATTCCTCTTGACTTTCGTCAGTGTCTAATTATAATGATGCTTCCCTTCATCAAGAATGATTTCTGCAATGGAAGAGAAAGAGAAAGTAGAGATACATGTGTGTTTCAAACTATAATAAGTTATCATTATGATTCAGAGTACGTCGATCAATTGAAATTTGACGGGATATAATGCGCTATTTTCGAGAGCTATCATAATGATACGGTGCTCTTATTAATGCCTCGAACGCCCTTGAAATAAACAAAAAACATCATTCAAAATCGAAATCTTAACGGTGTGTTATATCGTCCCCTTAGATATGAAAGGGTGTATCTGCCACTTTGCAAAGTGGCAGATACATCCTTTCATATCTAAGAGGACGATATATGCTCGGCGACATATTTGGTACAGAAAAAGTAACAATGATTTCGGGAGAATTCTTTATTCTGGATGAATAATATTTACTATACGTCAAGCTGTATACATGATGTTTTGAATGAAACCAACCTTTTATCTCTAGGCGTAGATAGTTTCCGCATGATTAATGCATTTGTCTGGATAATTGATTCTAAAAAGACAGAAAATTAATTATTATAGTGGTATAATATGCTAATTCAATGCTATGAATAATTAAATATGAAGTAACAGTACATTGATATATCAAATTGTTACCTGAAATTATCATTCAAATTTTTTTTGAAATATGTTTTAAACCGCTTTATCTGTTTTCACTAGATGGCGCAGAATGTTGCTAAGAAGCCATTCATCAAACGAGAAACACACATGACCCAGTCGACCATGACAATGGTCTAACAGGTCTAATGGCGCTGTAGCAAAATAAAACAAAATACAGGCTAAAGGCTGCGCAAATACAGGCTAAATTGAGCGAGAAGAAAATCCTGAGGATTGTGAGATGAGTGAGATGAAATTCGAACCCTGGATGTCTGAGGCCGAGCACGCTACCTCTCGTTCACGGAGGCGCCCATAACACTTGATCGGACTGAACAGCGAACATCACCGAGCAATGCCGCTGAAGATCCACATAACATAATATGGTGGAATAACGAACACATTCAGGGCATACACAGTACACAACAAATGCTGATGGATGTATTAGAGAGACACACATGACCCAATCGTCTAAGACATGGGTCTAATGTCCCTATCACACTTGGTCGAACATCACGGGACAACGCCGCCGAGAGCAGCATAGCAAAAACGAGTGACACAAGAACATAAAAAATACTGCCAACAACAACGAGTGAAACAGGAACGAAATAAATACTGACACACACAATGCCAACGACAACGAGTGATATCTGAACAATGTAAAATACCGCGAACAATATAACATACTCACACACACACTGACAGCAACAACGAGTGATCCAAGAACGATGTAAAATACTGACACACACACATCTCCAACGACAACGAGTGATACATGAACGATATGAAATGCTGACACTCACACTGCCAACAACAAAGAATTATCAAAGAATGCTATAAAATACTCATGGACGATGATAAAATACTCACACACACACACACTGACAACAACAACCAATTAACGACATAAAATACTGACGCAAACACTGCCAACGACAACACACTGATAGTGCAGCAGATACAGGCTTATTTTCATAGAAATTGTGCTATTAATGATAAAAGCATGAAATTTGGTACAGTGTTAGAGTATATATCACTAAGCATTTTTAGCTACAGGGCCATTTCAAAATCACTTCCGGTCAGAAACGGTGGCCATTTTTCAAAATGTCTGCCATCGAACATAGATAGGCGATAAATATTTTTCTTGCATCGTTATATAAATGGACAAAAATATTATATATTGCATCCTCACTGATGGTGAATGATATGAATCACTGTTTACTGTCATTGGCTTATCTGTATAATAATGAATTTTCGTTTTGAAGAGCATGTACTCGCCGTGTAGTTTCGTAGAATTGTGATATATTTTGAACACCCAGAAGAAAAGGGCCATGGGGTAGTAGGTGGGTCTATTGATATCAATAGAGTCAACATCTACTCATCTAGTCATATATATATTGAATACAAGTAAAGGTTGGGTATTGACAAAACGTTGTTCATTCGCTCGTTTGTTTGTCCATCCAAAATATCGGCCGGCTGTTTGTGAAATATGTTTTTGATCATTTTTATCACAGGGAAACAAATGTACCATATCTTTTCTTTACACTCTTCCACGACCAAGCAAAGTCAGTTGCCATGATTCCATGGATGTAGTAAGAAAAGCTGTGGGAATAATCAACCCTGGACAAGTATCAATCATAGCCGTGGACCAACGTTTGTACACAATAGCAAAGTAGATACAATGGAGTTGGCCTGATACCTATGGTGAAAATAATATTGTTGTTATCTTTGGTGGTCTTCACATTGCGATGACCATCTTCAAGGTACTCAGTGATCTTCTAGAATGATGTGGATGGACTGCAGCACTGGTACAAGCTGATATTGCCTCTACTGGAGCAGCAGACTCCCTCTTGAAACCGTCACATGTGGCCCACATCAGAAATGACCACCAGGTCACAGTTTGTGCTCTCTTCCTAAGAATGCTTATGTGACATATACAAGTGAATTGACTAATATGCAAATATTCTCTCCTTTAATGACTGGTGTTATAGTACAACCAAGACGTGTCCAAATTTTTACTTCTAGTCCATAATACTACAACTAGAAATTAATATGTTGATCTATGTGCGTGCAATCAAGATATAACACACACGGGACATAGTAGCATTACATGCAAACCATCCTGATGTATGTGAACATTTTCTAAAGGGGGTATTGAAAACTGGTAATAGCTGGTAACTGGCAATAGCTATTGACCAAGCCTACTAACAGAACAATGATGGTTTCAGGCCCAGAGTTATTGAGGAATTTATAGCATCTGGTGATGCCAGAAAAGACACTGACGTACGACACCATGGACAAAATAAACACACACAGAAACGATATTTGAGGGAAATAAAATATTTAATATCGAAAATAGACGATAAGGGTAATCCTTTCTGTGATAACAGCAGTGATCTCCTGGTGGTCGACACCAGATATGTAGTGGACAAAACTATTGCTGATGGTATTCACACCATTGAAATATTGGACAGAAGCAGCATGATGCATATGTGCTCGAAAGGCATATTGATCAAGTGAGGCCAAGAAGTGACTCAATAAAGAGGAACATTTATTCCCCTACTCACAACAACCCCACACAGAGTAAAATCCATATCACAACAGCAGGTTTAATCCTTAAAAAATGACTGTTCCCCTTTCTATAGATTTTATTAGGCATCACAAATTCGAAATGTTGATCTGGATGATTTTTTTCACCATAAAAATTGATCATATCCCCTAGCGCTGTCCAAGATGGGTTCTATGAGAACAGATACTAAATCAGACCTGGTAGACTGCTTGGAAGATCTTGCAGCTGCCCATCTATCTGGCAACGCTCCCACTGGCCTAGCTGTGATAATTGACAGCGCTGCAGCTGTTAGTATGCTTAAACCTGGTTCTGCAACGAAAACATTCCTTGATTTTGTTAACCAACAATTTTTTACTAATATGAAGAATCACGCCTACAACATGCTAACAGAGTAGATATTATTTGCGATAGATATTTTCCAGATATAATTTGAAAACAGAAACTAGACTAAAACGGGCCAAAGGAGTTCGTCGTCGAGTGGAGCCAGCCGCAAGAGTCCCAGGAAACTGATATGAATTTCACCGTCTCAAAGAAAACAAAGAGGAATTGTGCCAATTACCCTTTGTAAACTGACAAAATGATCCTACATGTACCATGATAATGTGCTCTGAAATCTGCCATAGGACACATCCAGATTAGCCTCATGCACTCAAGAAGAGGCGGACACGCGTATTTTCCTTTATCTGGAAGACATTGTTAAGGAAGGCTGCGACAAAGTCACAATACGCACAGTTGATGCAGACGTGGTAGTCGCATTTCAATGTCTGAGTCATATCGAGTTGTGGATTGCATATGGTGTTGGTAAACATGTTAGGTTTCTGGAAATTCATGAGATAACAACAGCATTAGGGCCAAGCAAATGCTTAGCCCTACCATTCTTTCATGCACTTAGTGACTGTGATATAGTATATTTATTCCACGGTAAGGGCAAGAAAACTGCTTGGGCTACATGGAAAAACCTTGATGCTGTGACAGAAGTATTTTGCTCTCTTGGGTCAACATTTCAAAAAACTGAACAATATTTTGAACTAATTAAACAATTTATTGTATTGCTATATGACCGTACAACTACCCATACATGTGTGAATGAGGCCCGAAAAGAGTTATTTGATCAGAAAAGAATAGCCATTGATATAATACCTCTTACTCAGGCTCCTCTGATCCAGCAGGTGAAGGGGCCTACATATCAGGCTGGGTACTTCTGGTCACAATCTTGCATTGTAGCACCAGAAATTCCCTCTCCATCTGCTTGGGGGTGGACCAAGAAAGACACTGGAAAGTGGGATTTTTTTTTGGACATATTTACCCGAAGCAACTGAGGCTTGTAGAGAACTCCTTCGATCTGGGTACAAAAAAAAGATGTTGCGGGCAATGTAAATGTCTCAAAGCTGCTCTCAAGTGTACTGCACTATCTTTCTGTGCAGGAAATTGTGACACGAAATATGTATTTATGTATGACACATTTAACATAATTGCGCTAACAGTGTCACCAAAACCTGACTTTCTATGACAGGATAATGCCGGTCAATGTTAAAGAAAATGATGGATTATCCCCTCAAGATATGTTTATATACGAATAAGTGTGTAATATCTATGACATGTAATTAAGCACTGTGTTTGGAAACATTAATAATAATTATTCACCCATATAACATGTAGTAAAGCTTTGCATCCACGATAACAATATATATAATTGTTTGTTTTGTAATAAATTTGCATGGATCACATTTATTATACATATTTAGTTCATTATCTATGCACAAAAAAAACAAATAAACCTATTTTTTCACTCACAAAACATTGAAAAAGGGCTGTATAAGAAGAAAAATAATCATCGGTGGCGGCCATTTTGAAAAATGACTGCCACCTGCGTCCTGGGACAAATTTGCGAAGGCCCTGTAGCTGAAATGTTTCATACTACCATACTACACATGTGTGCCAAATTTCATGCTTTTATCACAAAAGGCACAATTTATTTGTATATCTGCTGCACTATGAACAAAATAGGACATTATTCCAAACGTAAAGAGCGGATTTGCATTAAACTTTTAACAGATGTGCGTTTCGGGCCAAGGGACAACACCAACGTTTTAGGGAAGATTCGGATTACGATCGTATCACATGAACTGGTAGTAAAATACTAAATTGTATCTAACTGTATATTTATAGTACTACTCATAATCTTACAAATGTTGTGTATGGCTAGACCTAAATGTGAATTAATGAAACAGGTTCAATCTATGACGTCATAGTTGATTATCTGTGATGAAGTTTTACTATATAGTAGCTACTTAATGAATGAATGCAATACTACTACTAATTGCGGCGGAGGTGTGCAGTCTCTGGCTGACAGACTGTCTAGTTATTTATTAAACAGTGGCTAAGCCAAACTCAATATTGTTATCACTTTTAATTTGATAACAAAAGATGCGGTAGATAATTTTATTTCTTTTGATCTAGCTTCAATAGCATTGACTAATTCACCACTAATCAGCTGACACATGACAATCTAGTAAATTAATTATTTCGCTTGTGATATGGATAAATTTATATTATAATTATGGAATCTTGCTTCTTCACATAATAAAACATTGAACTTACCTGATTTGAAGTGATCCTTCAAGTTCATTCTTATCAGTTTGTTCAGCAGTTTAGGTCCAGTATCACCTTTTGACTTTTCTAACCACGTGGTTCGTGTATCCGCTGGAATATTAGCCTCGGCACTGCTCAGATGATATCCAGAGATCGGAGGATCTCCTTTGGCTCTGGTGTCCAGCTTATCTCCCCCCATCATGATCGACTGATCAGATCTCGCTTGATATTCCGTGTATCGTGTGGTTCTCGTATCCAGGTTATTTTGATTTCCAGCCCTGTATGGTGTCTGATGTGCATGTCCCGCCTCATGGGAGATATCTCGTCTGAGTCTCCGCTCTGGATTCTCATCATCCCTGCCCGGCTGTTTTTGAGAGGCCCCCTGATGTGTTAGGTCACGTGTGATCCTGTCTCCCAGTTGTTTTTGAGATGCCTCCTGATGTGCTATGTCACGTGTGATCCTGTCTCCCAGCTGTTTTTGAGATGCCCCCTGATGTTGCAGATCTCGTGTAATCCTGCTGCCGAATCTATTGGGTCTTCTCCTGGTCACCGTCTTATTATGGTGATTATGTCGTACCCGATTCACCGGATTGATACGAAAAGGTACGGGATCCCCAGATACGAAAACTAAAGTCATCACCATCATCGTCACGATCACCATCATCACCCAAATCCTGTCACCTGCCATCGTCAGTGTCACCAAGACTGTGAAAAAATAAAACACACCAGCGTCACGAACATGTGAATTTTTGTCACATAAATGTTAAATAGTTGTATCTGCGATACAATTTTTCAATAATTAAAAGACTAAATAGTGATTTTATTTTGGACCAGTGTCTTAGAAAGTGGGCCAACGTAAATCCAACATTGGAGTGACGTGCTTTGCTTGATGGGCGTCTCTCAAGCGATCCAACAAACACAATTTAATGTTGTATCAATGTTGGGCTAGAATTGTAGACCGACATTGAAACAATACCGTTTCACTGTCTCCAGCAAGTCATTCAAGTGATACCTTAGCACACATGAGACGTTGACCCAATGTTGGGTTAATGCTGTTTCAGCATCGCAGACAGAGGGTCTTGGTAGGGGTCATCCGACCGAATCAAAATGATGCATAATGAGCGATATTGACCTACGTCACACCATTTTTCACTACTGTCCATTACGTCAAATAAATCAACTTTTTTTATTTCAACACATAAACTGACACGGCCAATTAAGGATGATGACGTAAAGCGTTGCTAAAGCACACCGACATGGCGCTGTGCTTTATCATAGCAAATAGGTAGGACATTGTGCTATGCAATAGCACATCGTTAGAGCGTATGCTTTGTTATAGCATATCGGTAGGCGTTGCGCTTTACTATAGCACATCGTAGAGCATTGTGAATTGTTATAGCATATTGGTAGGCGCTGTGCTTTGCTATAGCACATCGGCAGGGCGTTGTGCTGTGTCATTGCACATCGTTATAGCGTTGTGCTTTGCTGTAGCATATCGTTAGAGCGTTGTGCTTTGTTTTGGCATATCTGTAGAGCATTGTGCTTTGCTATAACACATCGTTAGAGCGTATGCTTTGTTATAGCATATCGGTAGGCGTTGCGCTTTACTATAGCACATCGTAGAGCGTTGTGAATTGTTATAGCATATTGGTAGGCGCTGTGCTTTGCTATAGCACATCGGCAGGGCGTTGTGCTTTGTCATTGCACATCGTTATAGCGTTGTGCTTTGCTGTAGCATATCGTTAGAGCGTAGTGCTTTGTTTTGGCATATTTGTAGAGCATTGTGCTTTGCTATAGCACATCGTAGAGCGTTGTACTTTGCTGTAGCACATAAGTAGAGTGTTCTGTCAAGGAGAAAGAATGAAATTGGATAGATTCGTAGATCCGAATGTACGAGGCGCGAAGCGCCGAGTATATTCGGATCTGCGGATATATTGTAATTGAGTTCTTTCTTCGACTTAAAATACACAGAATATGTGCATTTGCTCTAAGATTTGATATAGAAAACACCAATTTCATGCAGTTTCATGGGTAAACCCGTATATTTGTGCCCGACCTGATTAGTACAAAATAACAGTAGATTCGTAGAACCGAATCTACTGTTTTAACAATAGGCTGACGTCACGGGTGTATTTTAAGCTTTGTTATAGCACATCGGTAGAGCATTGTTCTTCGCTATATTTGCCGCCTGTCGCAAAAGTTGAATCCCCGCTTGGGGCAGATAGGTTCAGATGTTTTTGTCTTTGGGCAAGGCATTGCGGCTCTATGTGCTTTACATCACTCAGATGTAAATGAACACGTGGTGTGCAGATATCGCAGTGTGTAGGTCAAATTCCTAGATCTGTTGTTTTTTTCTCGCAGGCGTGTAATCTCCCTGGGGAGTTGCTATGGCGCACGAACGAGCAGTTTCCAGTAACCAGGCGTTAACAAATAGAATTTGGCTGATAGGTATCCTAATATCTTTACTTTGAACAGAGTTATATTAACTATGGTACAGATTGTGAAATGCTGTCCTCTCTTTCTGAATAGAAACTCTACCGCACATATTTTAACTAAATTATTGACCCGCTTTTAATACATATACTGTGATATTTCTTATCTGTGATACGTTTGTATGTATGTAATATACAATAGAATATGTTTTCCTCACTTGTGGGGGTTTTAATGCATAAATAAATAATTGAATAAATAAATGTCTGACGCTATAGTTTTCTGGCACTCGTGATCAAACAAATGAAATATTATTTGATCGAATGAACAATTATTTTATAATAAATCTGACATGTGAACTATTTGTTCTTTAATGTCACGATGGGTTGCACACTTCGTTAGAGACCGAATGACGTCATCATAGAAAAGGGTGCAGTCAGCCAAACCAAATAAACTTAGTGTGATCAAGGAGCTGTTCTAGTATTCTTGGTATGATATAGTCAAACAGTAACGTTGCATCTCATTCGTAGTTTTAAATCTGCACGATTGATTGATTGATTGATTGATTGATTGATTGATTGATTGATTGATTAATTGATTGATTGATTGATTGATTGATTGATTGATTGATCGATTGATTGATTGATTGATTGATTAATTGATTGATTGATTGATTGATTGATTGATTGATTGATTGATTGATTGATTGATTGATTGATTGATTGATCGATCGATTGATCGATTGATTGATTGATTGATTGATTGATTGATTGATTGATTGATTGATTGATTGATTGATTGATTGATTGATTGATTGATTGATTGATTGATTGATTGATTGATTGATTGATTGATTGATTGATTGATTGATTGTTTGATTGATTGATTGATTGATTGATTGATTGATTGAAGCTCATATATTGCAAGAGGAGATGTAAGTAAGACAGCTTGCAGTAAATTAAAAATGGAGGGGGGGAGGGCACGTCTATTTGTCACATTGTCAAGACATGGTTCATTTAGCATGTACATTTTTACATGGAAGTCAGAATATTATAGCCTGTGTTTCAGTTAAAATATACAATGTTGAAAATAAACGTAGGACGGAGAAGGTCACAAACAACATGTGGAAAAAGCGGTCAATATCATGCATCCCCTCCCCATTATCTGTAAAAACAATTGGGCCATGGAGCCGCCCACGCTGCCCGGTATATTCACATACATGCTTCAAAATGACATCAATCACTATAAGTTTTTGCTGTGAACAGAGACGAGCTATATTATTTCTCTTTCTCCTGTGATTTAGCTATGCTGGAAATCAAGTCTGCATAATTCCCACTAGCACGCCATTTAAATAGGTGGAATATTGTTTTATAGTCACTTTATTGAATTACAACTTAAAACTAGACAGGTCGGGAAAATACATAAGAAGGAAAGTTTCTCATTTTGCAAAGTCATGATCTAACTGAGACACTATGTATCTAACTGGGACACTCAGTGTCTAACCGGGACACTCAGGATCTAACTGTGACACTCAGCATCTAACTCGGACACTCAGGATCTAACCGGGACACTCAGGATCTAACCGGGACACTCAGGATTTAACCGGGACACTCAGGATCTAACCGGGACACTCAGGATCTAACCGGGACACTCAGGATCTAACCGGGACACTCAGGATCTAACCGGGACACTCAGGATCTAACCGGGACACTCAGGATCTAACTGGGACACTCAGGATCTAACCGGGACACTCAGGATCTAACCGGGACACTCAGGATTTAACCGGGACACTCAGGATCTAACCGGGACACTCAGGATCTAACCGGGACACTCAGCATCTAACCGGGAAACTCAGGATCTAACTGGGACACACGTGATGTAAACTGGGAGACTCAGTATCTAACTGTGACACTCAGATTATAACTGGGACACTATGTATCTAACTGGAACACTCAAGATCTAGCTGGGACAATCATGATCTAACTGGGACACTCAGTATCTAACTGTGACACTCAGATTATAACTGGGACACTCAGTGTCTAACCGGGACACTCAGGATTTAACCGGGACACTCAGGATCTAACCGGGACACTCAGGATCTAACTGGGACACTCAGGATTTAACTGGGACACTCAGGATCTAACCGGGGCACTCAGGATCTAAACGGGACACACAGGATCTAACCGGGACACTCAGGATTTAACCGGGACACTCAGGATCTAACTGTGACACTCAGGATCTAACTGGGACACTCAGGATCTAACCGGGACACTCAGGATCTAACCCGGGCACTCAGGATTTAACCGGGACACTCAGGATCTAACCGGGACACTCAGGATCTAACTGGGACACTCAGGATCTAAGCGGGACACTCAGGATCTAACCGGGACACTCAGGATCTAACCCGGGCACTCAGGATTTAACCGGGACACTCAGGATCTAACCGGGACACTCAGGATCTAACTGGGACACTCAGGATCTAACCGGGACACTCAGGATCTAACCGGGACACTCAGGATCTAACCGGGACACTCAGGATCTAACTGTGACACTCAGGATCTAACTGGGACACTCAGCATCTAACCGGGACACTCAGGATCTAACTGGGACACACGTGATGTAAACTGGGAGACTCAGATTATAACTGGGACACTCAGCATCCAACCGGGACACTTAGGATCTAACTGGGACAATCATGATCTAGCTGGGACACTCAGTATCTAACTGTGACACTCAGATTATAACTGGGACACTCAGTGTCTAACCGGGACACTCAGGATCTAACTGGGACACACGTGATGTAACTGGGATACTCAGTATCTAGCTGTAACACTCAGGATCTAACTGAGACACTCAGCATCTAAACGGGACACTCAGGATCTAACCGGGACACACAGGATCTAACCGGGACACTCAGAATCTAACCGGGACACTCAGGATCTAACCGGGACACTCAGTGTCTAACCGGGAAGCTCAGGATCTAACTGGGACACACGTGATGTAAACTGGGAGACTCAGATTATAACTGGGACACTCAGCATCCAACCGGGACACTTAGGATCTAACTGGGACAATCATGATCTAGCTGGGACACTCAGTATCTAACTGTGACACTCAGATTATAACTGGGACACTCAGTGTCTAACCGGGACACTCAGGATCTAACTGGGACACACGTGATGTAACTGGGATACTCAGTATCTAGCTGTAACACTCAGGATCTAACTGAGACACTCAGCATCTAACCGGGACACTCAGGATCTAACTGGGACACACGTGATGTAAACTGGGACACTCAGGGTCTAACTGGGACACACGTGATGTAAACTGGGACACTCAGGGTCTAACTGGGACACTCAGATTATAACTGGGACACTCAGCATCTAACCGGGACACTCAGGATCTAACTGGGACACTCAGCATCTAACCGGGACACTCAGGATCTAACTGGGACACTCAGCATCTAACCGGAACACTCAGGATCTAACTGGGACACTCAGGATCTAACCGGGACACTCAGGATTTAACCGGGACACTCAGGATCTAACCAGGACACTCAGTGTCTAACCGGGAAACTCAGGATCTAATCGGGACACTCAGGATCTAACCGGGACACTCAGGATCTAACCGGGACACTCAGGATCTAACCGAGACACTCAGGATCTAACCGGGACACTCAGGATCTAACCGGGACACTCAGGATCTAACTGTGACACTCAGGATCTAACTGGGACACTCAGCATCTAACCGGGACACTCAGGATCTAACCGGGACACACAGGATCTAACCGGGACACTCAGGATCTAACCGGGACACTCAGGATCTAACCGGGACACTCAGGATCTAACCGGGACACTCAGTGTCTAACCGGGAAACTCAGGATCTAACTGGGACACACGTGATGTAAACTGGGAGACTCAGATTATAACTGGGACACTCAGCATCTAACCGGGACACTCAGGATCTAACTGGGACAATCATGATCTAACTGGGGCACTCAGTATCTAACTGTGACACTCAGATTATAACTGGGACACTCAGTGTCTAACCGGGACACTCAGGATCTAACTGGGACACACGTGATGTAACTGGGATACTCAGTATCTAGCTGTAACACTCAGGATCTAACTGAGACACTCAGCATCTAACCGGGACACTCAGGATCTAACTGGGACACACGTGATGTAAACTGGGACACTCAGGGTCTAACTGGGACACACTTGATGTAAACTGGGACACTCAGGGTCTAACTGGGACACTCAGATTATAACTGGGACACTCAGCATCTAACCGGGACACTCAGGATCTAACTGGGACACTCAGCATCTAACCGGGACACTCAGGATCTAACTGGGACACTCAGGATCTAACCGGGACACTCAGGATTTAACCGGGACACTCAGGATCTAACCGGGACACTCAGTGTCTAGCCGGGAAACTCAGGATCTAATCGGGACACTCAGGATCTAACCGGGACACTCAGGATCTAACCGGGACACACGTGATGTAAACTGGGAGACTCAGTATCTGACTGTAACACTCAGGTTAAAACTGAGACACTCAGCATTTAACTGTGCCACTCAAAATCCAACTGGGACACTCAGTATCTAATTGTAATATTCAGTATCTTACTGTGACACTTAGGATCTAACTGGAAGACTCAGTATATAACTCGAGCACTCAAGATCTAACTGGAACACTGGTGATCTAACTAGGACATTCAGGAAAAAAACTGTGACACTCAGAATCAAAGTGGGACATTCAGGCTCTAACTGGGACACTGAGGATCTAACTGGGACACTTATATCTAGCTGGGACACTCAAGATCTAACTTGGACACTTGGGATCTAACTGAGAAACTCAGGATCTGACTGGGACACTCAAAAAATAACTGGGATAGATAGGATTTAACTGCAACACTCAAGGTCTAACTGGGACACTCGGGATCTAACTGGGATCCTCAGAAAAATAACAGGGACACTTTAAATCTAACTAGGACACTTAAAAACAAATGGGACACCCATAATCTAACTGGAACACTCATGATCTAACCGGGACACTCATAATCTAACTGGGACACTCAAGATCTAGTTGAGACACTTAGGATCTAACTGGGACATTCATGA
Organism: Flabesymbios commensalis; assembly: GCA_964017125.1. NCBI lineage: Eukaryota > Metazoa > Annelida > Polychaeta > Terebellida > Flabelligeridae > Flabesymbios > Flabesymbios commensalis. The sequence continues at coordinate 95,483,908 of OZ024905.1, read as the reverse complement.
TCTAACTGGAACACTCTAGATCTGAATGGGACACTCATGATCTAGCTGGGATACTCAGGATCTAGCTGGGACAATCAAGATTTAATTGGCACAATCAGGATCTAACTGGTACACTCGTGATCTAACCGGGACACTTAGTATCTAACTGTAACACTCAAGATCCAACTGGGACAATCAAGATCTAATTGGCACAATCAGGATCTAACTGGTACACTCGTGATCTAACCGGGACACTAAGTATCTAACTGTAACACTCAAGATCCAACTGGGACAATCAAGATCTAATTGGCACAATCAGGATCTAACTGGTACACTCGTGATCTAACCGGGACACTAAGTATCTAACTGTAAGACTCAAGACCTAGCTGGGACAATCAAGATCTAATTGGCACAATCAGGATCTAACTGGTACACTCGTGATCTAGCCGGGACACTAAGTATCTAACTGTAACACTCAAGATCCAACTGGGACAATCAAGATCTAATTGGCACAATCAGGATCTAACTGGTACACTCGTGATCTAACCGGGACACTAAGTATCTAACTGTAACACTCAAGATCCAACTGGGACAATCAAGATCTAATTGGCACAATCAGGATCTAACTGGTACACTCGTGATCTAACCGGGACACTAAGTATCTAACTGTAACACTCAAGACCTAGCTGGGACAATCAAGATCTAATTGGCACAATCAGGATCTAACTGGTACACTCGTGATCTAACCGGGACACTAAGTATCTAACTGTAACACTCAAGATCCAACTGGGACAATCAAGATCTAATTGGCACAATCAGGATCTAACTGGTACACTCGTGATCTAACCGGGACACTAAGTATCTAACTGTAAGACTCAAGACCTAGCTGGGACAATCAAGATCTAATTAGGACAATCATGATCTAACTTGGAAACTCAGGGTGCAACTGTAAAATTCAGGATCTAACTGGAACACTCATTATCTAACTAGGACACTCATGATCTAACTGGGACACTCATGATCTAACTGCGACACTCCGGAAATAACTGTGACACTCAGAAAATTACTGAGACACTCAGTATCTAACCAGGACACTCAGTATCTAGCAGGGATACTCAGTATATAACTGGAACACTCAAGATCTAATTAGGACACTCATGATCTAACTGGGGAACCCAGGTTCTAACTAGAACATTCAGGATCTCACTTGAACACTCAGTATCTAACTAGGACACTCTAGAAATAGCTGGGACACTCTGGATCTAACTGGGGCACTCCGGATCCAACTGGGAGACTCAGTATCTAACTAAAACACTCAGGAAAAAAACTGGGGCACACAGGATGGATATATCTGGGACACTCAGGATCTAATTGGGACACTCATGAAATAACTTGGACACGCAGGAAATAACTGGGATACTTAGGATCTAATGGGGGCATTCAGGATCTAACAGGAACACTCATGATCTGACTGAAACACTCAGGAACTAACTGGGGCACTCAGGATCTATATATGACACTCAGGCAATAACTGGGACACTCATGATTTAACTGAGACGTTCAGGATCTAATTGAGACACTCAAGATATAACTAGGACACTCAGGATCTAACTAGGACACTCAATATCTAAATGCGTATAATGTGGTAGACTATAAATCAGATAGGTAATGTAAACATTGGGGATATTTATATGTGCTTATGTTGTAAACATACGTATGTGTACCAGCGTACCATCTTTATATTGTCAGTGAGCAGTTCAGCATATAATCATGGGCATTGTAAATACTGTGGGGTTTCCCCTTCTACTCCGACACTGTGCATCAAATATATATATATGTAAATATATATATATATATATATATATATATATATTTATTTATTTATACGTATATATACGTATATATACGTGCACGTGATTTATACCTGGATCTAGATCTATATCTGGATCAGGATAGTCCAGTATCAGGAAGATATGTCAGACCAGCAATCAACATCTATGATTGATTAATCATATTAATGTAGAGCCTACATGTATCTTTCAGCTCATAATCTACGTCCTCGGCGGTGGAAGGTTAATTCACTTTAAGGTCTAAGTAAACGGAAATGCGAAGTTTTTATAATATACCTATTGTAATTTGTCAAATTAACTCTCACAGTAAAAAAGAGTAAATCTATTTATAATGGCCGTAGACCCATAACATAGGTATTCGAATGAATCGGAAAGAGCTAACTAAGACATTTATGATGATTTTATATGAAAAAAACCCTTTGGTCCCGATGTTTTTTACAAATTATTTGAGTCCTTTATGGGTTAAACATGTCTATAGCCGTTTTTTACTTTGTATTTGTCCCTCAAGCAGGATAATTTGAAGCAGAAATCAGCATCAAACTAACTAGATTGGCAGATGTTTTGGTTGGCAAATTATGCATTGTTTATGATAGTAATTTTGACCCATTTGAAGTTGTGACTCGTGCAGCGAAACACAGCTTCAAGTGTGTAAAATTTAAATTTTATAATGTTTCTCTTAAGGGGTTCAAGTGTACTAATTGAAAAAGTCTTCATGTTTTTTTTAATGTAAGACCAAATATTGGACGTTCTAATTATGTCATTCTAATTGCTATGTGATTAAATACAATTATTCTAACTCTCAATAACCGCTAATTATTATGTTAATATATTTTTTAAATGATTAAAGTAGTGATTGGCCATATGAGGACAACCATAATACAAAACATACGATGTGATAAACTACCATCAAATATTAAATTCTTTGAAACACTACGGCTGTACATTCTTGTATGAAAGAAAATAATGATTTTTGCAGAAATATTAAAAGTGAAGGCTTACACTAACCTGCCAACGTTGACGTAGTGGTCTCTGCAAATGCGTCCCCAAAAATGACAAGGACCAGTCGTGCAGTACTCAGTCGTCACAAGTATAGAGGTCAGTAGCTTCAAACAAAATTAAATAACTCTTTCCCGGAAATGCACCGGTATAATTCAATTGTTATGAAATAGCAGGCGGTGCTCAGCGTGTTATCATACGCAAGCGATCCAAGTGAATTTCAGCCTATTTGTAGAATGTCATTTCAAAGCCAGCGTCATTTATTTAAAATAAAGTGAAAATATTAGTCGACTCAGCTGCATTATACGGATGATGTGGTTGTCACTGAGGCTGAGACACCGAGTGGACATTTTACAGCTAGATTACTACCGGGTACGACTGAGATTGGGCCTGGCAAAGTGCCTCAGTGGTAACTCTTTCAACACTACTGCCCAGTATAATCGTTTCTAACCGTATTTATTTCTCTTAAAACTCGTCCTTGGGATTGAAAATTTGGCTTCCACAAGCAATATTCAATAAACATTGTATTCCCATTTTGACAAATCCAAGTATTTTTCAACCACTTTAATTCACGCGAGCCACACTTTGAAGTAGATGTAAAATTAATTGTATAAGCTGTAATTAAAGAGTTAACCTCGCCGTTATTGTTTGCTTTGTTCCAACACATTTTCAATGATGCAGCAGCGTTGCAGATTACGGGCTACCATTCATTCAACGCTGGGTCTACACTTTAGTTCGGTGGTTACTGAATCAACAAATTCCCATTCGCCTTGAGCAATCACCCGGGGTTCGGTTCTCGGTCTCGGCAGTTTGAAGGCAACAAAAAATGTTTCTTCCCCATCCACGTGTGAAAATCAGTATTGTGGGGAGCCTCTGTGACCGAGAGGTAGCGTGCTCGGCCTCAGACCGCCAGGGCTCGAATTTCGAATCCTGTGTCTGGAGGACAGTGTCATCTCAATCATCTCAGCATCCTCAAGAGGTTCTCCTGGCCCAGTTTAGCCTATATGTGCACAAAGGTGGCCTAAAGCCCGATTCATTTCATTTCATTTTGAGCAATCACCACCTCTCAGCGAATGAAAACTACACAGCTTTATGAATATAGCCAATCACAATGCATGCAAGGTGGTCTCAAAACATCCAGATTAATAAGGATTGACAATGCTGCATCAACACTTAAAAAGGTAAATTAACCCTTTAAGCCCTCACGATGCATTAACCCTTTCACCACTGAAGCCCGTTTTTGTTTGCTGAATGCCATAGCATTCAGCACATAAAAACGGGGTTCAGTGGTGAAAGGGTTAAAGCATCATTTTACACCTCTGAAAATAGACTTATTTTTCATACAACCAAGGATTTTTGAATGAAAATTTCCATGAAACTGGTTTACTAATTCATGGCAGTTTTCTTTATTTTTTTCACCCACTTCGAGTCATCTTCATCCACTACAAGTCGAGGATTGCGACAGCAATTCACGGCTTGTAGTGGATGAAGATGACAATGCAAAGTCAGGATTGAAAGGGTTAAATAAATTAAATAATTTTATTTTTTTACCGATTTCTAGTTGTGTCTCGCTACCGCAACCCACAGGGCGCGGGCCCTAGGGTAGTGGTTAGCACCGCTGCCTTCCACGCCAGAGTTCGGGGTTCGGTTCCCGGTCTCGGCGGTTTAAAAAAAACAAAAAATGTTTCTTCCCCATCCACGTGTGAAAGTCAGTATTGTGGGGAGCCTCCGTGACCGAGAGGTAGCGTGCTCGGCCTCAGACCGCCAGGGCGCAAATTTCGAATCCTGTATCTGGAGGACAGTGTCATCTCAATCATTTCACCATCCTCAGGAGGTTCTCCCCAGTTTAGCCTATATGTGCACAAAGGTGGCCTAAAGCCCGATTCATTTCATTTTTACCGCAACCCACAATTTCAAAATGGTGAAAATTACTCAAATGAAATTGGAGACATTTCCTGATGTTTATATATACTGATTTCGTTCCCAATAATAATACACTCTTTGCACGAGTTTGCACGTGAACATTAGTCTAAGCAAAACAGTTCAGCTTTGGTCACTGTGTGGCGTGTTGCTATTGACAAGTGTGTACCATTAGTCTGAACAAAACAGTTCAGCTTTGGTCACTGTGTGGCGTGTTGTTATTGAAAAGGGTGTATTGTCTGGGTATTGAGTAATGACTGTTATTTTTTTTACAAAGGCAAAATAGGTCATGCTTTCGTAAAATCTTGACGACTTGTTTTGAATAAAATTCCTTCAATATATCTGTATATTTCATCAAAATAAGGACGTTATTGGATTCCATGGGATATTATATTAGGGTATTTTGTATTCACGTCAGGTGTGACAATTATCCACTTATCAAGGTAATGTAACATTTGAAGTATAGCTGGGCGTTAAGACAAACTCTTTAACCCTTTGACTTCCAGGCCGGGGTGCATGCCAGGATCCAGATATACTGGTGTACGATTTCTATTTTTCGACATTTGAAGCTGGAATTGCTAACGCAATTTCCAGCTTCAAATGACGAAAAATACATAAATGTAGTATATATTCGACGAAAATTTGTGTCATTTTATGGTTACGTTCATTGACGAATGACGACGGAAATTTCCGTCACGTATGGTAGTGAAAAGGTTAAAAAAACTTTTGCATTTAAAATTATTTCAACTTGAAATTATGCATCATTCCCGCCCATTCTTTGCCATTTTAGCCTATACAGTGCACAGCTATAGTCTAAATTAACATCAACTTATTCACTTGATCGTATTTATCACTGTTGATGCTAAGCGGACAACAGAACCGGCGGCATCACTGTTGATGTACATGGTATGCGGACAACAGAACCGGCAATTTCAAAACTTGTATTATGTATATGTGGTATGTGCATATTATTCATTTTGTTCAATCTACTATCTAAACTCTGGACAGAAAGGGGCTAATTATTTACATGCCTAAAATTATCTATGATGTATTAAGTTGTTCTGGACAAGAAAGAGTTAATAATAACATGCCTAAAATCTCATTATTTGTTTAATAATTTTATAAATATCAAGTGTAAAAGTTTAACTGCGGTACGAAATCCTCTTATTTTATTAGAGAATTGTCTATTGAATATTAACAATTCAAAATATGATGGATAACGCATATATTGGTCGTTAGCAGGCAGAGGGTTAAACCACGAGCCTCGTGTCTGATTGACACTGCGACTGTCAACATGGTCAACGTCGATCCAGGGCTGTATCGATTATCGAGTTTTGATTGATCGATCGACTTATCCAACTGTTGTTTTAACATACTTAAAAATGCTCAACGTTTACTTCAATCTATGTTTTTTTTTGCTGAGCAATATGAGTGATGGATATTATGGTTTAGAATATCGGGTATTATGTGCATTAATACTAATTATGTTAGACTTTATGTTTGTCTTCCAAATATGAACATTTGGAAAAGAAATAGGCGTTGCATTTGCCTGATTGTGTGTATTTTGTTCTAAATTGTACATATAATATGTATTTTTTAGCCACTTGAAGTTGTGAGTCGCGGAAGCGAGACACAACTTCAATCAGATATAAAGTTACATTACAATAAATATTAAATATAAAGTTAAATTATATAATGTAGCTGATTGGGGTGAATAATCAACCCTCCGTGGAGACCATTTTGCGTTGGTGCTCTTTACAATATGATAATTTCATCATGTTCATAACAATTTTCACGACGAGGCTTGATAATTAGAAATTAATGACAACTCAATGAGATATGCATTCCTATCCACGCATGTGAACGCGCGAGTTCAATGTAAGCTGATCCATATTTGACAGTTCCCATACTCAACGTGCTCAATAGAGTGAGGTGTTGTGTACTTGGACGATGAACCGGGAAGTTTGTCTTGCTATGATTTCAAACACGAATCGGTCGCCGGGTATCAAGACGAGGTTGTGCCAACGTCACAGGTATAGGATCAGCACTGTGCCAATAGGGGCTTTGTGTTATTGGCTGCCACCATAATATATATATGCCCGTTCATGCGAGATCCCCATGAATGAGAGGTGCACTTCATGCGAGGTTTCGAACCTCTTCAAAACATTCTTAAAAACGATGATTTTTCGGAAAATTTCCATTGAGGCGCAATTCCATTACCTTCTAGTAACAAATATAGACGGTGTTTCACGTCATCTGCTGGTAAATTGTCAAGCAGCACCCGTCATTCAGTTGTGGTGTCGAGTACAACACTTGGGCCGGGACTCCGTTTGATGAAAATTGTCAATTTTGTCAATTTTTAACATTTAATTTATATGAAGCTATATAGCCTACTGATCTTAAATAATATACAAAAATATAAAAACAAAACAATGTTGAAGCACCAATTGTTTGCTCAACGCTGCGGGATACACTATTTCAATAAAAAAAATTAAACATCAAGTCTCATTAACCCTTTAACCGCCGGTGCCGCATATATTCGGGTTTTCATTTTTTATTAACACACTAAGTACTACCTTTTAAACATGTTAAAGATAAAATGTGACATCAATCAGCAATATTTGAAAACAGTTGACCTCCATTTTGTCAAATCTGAATAATTTTCACTCACTTGAAGTTGTGGATCGCGTCAGCGAGACACAACTTCAAGTGGGTGAAAATTTAGATTGAATAATTTGGCGGTTAAAGGGTTAATTATGTTAACAGCATTACTGATTACTGATTACTGATTACTGCTTACTGCTTACTGACGACTAAAGTCGATCCCCGCGCAAAAAAGTTTGAAAGGATCATAGTCGTGCGTAGGACCTAAAGGGTTAAATCAAGGTGTTTAGAGAATAGAGCTTCAGTTTGTACTTTTGTTATGTATTTCATTATATATGTATTTTATTATTCTTTGTGACGAAGAGCATGTAAACATTGTGAAGCTTACCTATATGATATAATGGACAGATATCTCAGCACCAATTTGGTCTACATTATTTTTTCTGATGAAAAAAAATGTTTCGAATAATTATGTCACTATCATTCACTCGGACAAATGAATCCTGAATTTCGAGTTCAAATGTTTTCTATTTCTTGGCCGGTTTTAGATAATGTTATAATAATTCGTTTCAAAACTGGACAAGGGATTATTCGATCTGTAGCTCCAGGACTATATACATCAGCACACATATTATGTGTGAGGGACGTCGATACACTGGTTTCAACCTTAACTCGACGAGGCCGTCATTGACGTGATCGCCTGGTCATATTGAGAAGGGAGAAGTAATGCTGTTTCTCTAAAAAACCCACACAGGAACAGCGGGGTTCGAACCCGGAACGCATGCATGACTGGCGAGTCAGTCAGGTGCTCTACCTCTAGCCATTGCACCACGTCCCTTCCCTGCACCCATAACATAGGTTTGCTAAGGATTAAAGTAGGTGGGTCGTCACGATTCGCCTAGCCAAAGGTGTGGGCCCACCAGCATGCGCAGCGTGGGCAGCGTTCTGAGGAGTGGGGCCGTCATAAGGTAAATATTGTTGATCAGTGAAACGAGACGACTCACCTGATTTAACTCTTAAAACGCTGAAACATTTGAATAAGCCATGGAGAGTAATGCGGCCAGGTGAACACAAAACATTTGTATAACATTTGTACAACGCCGGCCCAACGTCTTCAACGTTGGGGTCCAAGATTGTACACATGTTATACAAATGTTTTGTGTTTACTGGAGGGGGTCGTCTTTAGACGTCAGAATCTGACGTTTCAAATCGATCCCCACGCGCTGTAAGGGTTGAATTACTTGAAATCATTTGTATGTCATGATAAAAACTCTAATATAGATGTTATAAATACAAAAATAAAGATAACAAATTGATAAGAAATAGACAACAAATATATACAACTAGACAACAAATAGATGACAAATAGACAACAAATAGATAACAAACAAACAACAAGTAGACAACAAATAGATAAAATATAGATAACAAATAGATAACAAATATATAACAAATAAATAACAAAAATATAACAAACAGATAACAAATAGACAACAAATAGAAAATAAATAGATGACAAATAGATAACAAACATACAACAAAAAGCGACAAATACATAACAATTGGATAACAAATAGGAAATAAATAGATAACAAGTAGATAACAAATATATCGCACATATTTAATAGATAAAAAAAATAATAACAAATGGATAAGAAGTAGGCAACAAATGGACAAAAAATCATTAACATTTCGGTACTTGAGCTGCTGGAGCCGTATTCTCGTACAAGTTACGATATATCGCAGGCTTCTGATTGGTCGAGATGGCCATCTCGACCAATCAGAAGCCTGCGATATATCGTAACTTGTACGAGAATACGGGCTCTGGTCCACAAACTTCTGTCACTCGACAGGGGGAAAACCCCAGCAATGTTCTAACAATCCCAGTTAGCAAGTTATAAAGCTATTAACCTATCCACATTTCAGGGTCACGAATCAGTCCTCAACCAACAATTAACACACACTCACCCAATGCTGGTTGAATGCTGGGCGATCGGTGCAGCAGATGGCCCAGCATTAAACCAACATTGGGCCACAGTCTGTTGTCTACTGCGTCACACCAATTCACCAACTTAATGCACTCTGTAGATATGATCAACGACTGGAATGGGTGTGTGATGTTAAGGTAGAGTGATTGTCTGTTATCAAACTAGTGGAAATTCCAGAAGCTATAGACAAGTTAATAAATAATTGTATTTCCTTGTCAGCTGCAGGTAAGCAGACCGAATTCACCCAATGCCGGGCCAATATTTACTCAGTGGCGCACTAGCCCATCCCACACGAGGAGTGGACCCCCTGCCGCAGTGATGTTGGGCCAGCGTCCCAGGAGATGTGCCAACACCAGGCCTACATCGGGTCAATGTTTCCGAGCTAGTTACACTGTTGCTTACTATCTGCGACGCTGGCCAAGCATTAAAACAACTGATTCCAGGCCTCATGCTAACTGGGCTTGGCTCTTCTTTGACTAGTAATGACGGGAGATGACGTCACGAGAGGTTACACCGTGACCAAATACCCGATGACCCTAGCCAGCATGATACATTGCACCGCTGTTGGTTCATTCTTGGGCCAGGTTCGCAAAATGTGATGAAACATTGAACCAATTATTTGGAAATCAGATGTGCTTGATGTGTCTAATGGACACATACATGTATATGATAAATGAACCCAGAAAACACTACATATTAAAACAACGCTGGCTTAACATTGGGCTAGCATCGTAGACGTTGGCCCAGCACTAATACAGCATTGATTCAATGTGTCGTGTTCGCAGGGACGCAATACGTAGGTATTTCTATATAATAAACCCTTTAAGTCCTCACGATGCACAAAAACATCATTTTACATCCCTAAAAACTGACTTGATTTTCTTACGACTAGAGGTTTTAAATAGAAAATTTCCATGAAACTGTTTACCAATACATATAAATTTTCGTTAATATGTCACCCTCTTCAAGTCATCTCATCCACTACAAGTCGAGAATTGCGACAGCAATTCGCGGCTTGTAGTGGATGCAGATGACAATGGTAAATTCAGGCCTGAAAGGGTTAACGCTCATACTGCCAGTCTGTAGACGTTTAGATCCTTTGTTGTTACATCGTCACCCGGGTATTAAAAGGTCGTAGCTGCACCTTTGCAGAGTGGCAGATACGACCTTTTAATACCAGACCTACGTATGTATATAGAGTGAACCATTAACCCTTGAAGCGCTGAATTTTTTTTATAAAAACCTTGGAGACCAAAGGGTTTATTTCATTTTTATATCATCATAAATGTCTTATTCAGCTCTTTCCGATTCATTTGAATACCTGTGTTATGGGTCTACGGCCATTAGAAATATTTTTTCTCCTACAGTGCAGGGATCGGCTTTAGACGTCAGAATCTGACGTCTGCAGACATCAGGTTATGACGACTAAAGTCGATCCCCGCGCTGTAAAGGTTGATGTATTAGTTTATAGACGTTTATCAGGTTTATGATATTTGTGTTTGGCCATCAAAGAATAACATTTTGAAGGAGTAATGAATTATAAGTGTTAGATTGGCATATTATAAATGTTTTACTCCAAGTGTACATAGGTGAGACCTTTGACCCACTTAAATGTGTAAAAATAATTACATATCTGAATTATATATGCAATTTAACGAATGCTGCACATTAACCAATAAACACATATACTATTAAAACGTTTGGAGAGAGGGAACATAATTACTGTAATCGCCCAGTCGTTCAAGTCACTCACTCAAGTCTAGACAGCAGTGGAAACCGCCCAGCACATAGCAGATAATGACCCTATAGTGTACCAGAGTTAAAATAGCATTATACCAGCACAATTTCCTTTATTGTATGCCCTGATTGAAAGCACTATCCATTTATTAACCCTTAGAGCACTGAGCCAAGAAATTTAAATTTTCAGCCACTTGAAGCTGTGTCTCGCTACCGCGATCCACAACTTCAAGTGACTAAAAATTAGTTTAATTTGCAAAATCTAGGTTGAAATGTATATGATTATCATAAATTTAAGACATATTTAATTTTTAAACCTGGTTATTCAAGACCATTAAAATATGAGAAAACAATAGTATTGTTAACTGTAGTCGACATCAGTGTGCTTAGGGTTAATACTAACTAGATACACCATAGCAATAACGAGAGAGGGAAGGAGCTTGATATTTCTCAGAAAAACCTGTATCTAGCAGGAAATGAGCCCGAGCGATTGACAGCGGCTCTTGTGAAGCCCATTGCAAAGCTATTGTAAAGCCCATTGTAAAGCTATTGTAAAGTTAATTATGAAACTGTTTTAAAGCTAATTCTAAAGCTGTCGTATAGCTAATTACCTATTTTGCGAAAATATATGTGATTAAAATCTGTGAATTTTGAAATGTTATTACTTTTGTATAGCGTTCTATATTCTGATAATAATATTATTGTCAAGCGAAGAAATATAATTAAATACGGAGTAATTTTGTTATCGAACTAGTGGAAAGTCTAGAAGCTATAGACAAGTTAATAAATAATTGTATTTCCTTGTCAACTGCCCCGCAGACACAAAACGTTGAATCAACGTTGGTTTAACGTTGATCCACCGTCTACGACGTTGGACCAACGTTAAATCAGCGTTGATTCAACGTCTTGTGTCTGCTGGGTGGTAAGCAGACCGAATTCACCCAATGCCGGGCCAATATTTACTCAGTGGCGCACTAGCCCATCCCACACGACGAGTGGACCCCCTTCCGCAGCGATCTTGGGCCAGCGTCCCAGCAGATGTGCCAGCAGCAGTCCTACATCGGGTCAATGTCTGTGTTCCGAGTTAGTTACACTGTTGTTTTAATCGTTATTTATTTATTTATTTATTTATTTATTTGTTTATTACTTTATTTAGTTTTTTTTTTTTTTTTTTTTTTTTTTTATTTATCTACCTTTTTATATAAATCCTTTATTTATATAAATCCTTTATTTATATAAATCCTTTATTTATTTAAATCCTTTATTTTTTAGATCCTTTATTTATTCGGATCCCTTATTATAAGGATCCTTATTTATTTGGATTTTTATTTATTTTGACCCTCATTTATTTGGATTTTTATTTATTTGGATCCTTATTTATTTGGATCCTTATTCATTTGGATTTTTATTTGTTTTGATCCTTATTTATTCAGATCCTTATTTATTCTGATCCTTTTTTATTTTGATCCTTATTTATTTAGATCTTTATTTGGATCCTCTTATATTTGAATCCTTATTTATTTAGATCCTTATTTATTTGGATCCTTATTTATTTGGATTCTTATTTATTTGGATCCTTATTTATTTGGATCCTCATTTATTTGGATCCTTATTTATTTGGATCCTTATTTATTTAGATCCTTGTTTATTTGGATCCTTGTTTATTTGGATCCTCATTTATTTGGATCCTCATTTATTTGGATACCTACCTACCCACCTACCCACCTACCTACCTACCTACCTACCTACCTACCTACCTACCTACCTACCTACCTACCTACCTACCTACCTACCTACCCACCTACCTACCTACCTACCTACCTACCTACCTACCTACCTACCTACCTACCTACCTACCTACCTACCTACCTACCTACCTACCTACCTACCTACCTACCTACCTACCCACCTACCTACCTACCTACCTACCTACCTACCTACCTACCTATATAAACATATTTATTTTGCAAGCTTTGGATTACCCAAGTAGCAACGAGTGCTAGTCGAGGGGCTCTCCAATACATAGAAAGTCAATACAATACAATACAATATATATACATAACACACTGGACGTTACAGCATCTATATCAGATTACACAATTTATATGAACTTGATGTGTTAGATCACTTAAAGCGCCCACTCTGAATAATAAAGTGTTGAAATGCTTTGAATATGTTTACGTTTTCGTCAGCTTTAACAGCATTGCAACCTTTCAAGACAATGTTTACAAATAAAATTGGATCAAGATGAGGAAGTATAGAGTGGTGGACACCGGGTGCAATGATATCTCGGATTGCTTTCAGCAGCTTATTTCGTGGAGCAGAATAGAGAGGACATTTTAATATATAATGTTGTGGTGTTTCTATGTCGCCACACAAACACTCAGCAGTTTCTGAGCAGCCTACACGATGGAGTTGGGAATTTAGGCTTGACATATTTAACCGTAGGCGTGTGTGATGTATTGAAATTCTCCTATCGATGGACGTATAATTGAATTTGGGAGCGTTGCTGGTCTGGAACATAGATTTAATTTTATTTTTAAATATACTTAAGGATTCTGAGTTTCTCGTATGGATATCTATTCCATTCCAGTAACGTGCGGTAGATGGAAAAAATGAATTTTTAAAGGCAGATGTCCTACATATAGGGAATCGTAAACTGTTTGACTGTCTAGTGTTGTAAGCACAGGTGCGTGAAACTAAATCTGGACAGTGGGAATGCAGGTAGTCTGGCACAAGTTGATTTACTATTTTGTACATATGAATGAATTTGTGCCATTTTCGACGAGCTTGCAGGGTTTCCCAGCCAATTTCAGAGAGAGTTTTTTAACAGTTAGATTGTGGAAGGGCACCAGTGCATACACGGGCAGCGTCTAGCTGCACACTTTCGAGACGATCAGACAGATATTTAGGGCAGTTGTCATACCTACCTGCCTGCCTGCCTGCCTACTGCCTGCCTGCCTGCCTGCCTGCCTGCCTGCCTGCCTGCCTGCCTGCCTGCCTGCCTGCCTGCCTGCCTGCCTGCCTGCCTGCCTGCCTGCCTGCCTGCCTGCCTGCCTGCCTGCCTGCCTGCCTGCCTGCCTGCCTTCGGTTGCGATGTTTTTTTACAAATTTATTCAGCGCTTTAGGGTTAATGGCTGATTCTGACGTTTAAAGGCGGTTCCCGCACTGAAAGGGTTAAATTTTCGAATTTCCAGAACGATGTGCTGGTTATAGCGTAATGTTGGACCACCGTCTACGGAGCTAGCCACACATTATGCCAGCACTGATCTAACGTCTAGTGTCTGTTGGGAATAACGGGTGATTCAGCTTTCAGATTCACCAGAGGGGGCTATAGTAAATTAATGGTAGATTATGTGGCAGCTAACTGGATGACAGTGCAGGTAAAATAAAACTTGCACTATTCGAAGAGTATAATATAACGCAGTCAAATGCAGCGAATTTGTGTGAACATATTTATTTGTTGTGATTACCCAAATAGCACTTTAGTGCTAGAGAAGGGTCTCTCTAAAAATAGAGTATAATGGTAATGTCTTGTAGACCTACGTCTATATATATATAGGAGTTCATTTAATCACTGACCCATCGTTTCTGTAGATAAGAGGGTAATGAAGTTCGGTGACCTTACCAATCGGATTGAAATGTAAACATGACTAGGATAATTCGTATCATTCGCATGCTATAGTTATTGCGCAAAGCTCAGATTCGATCACGTTATTATTGCTAAATGTTCATAATCGCCTCAGTGGCGTCAGAGCCGGGGGGGGGGGGGGGGCAGGGGGAGAAGTTCCCCTCCCCCCCCCCCACTTTTTTGACTGATGGAAAAAGTCAGTTTGTTATGACGTAAAAAATATTTTATTTGACTAAAACCGTTTGATACTTTGACATATGTTGGAAAAAGTTGCTTGAAAGTAATAGCATAGCAATGATTATTGAAATCTTGACTCATCCTCTCTTTCACGTACGGTAGGCATATGGACTAAACTAACAGTAACATGTCAGCTGACCTCTTCCAATAGTGTTTCAAGTAGCAACAACGTTTTGCAAATGCTATAAAAGTCATGACTAGAATGGAAAGTTTTATGACCCAATTAAATCGGGTGTGAAGTGGGCAAAATTCAGAGGCAAATCCATGATCTCAAGAAAGGGGCAGCGGGGGTATTTACCCAAGGTTTTCTTGGTTAAAGTTAAGTCACGTTAGGCGACTTATATATATAACAAAATTATTTACTTTTTCTGACTATGCCTTATTTATTTTGAGGTAAAGTGTTTTTTTCTTGCCAATTCAGGTTTTTGATAAAAAAAGTGTCGACTTCTATTGATTAAAGTGTAACGCAAAGGAACACAAATAGTCTAATCACAGCTACCCCCTGTCCGAAAAAATCAACCTTCTACAATGACATTTTTCTTCGTAACTTAAAAGGACCCTGAGCGATGACATCAATTTTGGTTTACTTTTTTTAATCAAGTGGTTTATCCCAAAGATAATGATTTTATTTTTCTCAGTTTTTTTAGATTTTTAAAAATATTTTTTATCAACATTTCTATGAATTCAATGAAAATCTAAACAAACTATTTTGTATATTAGACCAATCAAAGGTGACTGCTTTCATGTGCCTTGGAGTAGGCTTTGATCCCACCGTCTCAGACGTGGGAATTTGTGGTATAAAGGTTTGTATAAGTACTGCAGATTTTTTTGCTTACATGACAATATACGACCTGGAAATACAACTAGTTCTTTTTCAGTGCTTTGAAATTGTTTTCCCAATTTTTTTTATTTTTAGCTGAGATCAGAAGGCTATATATACCTTTATATAAGTTAATGTTTCAAAATTGAAATGTCAGCATAAGCTGATATTCCAATATTGGTTATTTTTGATAAATTTCGGGAACAAATTTTTTTTTTCATTAGTACGTACGGTTAGAGAAAATTGTCTGATATCATTACAATAATTAGGCAACCTAATACTGTTTTGAAGATGGTGGGATGTGCCAAAGTGCGTTCTGGTATCATGTATTTTATCTTTTAATTTCCCTTTTCCAATTGTGAATTGCCTGAATAAACACAAGTATTTAAGAGCTTACAAAAACTATGTAATGTGCTTTATAATTAATCTGAGAAGCTCTCAGACACCACTAAGTCAGAAAAAAATCGCTCGCACGGAAGTCACACAAATTTACTTTAGCCGCCCCCCCCCCCCTCACTTTTAAAATAATCTGACGCCACTTCCTCTCCTTTTTATTTACTAAGCATCGTCTAATTTGACGCTCATCCAAAGCACGCAAAGATTACCAAAGAGCTACGTAACATATTTATTGCGGTTTAGTTGTATTCACCAGGGGGACTAGTACATGTACAGTTATCTGAACGATGTGCTGGAGACATATTTCATATGTTGGCAATCTCGTAAACATGCTTTCAATGTCGATGCAGTGTCATGGATTTAGTACATCATTGAATCAGTGTTTTTTGTGCAATGTGTTAGACAAGCTTGTATTGTAACCTCGTTTAGAAACAAAAATGATTTGGCATACAGTTTATATAATAATGATAATGATCTTGTTAAATTAAACCTAGTAATGGGTATCCTTTTGTGAACTTTCTCACTTTTGAGAAATCCAGGGTGAAATGCATGTGTGAAATATAATAAAATAATATTAGTCAATCAAAATAACTAAAAAAAAACTAGCATCTATCAACATAGCTTTTGAACATGTTAAAAAACCTGACCTAAATCAACAAAATGTCGAATTTTTTGATATCCATTTGGTCAAAAATGAGTAATTTCCACACACTTGAAGTTGTGTCGCGATCCTCAACTCAAAGTAGGTGGAAATTACACGTAAATGATGTGGCGGTTAAATGATTAAAGTTTTTATCTATGGTTTTTATGAAAGATCAGGATCGCAACTAAACGGTCCAGCAAACATGATACAGGGTTGGGATGTAACGATGGTCACATAGGCTACATGATTCTACTGAAGCGACCATATTGTGAGCAACAGGTCATCTGATATGTACAATTACTGCACGTATTGCGAATTATATTGTGATATTGCAAATGCTGATGTTTACCCTTATTATAATGGGCTAACTTCGTCTACGGCTGTTTTCGGACTTTTTATT
Source organism: Flabesymbios commensalis (assembly GCA_964017125.1). Classification (NCBI taxonomy): domain Eukaryota; kingdom Metazoa; phylum Annelida; class Polychaeta; order Terebellida; family Flabelligeridae; genus Flabesymbios; species Flabesymbios commensalis. The sequence continues at coordinate 95,466,707 of OZ024905.1, read as the reverse complement.
TGTACTTCAAACTAGAAAATTTGAATGAGAAATGAGGTTTACGTTTGTTAGATTGACATATGTTTGATTCAAACTGTACGCATGCTGTAAGATACAGCCTAAAGCTCCTGTCTTTTGTATATTTTTATAAACGCTTTAAGGGCTGATACCTGATCAAACTTAAAATTGGTTGAAAATGACAGGTCATCATTAATAAACTTTGTAAAACAACAGACAAATTGACGAAGTGACTCCAGGACAATTAGCGAAAAACTATCAGAAACCAAACGACAACAAAACAACACAGAAGGGGACGTGACGCAATGGGTAGAGCGCCTGACTGCCTCGCCAGTCATGCTTGAGTCCCGGGCTCGAACCCCGCTGATCCTGTGTAGGATTTTCAGAGAAATATCTTTGTTTCTCCCTTCTCAATGGGACCAGGCGATCACGTTAATGGCTGCTTCGTCGTGTTGGGGTTGAATCCGGTGTATCGACATTAATTTCGCACAAGACCACGCGATGCACTACAAAACATCGAGTTTCAACCAACGTTGAATGTATCTTGGGCTGATATCTCGCATAAAATATACATCAGAGCTTACGTCAGACATATTGGATCAAGGTCAGACGTATATATGGATGTTAACTCTTAAGGGGCTAAGTTATTACATTTAAATTTTAACACACTTGAAGTGTGCTACCGCGACCCACAACTTCAAGTGTGTAAAAAATTACTTACATTTGATAATTTAAATCAAAACATTTTTCAGTCTAACGGGGTTAACCCTTTCAAGCCTGATTTACCATTGTTATCTTCAACCACTACAAGCCGCGAATTGCTGTCGAAATTCTCGACTTGTAGTGGATAGATATAACTTGAAGTGGGTGAAAAACTGAAAAAAATTGCCATGTATTGGTAACCAGTTTCATTGAAATTTTCATTCTTAAACCCCGAGTTATAAGAAAATTAAGTCTGTTTTCTGGGATGTAAAATGATGCTGTAATGCATCGTGCGGCCATAAAGGGTTATTTCTCATTTCTCCTTAAAATGTTCTTGTTTCAAGGTCGAATTAAAAAATTAAAACGCCTATAGACGCGACTATCACTTTAACCCTTTCAGTGCGGGGACCAACTTTAGGCGTCATAATCTGACGGCTATAGACGTCAGATGCTTACGTCTGAAATCGACCCCCCTCCCCCACTGAAAGAGTTAAATATGTATAATGACCGTAGACCCATAACATAGATCTGTATTCAATTGAATCGGCTGGCGGAAAAAATATATATGCTTACCAAATATAAATGATGGCCTCACAAAAGCGTTGTTGTTGTCGGACAAATATTTTGTTATTTATTTGTGGTCGGGTAGCAATATATTTCCACCGCTATGTGGATGGATAAGGTGGATAGCCTGTTACATGTTGATGGTTGATCAGATGTAATGTTTTTTTGATATACAATGTTTTAAGTGGAGACCTGAAGTACTCGTGGAAGTAAAAATACAGTTTTGCCTGACCATTTTTTATTACATATAAACATTGTTTACTAGTTCAAACAGCGGCTGCTTGAAACATATAGGCCCGGGTAATATGTAATGAAAAAACACACCACTACATTATTTGCTTTGTCCAACCCCTACATAGTAAGCCGGGAACGCGGAGTTATTGTTGACCTAGTACAGATCAATTATCATGGTAGGCCTATGGTATTAAAATCAGTCAGGTGTAACCGAACTGTTAATTATGAGGGATCCTCATTATGTTCTAATGTCTTTTAAGTCAGTTAAAACCCTCAGAGCTCTACATTCTTAGCTGTGAAAATGGCCTCGGGCTTCGGCCTCGACACCTTTCACAGCTAAGAAAATAGAGCTCCTCGGGCTTTATCTTATACAAAAAACAGGTTGGCGTGGGGACATATTTTCTTATTGTCCAGTAGCACGTTGAGTGTTGTTGGCAGGTTTCAGTTGTAGGCTCATAGCTCATACGAGTTGGTGATCCCTCGTGACAGCACTTTAACGGTGGTGTTTCTGTGGGTTTGTTAACACATTTATAATAAATATATACAGTATCTTATTATTATTATTGGTGTCCTTACATAGCGCAACATATTTTTATTTCTATGCGCTTCACACCTACATCACATTAATTATCAATATACAATTTACATGTCATATACTTAATTTAAAAAAATAACAATACGAGTATTGTGGAAGATATATACAGTGCCTGATAGCAGGGCGATGAATGAGACTAATTCTGATAATAAGCACGGGTGTCTAACATGTTTATATTCAGTGCATGATGGGGGCGGTTTATTCATTCAAAAATGTTTTGCTCGTGAGTGTATTTTTGTCTTCTTCAGTTCTTCGACTCATAGATCATAAGAGTTGGTGATCACTTGAGAGAGTACTTAAATGGTGGTGTTTCTGTTTTCTTTGTGAACACATTTAAAATAAAAATACAGTATATAAAGTGTCTCATAGCGCAAAATGAATGAGACTAATTCTAATAATAAGCGCGGGTTTCTAATATATTTATATTCAGTGCATGAATGGAGTGGTTAAACAGTTATTCAATTAGAAATGCTTTGCTCATGAGTATTCTTGTGGAACCATTCTCCTGGTATTGTTCGTGCTGTTCATTTTTGAATTTTCGATGATGATCACTGATGATGGTTTATAAAGGGTGTTGTAGGAACCGATAGTAGAGTGCTTCATCACTGGTCAAGAGTGAAGAGGGCAGGCAGTTCGAGCCGGGGAGTGGGGGGGGGGGGTGAGGTTGACTTCCACAATATGCATCCCACGTGGCGGTTAGAGTGTCGAAGCCGTGCCGTAGCAAAGTGTGGTGTGTGTGGCGGCTCCAGCTGCTCGTATGCACCCATGTGGCGGTTCGAGTGTCATAACCATGCCGTAGAAGGTGTTGATGTGGTGGCTTGGTCAAGATGCATCCCATGTGGCGGTTAGGGTGTCGTAGCCATGCCGTAAAAGGTGTTGGTGTGGTGGCTTGGTCAAGATGCATCCCATGTGGCGGTTAGGGTGTCGTAGCCATGCCGTGAAAGGTGGTGGTGTGGTGGCTTGGTCAAGATGCATCCCATGTGGCGGTTAGGGTGTCGTAGCCATGCCGTAAAAGGTGGTGGTGTGGTGGCTTGGTCAAGATGCATCCCATGTGTCGTCTCAGGTGCGTAGCAAGTATTGGTGTGGCGACTCTCTCTGCTTCTCCCGTTGAATTGTCTTTGATGAAGATGTCTTCTCTTTAGGGCCCAATAGTGGAGACTTGTGAGAAGATCGTCATCAGTTGACATCCCCACACTAATTGCGCCGGTTGTGCCGGTGGAACAGGTTCTGCCAATGGTGCCGGTGGTGTCGGTGGTGCCGGTGGAGCAGGTTATGCCAATGGTGCCGGTGTTGTCGGTGGTGCCGGTGGTGTAGGTTCTGCCAATGGTGCCGGTGGTGTCGGTGGTGCCGGTGGAGCAGGTTCTGCCAATGGTGCCGGTGGTGTCAGTGGTGCCGGTGGTGTCGGTGGTGTCGGTGGTGTCGGTGGTGCCGGTGGTGTCGGTGGTGCCGATGGTGCCGGTGGTGCCGGTGGTGTCGGTGGTGTCGGTGGTGCCGGTGGTGCCGGTGGTGTCGGTGGTGCCGATGGTGCCGGTGGTGCCGGTGGTGTCGGTGGTGCCGATGGTGCCGGTGGTGCCGGTGGTGTCGGTGGTGCCGATAGTGCCGGTGGTGTCGGTGGTGTCGGTGGTGTCGGTGGTGCCGGTGGTGTTGGTGGTGCTGGTAGATTCTGTGTATTGTGTTTACCCAATGACACAACCGTTTGGGACTGAGTGTGTTGGTCAGACTGGTGTCGGGCAGTAATAATACTCGTAAGGTTTCATCCCAGCAAGGCGTGTCTGGTTAGCGTGAAATTGTTCTTGATGAAATCATCTTCTGGGGGATTTTGTAATAGCCTATGTATTTTAGATTGGCATCTCCCTTCGATCTTGGATTTTTTAGGTGCACCTCTGTCTGACGAGAGACAGGAAGGTTTTATGTCTTTATTTATAGATCTGCCATTCACTTGAATGTGATTCGTAGGGCATTCTGCACAATTCGGGATACATGCGACTCTATGTACTTCATTTATATTACTACACTATAAATCTTGTCACTAAGGGTGACCGGACAGTATGTGGCTTTCCTTTATATCCCACCCCTGAGTGCTGGGAGACAGACATTTGGTTGTTTATTCTATACTATTGCATCATGCATTCACTGTTCAGTATCATGCTATGCATGTAGCAATATCAAGAAAGCTTATTAGTTAAGCAGCAGTAGCCTATAATGTAGCAACACATCTAGTCCGATAAAAGTTATAAATGGATAATGCTGAAATAACGTTGCACTACAGAAACATTGAGGAACCCAAGTACAGTTGATCATGAACCCAGTAATCACGGGACGTGTGCTCGTTTGTGTGTTTTTTTAAACAAGAACACCGCCTGCAATGCTTAGAGATATGTTTATGTATTGGATTCCACTATTTGAAGATTGCAGTAAAATCACAGGGTAAGATATAGCAGACACAGGATACAGAGCTTAGCTAGGAATGTCTGTATTATTGCGTTTGATGCCGATGCGCTTCCACACAGCTTCCCTTAGTTCTACCAGCACTGCCATATAAATTATCGGATTTAGAACACTAGATAGAACTGTGATCAGCATGTAGCTTGCCCTTGATAATGCAAACAGTGGTAGAGATATCCTGTGATCTGTGTCTTCCCAGGAGACACCAGATGCTGACAAAACGATTCTTATCAGGAAGCCAGGTATAATAGTAAGCCAAAAAGATCCTGAGACGAGACCCACCATCTTCAGGGCTTTTTTGACTGGCTCTAGAATGATGCCGCTGACTGCAGACTGATCTTCAGACATGCCATTAGATTGAGCAGGTTGCATCTGAGCCTTATGCTTTGATATCAGAAGTCGTAGCTTTATCAATGTTAAAACGCTCATCGTTCCAGAAGGGATGGCGTAGACAATGGCGTAAATGATGTTAGTAATTTTGATCGTCTCGCCTACCGCCTGATATGTTAAGGTGGTAGCTACTGGAATCCTGGGGGAAATCAAATCAACAGAGAGTACGATGCTTGTTGCCAATAAATAAATACCTATGACAGCTGTGCAGATGCGTAACCTGGTAAATTTTAATGGGTACTTCAAAGGTGTGACGAAGTAACACAATCTCTCGTAAGAAATTAAGCCGACCAAGTGGAAAGTGGAGAAGAGAAAACTCGCTGATGCTGTCACCAAAATACGTGATACAGTAGTTGACATGACATACATACTGTTCCTTATAACTGTAGGCACCATGTGTAGTAATGTCAAGTTACAATATAAGGTATCAAACACCATGTATGACACCAGCACCATGTACTGTGGTGTATGTAGCGAGTGCTCCCCTCTCAGTATATAAAAAAGGAACCCGTTTGAAAGATTCACGTATATCCAGAATAATATGAGCAGTGTGGCTGTGATGATTTGCTCCCATAAACCGTCTGTGACAATGGGGGAGAATGTGGCCATGATCTCCGTGATCCACAGACCTTCTGTAGCTGTAGAGAGTGAAGCATCTTCAAAACTTACACTATCTCCAGATATTGTCCACAGACCTTCTGTAGCTGTAGAGAGTGAAACATCTTCAGAACTTACACTACTTCCAGAGATTGTCCACATGCCTCCCGTACCTGTAGAGAGTGAAGCATCTTCAGAACTTACACTATCTCCAGAGATTGTCTGAGATTCCGTGGTGAACAGTTCTTTCCGAGTTGAGTTTACAAGGACTGTAAATATAGTAGAATTCATGGCTATAGGGCCGTGGCTACTTCGTCATGCCAAACAAGTACTACTACATCATAGAGCTTGACCACAGGTTTGATAGTCTTCTATCTTATGAATATCGTGAATGAGCTGTTGCGCCTGCAGATTATGTATATTACTATGATTATTATTGTGGGCCTGGCATGATAGATGACAACACAAAGCTGATTGGCAGGCCGACATTGCTGAAGAGTAATTTCACAAATCCGTGTGGAAATCTGGGCCAGAGTTCTCTAAGAAGTTTACCCTGATCATAGTCACCTGATTGGTTGAGATGACCATCTCGACCAATCAGGCGCCCAAGATCTGGATCAACGGCCATCTCATCCACTGAGAGATCTCAGATCTAAGACAGAGTAGGGGGAGCACCGCCCTCTGGTGATCTTATATAAGAGGATGTTATATATCACACCCCTGGTGACTAAAGGAAGTACGTGTCCATTTGCACGTCACAGATGCGACCCATCAATCACTAGGGTACAGTTGCTGATTACAACCCATTAAATCTTAGGGTACAGTGTAATATTACGACCAATGAACCCATGTAATAGGGTACTGTATATAATTATATACATAACTGTCAACAAGTATGTATTAGCCCTGTGCTTGTATTCGAATGAATAAATCAGGAATGGATGAATCAGGGGTCGAAATGTAAAATCGGTTAATGAGTTTTCACATGTATTATCGGAATATAAACACATTATCGCTTCAATCAAAGTGTTTGCAAGGATTAAAAAGCCAAAAAATGAGAATATCAAAGAAATAAGAGCAATGTCAAGCACTTGAAAATGTTCGCACCGGTAAAATTTTAATTTTCAAGGAAGGAAACATACAGATCACTATACCAGTCAATGCACCCATTTAATCCTTTAAGCCCTCACGATGCATTAGAGCATCATTTTAAGTCCCATAAAAACAGGCTAAATTTCCAATAACTTGGGGTTTTGGAATGAATATTTCCATGAAACTGATTGAGCAATACATAGCAATTTTCTTTAATTTTCTACCCACTTCAAATCATCTTCATTCACTACAAGTCGAGAATTGCGACAGCAATTCGCGGCTTGTAGTGGATGCTTGAAAGGGTTAATTGCATATCCCAGTATAACTGATCATGTGATGTCACTAATAAAATAAGCAACTTATCCCATATTCTATTAAGCAAATTTATGGTCGGTTTCTACCTATTTTAATTATTGGACCGAGGCTGTTTAATGCAAACATATATAGCCAGGTGTGATGCAATACATATCTCATTGCGGGATCCATAGACCCGTGTACCTTTACAAAGTCATAGGGTAAAGTATATAATTACAACTCATTACCATTAATCGCACAGCGAGACTGTAGTCGTGCTTAATGTGTTTAAGAACTGGGTATATCGCAGTAGTGAGACACAACTATAAAATAAATGAGTGTTTAAAAAGCAAAATTTGCCAATGTTTTGTCTCAAATTAATCAAATACTAGTAATTTTCACCCACTTGAAGTTGTGGTTTGCAGTAGTGAGACACACCTATAAGCGGGGTGGAAATTTAAATAATTTAATTAAGCGCATTCAGGGTTATCCTTCAAAATTAAAATTATTCTATCGGTGCTATTACGGATTATGTTGTTGATGTAATTAGCTCCAATATCGGCAAAATTATTGCATATTAACAAAACAAAATATCTTTATCGCTTACTTCGCCAGATTAGCAAACTGAACAAACACGCTCTTCGAGCTTTAAATATCGTGTTTGTCTAGTTGAATCATCTCTAAGTCTCTGACGATGGTTTGTATCTACTTGCAAAAGTATAATTACGACCCATTAATATTATACTTAACGTTCATATGACGTAAGGTACTAAACTGTTTATTTAAAATAATGTTGTTTAGGAATGTGTATGTCTTTGAATGAATAATATGAATGTAAGAACATAACCAGAAGATGAAATGTGAAATGAGTGTTAATATAATTTATATTTGTTAATGAGTGTTCATATGATTTATAATACCAGAATATAAAAGCATTATTGACATTGGCTTGAAAGGATAAAAACAGCTTAAAAATAAGAGCATGGGTGTCAAAAGACATCAAAATCATTGTCAATCGGTAAAGTTTATATTTCAAAATATCTTAAACCCACAATAAAATGACTAAAAGATGCTAGTACGCCGCTCGTATTTAGACGGATGTATTTACTAAAACATATTTCTGTAGTCACAGATAAAAAGCCTGTCTCAGCAAACACGATACATTGAATGAATAAATGAGATTTTTGAATTTTTTTATTTTTGCAAAAAATCACAAAATTTTACATTTTTACGCTATGGCTGTTGAGGGGTAAGTTGAGCCAAATAAGATGGGGTAAGTTGATCAACCGGCTCAATTAACCCAATTCATGGCTCATCTTACCCCAGTAGGTAAAATATAGTATTATAAAATGTGGATCAACTAACCCCACTCGACATGGCTCATCATACCCCAGTGTATATATAATGAATTATTGTAGAATGTGATATAGTGTAGCAAATGACATTATATAACAGGTCAATATATTAGAGACACATATTAATAATAAAGACACATAATCATAGTATATATTTTCTTAATAAATACTGGCTATAATGCCTATTGTATTACTTGGGACTTGGGAAAGATTTCTCAACAAATTTGACTCTTGTGTGATATACAGAAGTGTTTACTTTTTTATTTTTGCATTTTCTGGACAAAAAAAACATGTTGGCATGTACATTTGTCAATTGTGAATTTTTACCATAGGTGGTTAACCTACCCCCCTTGCGTGGCACAACTTACTCCATACAGCGGGTTAATTGAGCGACTTTCACCACTCTCAGTTGTGTATCCATAACTTTTTTTTAATTGTTTTTTTCATCTTTCATTGATTTTGGTTATATATGTAATATATAGCCATGTTTTAAAACTATCCCAACCATTCTGCTATCAACTGGGAAAACACCAGACAAAATTTTGTAAAAAGTGGCTCAACTAGCCCGACTCTCCCCTACTCTTCTTTGATCTGTGATCACATTACAATTTTTTATGATCTATTATCGATTGATATTTTTAGCATTTAATACGGACATCTTTTAAATCCGTTCAGCGCGGTGATCATCTTCATACGTCATAATAACGACGATCCCTGGTCTGAACGAACTAAACTATTGTTAATGGCCATAGACCCATAACAAATAAGGGTTAATATAAATGTGAGGAAACTCTGGATTCAAACCAAATAATGTGACTGGTAACAGTTTGTGGCTGTAACTCACAAACTTACAGGCACGATGAATTACAAAAAATGATTAGGACGATGCCACATGTATTACATAATCTACTTCGGCCTCCACACATCACAAGTAAACTATGTGCGAAATGTTGTAAACACACTATTAACCCTTCAACCGCCAAATTATTCAATCTGAATTTTCACCCACTTGAAGTTGTGTCTCGCTGACGCGATCCACAACTTCAAGTGAGTGAAAATTATTCAGATTTGACAAAATGGTGGTCAACTGTTTTCAAATATTGCTGATTGATGTCATATTTTATCTTTAACATGTTTAAAAGGTGGTACTTAATGTGCTAATAAAAAATGAAAACCCGAATATATGCGGCACCGGCGGCTAAAAGGTTAAGTGTTATATTCAGCTATCATTGATATATATAAGGCTATACTAAAATTTATAATCCCAAACCATTGTTGAATATACTGGTCACGCAATATTAATGATATATGTGTACAAAAATTATTAAAAGTTCATTTTATATCAACTGTTCGCTCGGCGAAATCCCAAACCCTAGAAATCTATTTATACTAGCCTTGCCCAGTTTATTGCGTGACTATCACTCAGAAATTAAATTCAACAATATACGTGTATCATATATTTGTTTCACGAGTGGACATGCCTTATCGCTAAAATTTTAAACCTAATATTTCATTTTTTTAAAAAAAAATTTTTAAACATGGCAAGTCGTTACCAACAGTAAGCAATTATTGACAAGACTTCAAATTGAAAAACAAGACAGCATTAGGCATAATTGCACACTTTATTCTACACATGCTCGACCCGGTGAGAGAGGATACAATTACAATGATAATGTAATGTATTTAATGCTAATCAGTAGCTATAGAGCGGAGAAGATTGTGCGGAGAGCTAAAATCACGAAAATTAAACAAGTGTTAGATTGAAAGTTGGGAGCCATGTCTGTTTCACTGGTGGTAATATGCTCCTTCCCGGCTGATGCCGGGGTTATTTCTTCATTCACATCCTTAAAGGCGGCTGTACTCATTTTATCTTCAATTGTACTTGTCTTGTTTGTCATGTCCGTGATGGTTGTGTGTTGAAATAACTCTAAGCTAGTATACTTGGAGGTGCTGTCGTCCAATCCATCCATTGCAGATTTGTGGAATAAAGCATCGGTTGAGAACATATTATTGGATGTTGACTTCATCGATGTCATAGGTTCATCTTTGAGTAATAATTGAAACTGGTTCAATGAGAGGCTGTTGCATTTTGGGGTAAAACAGGTGCAGAAGCCACTAGGTTTCTTGTTTTTGTCTGTATCAATTTCGACATTAGCTTCTCCGTATTGCAATCCTGATAACATCTTGTTCAAAGTAGCAACATCCTGGGTACAATGTGATATTTGAGGTTCACCTCCTATATCATGACATAACCTTACCATGACTGAGAAAGGTCCTGAAACAAATAAATATATACCTCATTTGAGTTTTACCTCAGGAATAAAAACATAGTATTCACAGGCGTAATCCTAATGTCACCATGTTTTTGTTATATACTAGATAACCTATCGATCACAATATGGTTTTTTGTTACAGTTTACTTTATTTTCACTACACTCTGGGTGACCATAAACTTATGTCATTTGCGCTAATCTCGCTAATTATTGACTAACCTAGCTTAGTGTTGGATAACCAACTCACCATACAAGTCTGTTTTGAGGTGGACATGTAGAACACCACAACCGAGCTTGCATCCTGTTATTTCCAGTGTCATGTTATTTCCAGTGAAACATTCACCAGCGCTTACTTCATGTAGATTTGTATATTCATACATCGCAGAACATTTATAACATGTCAGAAAAGAGCCACCTGGTGAGGAAATAGGTACTAATGAAAATGTAACATTGTGCGGACCAAGTCTAGTATTCTACCCCCGACCAATGGAAGAGTGACTAAACTTGTCACATGACGGGATCACCGTCGCCATTCAGTTGTTATTTAAATTTGGGGGTAGAATACCGTAATTGGGCCATCAATCAATCAATCAATCAATCAATCAATCAATCAATCAATCAATCAATCAATTAATCAATCAATCAATCAATCAATCAATCAATCAATCAATCAATCAATCAATCAATCAATCAATCAATCAATCAATCAATCAATCAATCAATCAATCAATCAATCAATCAATCAATCTATCAATCAATCAATCAATCAATCAATCAATCAATCAATCAAGCCATCAATCAATCAATCAATCAATCAATCAACGCATCAATCAATCAATCAATCAATCAACCCATCAATCAATCAACCCATCAATCAATCAATCAATCAATCAACCCATCAATCAATCAACCCATCAACTACTCATCCAATCAATCAATCAATTAACCAAATTTTGCCCACATCTTGAATTATAAATGACTATGTCTGTCATAAATATTTTAATATAATATGAAAGTAATAGTTTGTGGTTATAGTTTGTAGGCATAAAAACACCATATAGTGATTGAACAGTTATTCCATGCTATTTGTATTACAAATATAGGAACGTCTATGATTGATAATTCAGCATTGTATATATTGTTTTTTATCTGAACGGTCGTATGTTATAAATATATATGAACCATTCAAGACAAGCATGTTATTTATGATGTATAATACTTACTTTGATTTATTAAACTAAATATCCAGAGGTAAATAGCACGTCGAGGCATGTTTATGTCCACTTCTGTTAATATAGGAAAAAACGTGCATACATATAGACTATAATTAGCGAAATAAATACAAAAACAAGGAATATAATATCAAAAAAATTCTACCACAGCATTCCCGGTGGAAGACTTTGCTGGAATTTAACGGGGTGATGTTTATAGTCAAGTCACAATCCGTCAAGTGAGACAGTTTCATTAACTGATTAACTTATTAGAGCAGTGAAGGCACGTCATTCAGTGATATGGCCATTATGTGGTGTCCTACGGACTTAGGACAGAATGGTTCAACTGCTCAACTGTTCTAACATTAAACTCTGGCAACAGTACATGGACTCCACCTCGGCGACGTCTCGTCTCATCCAACAGGTGAACCCGACCCATTAATTTGACTCAATTTATATTTACTTTTTAAATTGTGGTTGGTTGCTTCAAAGTTGAGGTCAATTCTTGAATGGAATTGAGTTCAATTGGAATGTGGGAATCGGAAGACACAAAGGAATTATAATTAAAATTGGATTTGCAAAAAACATGCCTGGAATGTTTCAAAATCGGATTTTTTGTGACATTTTGTGTCACTTTTAAATAATTTGTCGCAAGTTTAAAAAACATAAACATAATGTAAGGTTGAGGAGCACTATAAGACTCACTGTATTGACTTATCGATGAAGTTTATCGTTCTTGTGAACGGCCTATATTATATATATTTGATTGGGGTTCTGGGTCAGGCGGAAGGGCTGAGTCGTACCGTTTTGTCGTTCAGTGCTTCCGGTTGCACCCGGCTTAGGCCATTACAGACCCGTAACAGTGTGTATATAAACATGACCATGTAAGGGAATATTCTGTGAATATAATTTATTATCGCTATTGTGATATGACGACATTGAGCCATATTTACCAAGCAGTGATATCATATTTAATTTATGCAAAAACATTTCTGGTCCACAGACCTTTAACTTGTACAAGGTAGGCATAGGGAATATATCATTGAGGTGCACAACATACTTTATATAAATACGTTGAAACAAAACGCTCTTCGAGAACGCAGAGGAAATCATGCTTATGTCTAATTATATTGAAACTATTAGTGTGTCATCTATGCACGTTAACAGGTTAATACTCACATATCGTTTATCTGATGCTTATCTTATTTTAGTCGCTTGGCTTCTAGTTCACCTTCAGTCACTGAAATATAATTAACCTCATAATCATATCATGAGCATCATGATCATTGTGTTATTGCATGTGTTCAAACATTTGAAAGCAGACCATTTCAAATTGTATGCTTGCAAATATAATGCGACACACAAATTTTAATCAGGATGGTGGCTAATGCAATTGAACGTTAAAATTAAAAAAAAAATTCTTAAGTAAGATACCAATGCTTAATATCTGCTCTGAAAGATCGAAAAGGCACAAAAAACATAAACCAACTAACGTTACTTGATATAGTAATCCGTTGGTCTATTTTTAAAGTCATACATTGATATACGATATTTAATCAATTATATTGTGACTATTACCTTACAAAACACATCAGGTGTCAGAAAGCGTGATATTTGTAATCAGTGTCTACACTAACACGACTAAGATCACAGTGCTTATTACATCAGCTCGGGGGAGGGTAATTTTTAATTACTCTTAAAAATTAGTGTGCTCGGCCACTCATCTTAATTCACTGCCCACTAAGCACAAACCATTTGTACACCATTTATACAATGTTGGAACAACGTCGAAGACGTTGGACCGTCGTTGTATCAATTTTGTACAAATGTTTTGTGTTTGCTGAGTGGGATCTATATTTCCAAATGCAAAAGTAGGGGAGCATGGCTATTCTTCCTGTCATGAGATGTTATTCAAATCTGATACCTCGCTAAGCTTGATAACATAATAATTATAACAAATCAGATTAGATTGTCTCCGTCATTTTCTTCCGCCAGGCAGGTCGTCTCTAGTGTGCTATAGAGGCAAGTATGGTCAGTTATGATCAGAAATACACCATTAAAAACGCTATGATTTTATATTTGCATTTAAAAATGTGGTCGGTTGCTTCAGAGTTGGGGTCAATTCTTAAATGTAAATTTTGCTGAAAAAAGGCTTGTTGAGTGAACAAAAGTAATCAGAAATGTATCCCGCATTCAAGAATCTGTCGAAGACGTCAACTGCTTAATATTTTTTTAAATAAACGGATTGTTTTATATTTTTACATACAGGATGTTAGCTGTACTTATTTTTTTCTCACATGAAGAAATAAGAAAAATAAATTTAAAATATTTGGAAATATAGCCCAGGAGCATTAGTATGAAGATGAAAAAAATGCAGAAACCTGAATTTTTAAAGGATGATTCCCTTGTGTGTTCTGAGTAAACACACAAAAAATCCCTAGCGATCCCGGTAGTGCTAAATGAGTGGGAGTGAAAAATGCAAGATGGCCACCTTTTTACCAATTCAGTCGAATGTAAATAATTATGCTAACATCTAACATAGTCGTGTAATAAATGGTTTTATGGGCTCTAACTACATGTAGTAAGGTATAAGGAATCTATTCCCGTTGTTAGTTTTACAATAAAACATAATAGTAATCATAAAATGGAAATAATCCAAGATGGCCGCCTTTTCGCCAATTCCGTCAAATGTAAATATGCTGACATCAAACATAGTCATGTAATACATGGCTTTATGGGTTCTAAGGTAAGAGGAAATCATTCCTGGTGTTATTTTTACATTAAAACATAATGGTAATCATAAAAATCGTAACATTGGACATTTTTAAACAAATAGAGGTCATGTCATTACATAAGATATCATCTTTTCTGCCTTCCATTGAGGTATAATCTTGACCACGTAGTGGTTGGTTGTACCTCGAACACCTTGCTGTTGACATTGATGTTCCATTCAACTTTCAAGATGTCGTCGAGGTACACAAATATGTTGTACTTAAAATCAGTATAAGGTGTATAGTAAATCTGTTTTGTCTTATACATGGCAGCCTTACCCAGAAAAACAGCCCGCTCATTGCCATGTATCCTAATATGCCTTTGTACCCAGCAAAAACAATGCCCTTGTGTCTATACGAATAATGGTAACGTACATATGTAAGCTATTTGATACAATAGGATCTTTTGACTTTTAAGCGCCTGCAATAATGAAAGCGAATATGTGATGGTCATCAATTCAGTTCCGCTACTTTACCATATATAGGCCTATGTACTCTACAGGCGCTTCAATGGCTGGAAGCTCTGCGCAGCTGATTGAGGCTTCATCTGCGATACAATGGTAAATTCATGATCATCACGGACAAAGGGCATGCCTTCTCAGACAAAGAGCATGCCTATATTGTCGCCTCGGAGCTAAAGGATCCTATCTGCCACTCTGACGAGTGTCAGATAGGATCCTTTAGCTCTGAGGCGACGATATACCTTCTTTTATTGTGGATAAATCTACAAAATAACTGAATAAAGTAACTAACATGCTCTGGAAGATCCTATAGGTTGTAAAGTATACTTGGCTGTTGAAGAAGCCATGGCAAAGTAGATACAGCCGCTGGCTTGCTCCTGAACAATCTCTGGAACTCAGGGTTTACAACACACAAGTGTGCTGGGTTGTCAGGATTAGCTTTTAGTTTCCTATAGTACCCGGTTACTATTGCAGGCTCACCTTCACCCGCCGAGTCAGTAATAAGGACTCATCAGTCTTAACCTTACCTTCTTCCTGTCACTGATTCTCCGTATCAATTGCCATGTTTGTTATACTGATGACTTTGCATTTAGTGTGGAGACATAATATCCTCCCCAGGATTGACGCTTGGCATCAACAACAGTACGGCGGGCCTTAGGGTAATATTTATTTATATCCGTCAAAGTTTTGTCTTGTCGGATGTTTTTTTTTAAATTTACTTAGGGACTTTTTCATTTTCTTAATTGCCTCTCTGCAACTGTCACCAAATCAAGGTTTATTACGTTTTTATGGTATGTTCTTTCTGGTGATTTTATTTCATTTAGCTGTAAAAAGGGCTATAGGGACTCCTCAATCTCAAATTATGCGATTGTGATTCTACTTGCAAATCCATGAAATCCTACGTCAACTGTGTACATGCCAGAGAGTTTAAAATGTTCTCCATGTTGTTGATGGAGGACACCTGTTACAAAATTTAATGTATCCCAATGACTGTACATATAACGATGTCATCAAGGGATATGTTTCATATGTAGCCAACAGCTATGGAAATGAAGCTATTGTGAGTTTCGGTGGCTACTGTCACCGCTCTATGTTCACTAAGTTCGCGAAGCAGTGTCGTCGCACAAGTGGCAAAATGTAGTTTCATATATTTTCTTTGAACTTGTCCACTTCTCATTTTTTAATTTTTCAAATTATATCGCAGAATTATCAGAAAATGTAGCTTTTTTGTGCCTGTATCGATATGCATACTTCCTTAAATAGTATGGTATTGGTTCTAGTGGAAACATAGTATAATTTGTTTAGATATTATAATGTGTCAGACACCCTGACATTATATCACAGTAGGTCTACCGTTTTCTTCTTGATGCACTAACTTAATGTTGAAGCTGACTAATGGATCATTACTGATGTATGTTTTTACAATAAATTTGTCAATAATGAATGTTATCATGATTTATAATACATACTACAATACTTGTTTGACCCCTCAGATCATCTATTTCACGACCATGTATGATATTACCAACTGCTCGAATTTCGATATTTGCGAGATGGCGGCCATCTTGGATTTTACACTCCCACGCGTTTAGCACAGCCGGGATTTTTGGAGATTTCATGCTCTTCCATTCAGGAGATGTCAGAGAACTATCCCTGAAAAAAACCAGCTTTCTGCATTTTTTTCCAGGTTGCTAGTGTTCTGATGCTTAATGCTCCAGTGCTAATAGATGAAACTTTTAGGAGTCAGATCCTTATTCGCATACATGACTGTCTCGTTTTCATGCAATATCTGCTGAAATTTCTATTGCAATCCACAACAATTTACACAATCAATTTAAATTATAGTGTTTTTTTAAATGTATTCGAGATTACCTGACCATTCATCTCAGGTGCGCCTAATGGTGACTGACATGATTAAAAACTTGCTCACCACGCAGGGATTTGGCGGCCTTCGCATTTACAACTCTAAAACGCAGACGGCAGACCTTTTCTTCCGTTATTTTCCATTAAAACATATGTTATTCTTCGTTTGATTGATATCCTGAGTAGCTATCGTGCATTAATAACATATGAGAGACGACCTACCTGATGAGTTGAATATGATATGTTGAGTTATGATCATTTACAACTGTTAACTTTACGTAAACTCTCCGATTAGATTTTCTAATAATAATTAAAATTTTAATTAAAATTGTAATGATTATAGTAATAATTTTAATTATAATCACTACGCAACGTATTATTACTATACTTCGGCAATTAATATATTCTGTCATTATACTTCTTGAATGATTAGCTTTATATTTAACAGACTCATTATATTTAAATGTCAAGGCAAACAAACCTTTCCCATGGGCTACTACTACCCCACGTTTGAATATCAAAATATAAAGTTCGTCCATTTTTTACTGCTTGCTTTGGATATACCAAGGTTAAAAAAACAATTGTTGTGAGTGGGTTGTGCGGGGTGATAGTAGCTCATTACATTACATTGGCAGCACTGTTTAATCTCATTATTACATTACAATAAATGACCCTACGTCGACATCTTGCACACCTATGGATACTGGTTTCCATAATTTCGGGTATCTGCATGTCGCGTTGTACACAGCTTTAAAAAGAGGCACCCGTATCTCAATATCGCTATGCGGTCTACCTTACTATCTTTGTTTTCTGTATCTAAATTTGAGAGAAATAAATGAAAAAAATTAGCTTGATAAATCTAGGCCCGTATTCTCGTACAAGTTACGATAAATCGTAGGCTTCTGATTGGTCGAGATGGTCATCTCGACCAATCAGAAGCCTACGATTTATCGTAACTTGTTCGAGAATACGGGCCCCAGCCTTTGGAAGAGTTTGAAGCATCACTTCATTTCAGGTCCACTACAGCGATTTCAAGCCAGACTCGAACAGTAGGTAATGTATCTATTTTGACGGAAATCGATAATGGATGTGTCCGATGCTACAGTGGACGCACAGTGTTTTCTGTTAGTCCCATAGAATGACGTATAAGTCCAGAAACCTCGAATAGAGCCAGACACAACCTGGAAAAACAAAAGTGGCTCGTGATTCTATTTTGCGCAAGTTATTTTTGATACTAAACACTTTCATTGTTTGTGTACTCTTCTTTGGTTTGTGATCACATGGAAAACTTTATATGATCGATTATCCATTGAAATACTAGCATTTAATACGCATATCTTATCAATATAAAAGTGAGGAAACCCTGGATTCAAACCAAATGATGTGACTGGCTATAGCTCACAAACTATAACTCACAAACAAAAAGGATGCTTGTATGATCTTTCTAGATATAGATTTTATATACAATGTAGCATACGTTCACACAAAGCAAATTGACACTTCTATACCAAATTAGTCACCAAATTTGCCCGGGATACCCGCAATAAATCGTCAGGCCAGTGTTCTGAAGGCCACGCACGCCGTCAATAATCAGACATTAATAATAATTATTCAAAATTCAATTTTGTGACACAGGCAGATAATACTGAAATACAATTTGTCTTGAATACTATTAAAATATCACTCAAATCTTCCACAAAAGTTTGATGATTATGTTTCATTCTTTTTTTCAGTGTTTTTGCATCATTTGGTAATTGGTCAAATTATTAGGTTTGTCACAGCGCTTAGTTCGACTTCATGCTGTCATTTTGATGTGGCTAAGGTGAGGCTGCCTTTACCTGGACACGGGGAATGTGGCAGACATAAACTGCTCTAGTATGCCAAACCATTCACCGAAAGACTCGTTCACATCGGTAGCAATGTCTATCACTGCAGACAGATTAGCGGCTACAATTTTTCTTCGCAACATATCCCATTGGGCATGTTTATAGTTATAGACAAGCTGTTCTTTTATTTTATACCGCGTCTTTCACATAAAAAGTGAAAAGTTTAGAGCAGCATGGTCAGCGGGAAATATACAGGTAAATTCACAAATAGGTGATATCATTTCCATCATATTTGTAAAAACATGATCTAAAATATTACCTGCGAATTAAAGATTACATCATTGATTTGTGGGTGACCAAATTCCAGCATTATATTTCTAAGACAGGTGAGATATTCACACAATGTCATGTTTAATTTCGGACCCTATGTGGAGAATGGCGGTATCTTTAAAAGTATAATTCTCCTCTTTGTATTGTGTGGGCCAGCATCTGAGTCTTTATAGACTTCAGATAGACTTTATAGACTTCTATGCATGGACAAGGTCACCAGAGGTCATCGAAGTAGGGTACCCTTGACTCTTAGGGTGGTATAAAAATAAATAGGTCAAAACCCAAGCCAAGTTCACATGGTGCCATGGGTAGGTGTTGGGTTTCATAGGGGAGTTATCCCAAGGTCATGGTAAGGTTATCTCAAGGTCATAGCAAGGTCAAATCATCTCAAAATGGTTGAGACTACATGATTGGACAAGCACTTCCAATAAATCGGTCGAAACCCAACCCAAGTACACATGATGACATGGGTTGGTGTTTGGTTCCACAGGGGAGTTACCCCAAGGTCATGTTGAGCTCATCTCAAGGTCACAGCCAAGTGAAATCAGCTCAAAACAGCTGAACATAGATCCCAACAGACCTACACCAAAACACCCCTGAGAGGTTACAGGGATAACATAAGGGTTGGACGGGTTTTCTCCTTCATCATTGTGTCAATACTGTGTGATATGGAAGAAATGGTCCAAATAACACACTGATGTTATATTTTAACCAATGGCCAATAAACATTGATTACATCTGATAAGGCCCAATCTAAGTAAACATGTTGAAATGGGGTTGTATTTCACAGGGTTGGTACCCCAAAGTCATTGCAAGGTCATATCAAGGTCACAGCAAGGTCAAATCGTCTCAAAACAGCTGAAAATATCTTGTTTTTGATGATTTTTCTACAATTATGTTCACTTTAGTTGTCTATGATGGCTTGAAACATACCTAGACCCTAACACGGATTTATACCAGAACAAAAGATTACAGGATAATACTAAAAGGGCCAGAGGGGTTATACCCCATCGACATCAACACATGGGGACTTGGGTTGGGGTCGGACTTCATAGAGGAGTCAGCCCAAGGTTTTTGCGAAGTCTGAAGTGAACATAATTGTAGCAAAAGCAGCAAAAACAAGCTATTATCACCAGTTTTTTTATAAATAATTTGACCTTGCTGTGACCTTGAGATGACCTTATCATCTGAAGTGAACGTAATTATAGAAAAACAGCAAAAACTAGCTATTTTCATTTTTTTCAGTTGATTTGACCTTGCCGTAACCTTTAGATGACCTTACCATGACCTCGGGATATCCCAAGGTCATGGCAATGTCAAAATATAACATTAGTGTGCTATTTGATCTATTTCTGCCTTATCAGACAGTGTTGATATAAGGGGGTTTGAAAAAACCCTCCTACCCTTATGTTATCCCTGTAACCCCTCGGGGGTGATTTGGTGTAGGTCTGTGTTGAGATCTAGGTATGTTTCAAGCCATCATATAAATTTCAAGTGAACAAAATGTTAGCAAAAACAACAAAAATAAGTTATTTCCAACCGTTTTGAGCCGATATGACCTCACTGTGACCTTGAAGTGACCTTACCATGACCTTGAGATATATAACTCCTCTATGATACCAAACACCAACCGATGTACATGTGTACTTGGCTTGAGTTTCGACCTAGTTATATGACACATTCTTATACAACCCTAAGGGTAAAGGGTACCATACTTCGATGACCTCTGGTGACCGTGTCCATGCATAGAAAAGCTGCAGACCACCTGAAAGTAACTTGGCACATAGTAAGGTAAAAAAAATATGGTCTACAGAAATACCCAAGGGGGGGGGCTCGACTTTCAGCCCATGGTCTATTAGTCTGCAACGCTATTTTGATTTGGCGTGATTTTCTTGAAAAACATTTGCATTTTTTTATTTGATGCCTCATGGGCATTGCAAAATATGGTGAAAATGCTATTAGATCACATGCAGCGATATAAATCATGTAATATTGTTTATGCGCTATTTATTAATGGATTACAAAACGTCTCAAAAAGGGCGTTATTATTAAAGTATCCATAGCAGTGAATATGATCCATGTACCATGGTTGATGCACTGGGAATGACATGTTGTACAAGTCAAAGAATGGTAGAAACTTAACACGTGTATGATTATTGAGATGCCTTTTACTGAGTAGTTGGTGGAATATAGTATTTTGTCTTTGTACTTGCTGGTTTATCGTCAATAAGTCACCACTGTTTTCGACAGTATTCACGTATTTCGGATTGTTAGGCAGTTTGTCATCTCGCCACGACATATGGGACAACCATACAACAGATGTAAATGTTGGTAGCAGTGTATCAGCTTTATCCATCAGCCATTTTTGTTCTACAGTCCATTGCTTCACAGACATATACCGTGTGTGAGCAGTTGCTGGTAATAAAATCAAATCAGGCTTTGTTTTTTAAGCGAATTCGCCCAGTATATATTCCTGGTATGTATTGACGGACTTGTTGGCCACATCTGGACAATGCACTGTTGTTTTGTTCTCAAAAGAAAGTGTTTCTCTCAACCACCACATTTGTACATATTGGACAATAAATGTAAATGCATATGACAAATCATAACCCACGTTTTTTTACACAAAAAATTGCGTTCAAGAAACCAATGACACTTATTTTGCCACCTATGTATTTGAGTATGTCCCTCATTGTCTCTTTGTGTGCGGTTTGATGTTTACTCGCAATTGAAACCTTCTCTTTCTTCAAGCGTTCTGAGGAAAGCTTCAGTAGCTTTATGGCTGTTCGAATCCCCTAAAAACAATATGTTCTTGGTGTTTGTTCGATAGAGACAATACGATAGCCAAGAGGAATGGTCTTCTTTTCTCTTTAATATACATATTTCGGGGTCGTAGTAACCGCTTGTGGTGTTTGATAATATCTGAATATGACTATGTCCAATCCATTTCCCACTCGTTGTAAAGTTCCTGTGAACTCGTAAGTGATCAGAAATTAAACGAAACGTACATGGTTCCTCATTATTTACATTTGGTAAGGTATGCTGTAATCCGAAACTATTGACCAATATACCAATATTGTTTGAATTTATCTCCTTTGAAAACCTCCATCGCACTAAAACCACTCCAATGATACATATCAGGATCAATTTGGGAACTTTATAATCTCTAGCCATTTTCCTGAAAAAAACACACACACTAGCCGAATGTGCATGCGTCAATTAAAATAAATAGTAGCAAAGTGACCTAAAATATATACAGCCAAAATTAAATTATTAATCACAAATGTATGTAACTGATACTTTTCAAAAAATTTTCTGAGTGAAGTATATAGCAGACCAACTAAAAAAACATATGGTTATAAACCTCGTAACATTTGAATAATTTATTGTAAATTAGGGCTCCTTCAAGTTGTGCAATTTTTTACTACCGAGTAGAGTAAATCCAGCATTTCTTCCTATTTGACGTATAGCTGCTTCAAGTAGGTCTATGTAAACAGTCACCCAGGTTTATATTGTCAACATGAACCATATATTAGGCCTGTTATCAGTTCAGGAAATATGCAATGTTCAAATCGTGTACATGTTTATTGTTCAAAAAACGTGTAAATACATTTTAGTTACCTATCTATATACATACGTACACCCTTAACCCTTTAACCGCCGGTGCCGCATATATTCGGGTTTTCATTTTATATTAGCACATTAAGTACCACCTTTTAACCATGTTAAAGATAAAATGTGACATCAATCAGCAATATTTGAAAACAATTGACCTCTATTTTGTCAAATCTGAATAATTCTCACTCACTTGAAGTTGTGGATCGCGTCAGCGAGACACAACTTCAAGTGGGTGAAAATTCAAATTGAATAATTTGGCGGTCAAAGGGTTAAAGCGCTTAGTTACATAACTGAAATTAGCCAATTGAAGATGTGTCTCTCTACAGCGAGTCACAAATTGAAAAGTACTCAATCATGTTTATTTTAATACCACACACGTCTAAATCTTGATGTTTGAGTTATTAATTCAAATTAAAAACGACTATGGTCGTACCTAGCGTGTTAAGGGTTAACCCTTTCAAGCCTGAATTTACTTTTGTAATCTTCACCCACTACACGCTAATTGCTGTCACAATTCTCGACTTGTAATGGGTGACATGAAATGAATGTGGTTTTAGGCCACCTTTGTGCACTCCAGATAAAGAATTTTAAAGCGCACACTACCTCTCAGTCACGGAGGCTCCCCACAACATTAAATATTCACGAGTGAGCGGAGAAGAAACATTTATTTCTTTGGAACTTGAAGGCCAGAGTGGGGCTCGAAGCCGCGATTACCGACTTTCCAAGACTTTCTTTAACCACTGCTCTAGGGACCCCGGCCTGTAGTGGATGAAGTTGACCTGAATTGGGTGGCGATTAGAAAAAAAGACTATTGTTGTTATTAACCAGTTCCATAGATATTATGTGTGACAGCCTATGATTGATATGTTGCTTACAGTAGATCTGCAGATAAACACATGTAATTTTGAACAACTAATAATAATGTTTTGTTCTTAGCCTTTCCCACAGTCTATGTATGAGTTCAGATGCTAAAGTTTGATTTATGACACATAATTAGTGTTTCAAGGAGTCTTATTATGTGATTAAATTAAAACACCTGATAGAATTTTAAAATCGCCAATGTCAAATGCTCAGCTTTATGCATGTAATTCATGTTAAACCCCAATGTAAAATCCGATAGGGCCCATGGTGGGGGGGGGGGGGGAATAGAAAACTTGTATTTTGCAAATATGTGGAATAGTAAGATATTTCATATTTTAGGAGACATGATATATATAGTAAAATTATCATCATTGTTTAACCCCTTCAAGGCTGAGTTTGCCATTGTCATCTTCATCCACTACAAGCCGCGAATTGCTATCGCAATTCTCGTAGTGGATGAAGATGATTCGATGTGGTTTATAAATTAAAGAAAATTACCATGTATTGGTAAACCATTTTCATGGACATTTTCGTTTTAAAACCCTTGGTTGTAGGAAAATTAATTCTGTTGTCAGGGCTGTAAAATGATGCCTTAATGCATCGTGAAGGCTTAAAAGGTTATTAAACACATCTCGCACTAAGCCACCCTTGAATCTTTAACACGTAACCCGCTAAGCGAGAATATGGTCGTTTTTTATCGGTTTTACCTCAGGAAAATCTCTGATACTGGGAAGGAAATTGCGGGTTAAACATCAAGATTTGCAAATTTTTGGTCTCAAATTAAACAAATATGAGTAATTTTCACCCACTTGAAGTTGTGGGTCATGGTAAAAATGAAATGAAATGAATCGGGCTTTAGGCCACCTTTGTGCACATATAGGCTAAACTGGGCCAGGAGAACCTCCTGAGGATGGTGAGATGATTGAGATGACACTGTCCTCCAAACACAGGATTCGAAACTCGAGCCCTGGCGGTCTGAGGCCGAGCACGCTACCTCTCGGTCACGGAGGCTCCCCGCAATACTGACTTTCACACGTGGATGGGGAAGAAACATTTTTGTTTCTTTCGAACCGCCGAGACCGGGAACCGAACTCCGAACTCTGGCGTGAAAGGCAGCGGTGCTAACCACTACCCTAGGGCCCCCGCCCTGTGGGTCATGGTAGCGAGACACAACTTCAAGTGGGTGATTTTTTTTAAATGACCTTAGCGTAGCGGGATAAGTGTTGAACAAAAAACAATGTTAAATAATTTGTTAAAGAATTTCAAAGTTTAAAACTAAGTAGAAATACATCAAACAGTTTGATAGTCTCCGCTCATCCGATAATTACACTTGTGAGATGTCTATTTTATTCAGCTTAACCATGCCATCGTGGAGACAGTCTTTAGACGTCAGAATTTGACGTCTGCAGACGTCAGATTCTGACGTCTAAAAACGGTCACCGCACTAAAAAAGTTTTAAAAAATATAATGACCGTAGACACATAGGTACTGAAATGAAGCGGAAAGAGTTAAATTACATTTATAATGATTTAAAATTGAAAACAAAACTTTGGTATCCCTGGTACAAGAATATTTCAACGTTGGAAGAGGAATAAAAAATAGATACAAACAATTCAAAGGAATTCAGCAATAGAGCCTTATAAGACTTAGAGGGTACGTATTCCACATAACTATATAATATAATTATGTAAAGATAACAGTATAATAATAGTATACAAAGAATGCTGAGCTTACCAAATAAACACGTCTACGACGCTTTACCAGGTGTACCTTTAACATGATTATTAGTTAGTTCAAGATGCATGCGTCACTGCACATGAATGCACTTTTAAAGTCATCTATTGGAACTATTATTAAGATACGAGGTCATGGATTAAATACATGCGTAACAGGTAACTAGTAGACCATGTCACACAAATCACTAATACTACAGCACTCTCTGTATATAAACCTGGTATTATAATGACATTTATTGAAACTAGTATTCATAGGTGTGCAAGAAGTCGAGGCAGAATCATTTCTTGTAATGTAATGATGAGATTGAACTGTGCTGCAAATGTAATGCGATACAAATGTAATGAGATACTACTACCACACGTTTTGTAATGCAGTAAATACACGTGGGGTGGTAGTAGCCCATGGGAAAGGTCTGTTTGCTTTGACATTTAAATATAATGAGTCTGATAAATATAATGCTAATAATTCAAGAAGTAATGACTGAAGATAATTATTGCCGAAGCGTAGTAACACTACGTTGCGTAATGATTGTTATTATAACTATAATAAATAAAATTATAATTACACTTTCAATTAACATTTTAATAGAATGTAAAATTTTACTTATTATTGAAAAATCCAATCGGAGGGTTGTAATGTTGTAAAAGATCATAACTCAACATATCCTCTTCAACTCATCAGGTAGGTCGTCTCATCAGGTAGGTCGTGTTATCAATGCACAATCGCTCATCAGGATGGAAATCAAACGAAAAATAACATAAGTTTCAATGGAAAATAACGGAAAGAAGGTCTGCGGTCTGCGTTGCAGAGTATTAAATGCGAAGGCCGCCAAATCCCTGCGTGGTGAGCAAGTTTTTAATCATGTCAGTCATCATTATGAGATGAATGATCAAGTAATCTCGAATATATTTACTAAAAACGCAATAATTGAAATTGATTTTGTAAGTTGTTGTGGATTGCAATTGAAATATCAGCAGATATTGCCAGAAAACAAAACGATCATGTAAGCAAATAAGGACACAACTCTATATAGTTTCATCTATTTCTAAACATTTTAAATTTAGTTTTGAAATTGTGTTTCATGTGGGAAAAAAATAAGTACAGCAAATATCCTGCACGTAAAAATATAACATTATTTTGCATTACTCCCGCTGAATTTTTATTTAAAAAAATATTAGCAGTTGATGACTTTGACAGATTCTCGAATGCGGGATATTTTTTTTATTTATTCGTTCACTCAACGAGCTTTATTTTTTCAGAAAAGACGATGCTGATCCGGATTGCCATAAAACGTTGCAATGTCCTTTGATCCTTTGGCCCTTGAAGCGCTGAATTACTTTGTATAAACCATGGAGACCAAAGGGTTATTTTCAATTTAAAATCATCATAAATGTCTTCACTAGCTCTTTCCGAGTCATTTGAATACCTATGTTATGGGTCTACGGCCATTAGAAATATTTTTACTCTTACACTGCGGGGATCGACTTTAGTCGTCAGAATCTGACGTCTACAGACGTCAGATTCTGACGACTAAAGTCGATCCCCGCACTGTAAGAGTTAATACCTCACTATGAAAATAGGTGTCAAATGTAAAGAAAATTGGCTAATTACTCAGAATGAGAACTGGATCATGCATCACTACATGAGGAGCAGTATCTAAAATAGCAGATGGATTGTTTTAACTTAGGAGAAATATCTAAAATAGCAGATGGATTGTTTTAAAACTGAAGGAGAAACAGATATATGAGAAGCTGTCATAGAATAATAATACAGAGCGATATATATTATTAAAGTACCAGTTTGGACGCATTTGGCATACAGCAAAAATGTACATGTATTATAAACAGCCAGGCATAATGACATCTCATAACATTAATAATAGTCATGTTCCCATATTTTTATATTTGGGAATATCGATCCCAATGGGCTAAGATGAGTGGCCGAGCACACTAATTTTGTAAAAGGTCATCTAAAATTACCCCATCCCCAGCTGATGTAATAAGCACTGTGACCTTAGTCATGTTAGTTTATCGATGTAAGCTACAAATGTCATGCTATCTGACACCTGATATGTTTGTAAGGTAATAGTCACAATATAATTGATTAAATATCGTATAGCAAAGGATGACGTCAAAAATAAACCAACGGATTACTATACCAAGTAACGCTAGTTGGTTTATCTTCTGTGCCTTTTCGATTGTTCAGAGCAGGTACTAAGCATTGGTATCCTACTATGGAAATTACTATTTTTAATTCTAACATTCAATTACATTAGACACTATTCTGATTTGAATGAATTCTGGTGTTGCATTATTTTTATTTTTACAACCAGAACACTTGAAATGGTCTGCTTTCAAATGTTTGAGCACATGGCAATAACACAATGACCATGATGACCATGTATTTCAGTAAATAAAGGTGAACTAGAAGCAAAGTTACTCCAAGAACATAAGCATCAGATAGGCGATAGGTGAGTGGTAACGTGCATTGTTGGAATATTATTATACATACGCATGATTCCTTCTGCGTTCTTGCACCGCTCCTTTTATTACGTGCGAGATTACAGCGCCATAGACGTAAGGCAATTCTTTAGAGCGGAGCGTGTTGTTTCAGCGTATTTATATAATGTATGTTGTGAAGCTCAATAATATCTTCTCTACACATAAGGTGTACAAGTTAAAGGTCTGCCGCCCATTAATGTTTTTTTATAAATTAAATATAATATCACTGCTTGTTAAATATAGCTCAATTTCGCCTTATCACAACATCGATATCATATACATTCACATACTATTTCCTTACATGATTATGTTAATATACACTGTTGATATATTATCTTAAATGATAACTGCTCAAAACATGATAGACTTTACCACAGGTCTGGGATAGAATGATATTCTGTGTTCACTTTTGGTTTTATAATCATTGTACAAGAAGTAAAATATCATTGGTATGTAATTAATCATGGTATAATTTACAAGGATTTGACAAATGTTATACAGTTTGAATATGATTATATATTAAGTATAGGCAGTGAATTGATGTGTTTCCTGACAGAAATCATATTTTTTTTATTCCGCTAATTATAGTTTATATGTGTACACGTTTTCCCTATATTAACAGAGGTGGACATAAACATGCCTCGAACTGTGATTTACCTCTTAATATTTAATCTAATAAATCAAGGTAAGTATTATACTTTGTCAGACGTAGTGTGATTTTATATACACTACTGAATTATCAATCACACTTCCAGACAATCATTGACGCTCCTACAAGTGTAATACAAATTATATGGAATATTACTCCTTAATCATGTTAATCACTATAATGGTGTTTTTATGATTACTAACTATTACTTTCATATATATGAAAATATTAATGTCAGATATCGTAATTTAAATTAAAGATGTGGCCACAGTTTGGTTGATTGATTGATTTGCTTGATTGATTGGATGATTATATGACTGATTTAATGATATATTGTTTTATTGTTGCGGCCAATGTGGATTTAAAAATTAACAACACCCCCTATATGTACATCTATTGAACTATAGTGCTTATTGTTACGTAAAATGAAGTAAGGAATACATTTCGTCGCCTCGGAGCTAAAGGATCCTATCTGACACTCGTCAGAGTGGCAGATAGGATCCTTTAGCTCCGAGGCAACGATTTGTTCACTGTTGGTTGGCTTTGGTTTATTCAGCAAAATGAAAAAAATATTCAATAAGGAATCGAATACCCACTGCCCCTACCACTGGAGAGTCGTCTCCCGTGATAGGTGGATCCGATATATGTACAGATAAGGTACAGTGCAATTGTCTGGTTGTATGTGTGCTATTCCAATAGCGAAACAGCACACATACCATGCATACTGAGAATGAAACAGCTTATAGAAAATTGTCAAATTATTTATAACTGACGCCACATGACCATCGGGTCTAAGTCATTGGTGTGGATTTGAAACCCTAAAGCTTCTACACCAATCACATAACAATAAAACAAAATATGTGTAAAATTTAATTAATGATGCTAATTATCCAACTAAGTAGGCCTATTGTCAATGTAAAAAATAGTATCCTGTATATTACTTCTTGGACCATGTACCATGTACATTTTTAACATGAAGTACAAAGTGCTTTAGCTCGTCGGAGTTAGTCGTAAGATAGTAGGCATTTCAATAACAACGAAAACTTTATTATCGTACATCACATACATATATAATTTGTGTCAATTGTGTGTTTGTCCCCAGAACTAAGATTTTTCAATTCCAATGGGACGTAATAATCATTGCTCGATGGAATAAAATCCGATCTGGTTGGCGACTTTCACATACTCGGCTGTGACTGACATGTAGTTGAGCAGGTGGGGGTTTTCATTTTCAATGTAGACCACCAGGTGAACGATAATATCTAGAAGGGGTCGCTGCAGACCTGTTATCTCAGCAAACTCACGGGAAGATTGAGCCTCTGAAATCACAGTGGAAGGATGTGGTCATTCTTATTGGCTATGATCAGCTGGTTAAATGGATGTTTGCTTGATAATTGGTAAATATACACATTTATCTGAATAATCATGGTAACTTGGGTAATATATACATCTTTTAATAAAAATAAAACATAAAAAACATTAAACATATTAACGTCTTCAACCATTAAACAGCTAAAGGGCTAGTTGTGTCCATATCAGTTTAAAATCGTTTTTTATCACACGTTAACAGGGGGTCCCACCGTCCCAGACCTCTTATATTTCCCATACTTCCCATAAAAATAACAATGTTGATGTAGTGCCTTAGCCCTAACCTATATTTCAAAACCAGGCCATGGGCATCTGTAAAAATAATTATCTTAAATGATAAATGTCAAGTTAGAATTTAGGCCTATACATGCCACCAAAATAAATCTTAATGTAATCAAATGTATCAGCAGAAAAGTTGTCAATTGTATAACAGAGGTCACATCATCTCCTTTATTTCAATACTTTTTTAGGCTTATATATGCCACCAAACCAAATTTTGAGGTGGTGGTCTAAAAAATAGAAAATGTGAAAGAAAAATGTGCATTATAAAAAATTGGCCAAATTGACATTTATTCTGATTAAAATTGAACACACATAAGTATTTTTACACAATTGAACTTGTGGATCGCGGTAGCCAGACACTACTTAAGGTGAATACGAAATTAAATTGTACTTTAACGCCTAATAATAATAATTTCTGAATGCTACAAGCGATTTACGAACCAGATATTGCTCGCGCCAAAACAGTTTTCTCCACAGAAGCCTCCTCAAAGTGATAACCGGCGCTTGCAAAGACAAACATATCATATAAGTAGGTGTCCCCGTGCTCAGCTTCTATCTCATCCAGAAAATCCATGGCTTGGTCGTAACTGATCTCGGGCCGTGGATTTGACGCAGTCAAACCCATGGAATGTACAAAGAACATAAACTGCAGAAACGTTGTGGCGCCGTTGTAAAACACCACTGGTCCCTTGAACTTCTGTTTTAGCATCCTCTTCATTTCTCTGTATTCGCGCCTGAAAGTCTTCTCCTGAAATCCGAATGCTTCTGCTAGGGACCTCTTGGTCTTTGCAACTGTTAAAAAGATGACTTGTTAAGCAAAATTCAGGGCCACGGACAGAGAGAAACAAATTTGTTCACAATTTCCCCCGTATAGAAATTCGATAATAGTGTGAAATACAGGGAAACACAGGGAATTGTATCTGGTGAGAACACTTGTCGTTGCAGAAAATGTCGTGACTGAGAATGCTATTCAACACCAAGAAGTCGTTGTGAAAAATTATCCGGTTGACTCTTTCTTATTCATTGAATCATTGCCTGCATACCCCACACTACGCTGGGTTGGCGCGACTAAAGGTGTTGGCGGAGAAAACTAGGAAATATAGGAGATGTTACGTCTGAATTTATGTGGGTACCCTTTAAATGCATGCATTTATGCATGCAGTTATCTAACTTTTCAAGCAATTAACAACAATTGAAAACCCACCTGCTATTCTACAAAAGTGTTCTTCTAAGTTTGAACGATCATCTAAATCCCAGCCTTTTCTCTCCAGAAGCTCGATATCAACAAATAATGATAATTTAACATTTCTGTTTTCAGCCCATACCGGTAAGGCTGCCATCCCAGCTGCCTGTAACATACGACACTTCTCGTCATCGGATATCACATCTTCTATGCTGCTGCATTCAACAATACCTGAAATATACATATGAATTCACTGGGTTCCAGTATTGTTGACAATGTGTGCGCCCATACTGTACATGAAGAAGAAGAAGAAGAAGAAGAAGAAGAAGAAGAAGAAGAAGAAGAAGAAGAAGAAGAAGAAGAAGAAGAAGAAGTGTTTATTCAACCATGAAAAATAAGTAGATGAAAGATGAGTGAAAAATATTTTACAGGGTTGTTTGGGAGACCTCCATTAAGACCACAAGGTCGCTAGCATGGAGGCCACCCATGATATCATCTATATAAACATATAACATTTTGAAGTTATGAGTAGTATACATATGAGCTATACATGTGAAGTGAGCCAATATAATAGCTTTACTATAAAGTTTAACCTAGAGACGTGGTAGTTATATAAAATAAAGTATGAAAAAATAAACTTTGCTTCTGCAAAGCCAAAAGGCAGCATCTGCCTGCTTTACAAATAGGCTAATCCTGCCGTTTGGCCCCACAGAGCAGAATTCACTAGTTCAAATTGATACTGCATACATAACAGTTTGTGATATTACAATCAGTAGCATATGTGTCTAAAAATATAAATTTGACATACGTTGAAAACCCGTTAAAACTATGAGTGTGTACTTTATCGGTTATTGATTGTGGCATGCTATTTACAGTTTTTGGTAATTGATATCGAACACAAGCTTTGGCAAAATTATGTTTTACAAAAGGTCTGCGTAATTTATGTTGATTTCTTGTATTATGAGCATGGATTTCAGAATTGAGCCTAAGATTAAATACATCAAAGTATTTCGGGAGTAAATTATGCTCGTATTTAAAGATGATACATGGGTGCCCATGTATCATCTTCAAGTAGGTGAAAATTGAAATTATCAAATAATTTAGCGCTTTAACCCTTTAAGCCCGCAGGATGCATTAAAGCATCATTTTACATCCCTGAAAACAGACTTAATTTTCCTAAAACTGAGGGTTTTAGACCGAAAATTTCCATGAAACTTGTTTAACACTACGTGGTAATTTTCTTTAATTTTTAAACCACATCAAGTCATCATCATTCACTACAAGTCGAGAATTCGCGGCTTGTAGTGGATGATGATGACTATGGTAAATTCAAGATTGAAAGGGTTGAATGTTAACGTGCCGGCAAAGTAATGTCTATAGCAATACATCGTCGACGCAGTAGCCGATATACAATGACATTTTATAATCCATTCTATTCTAGCGTGTTACACCAATAGTGTAATTTCTTTGAGTAAGCTTATCTTAACTTATCTTTAAAAGTGAAATAGTAATACAGCCTCCCCCCAGCAGGCAGTATGCCGTAAGTACCACTAATTGTAGCGGCACATATGTCACTTTGTCTACCAGAGAATGGTATGTACAAATGTATACCTGTAAAAAATAATCCAAAGCCTAATATCAGCAGCAGTCCTTGTATTCTCATATTGTGAGTATAGATATGGATCTCCTGTCACTGCAATGTTCAACTGTGCAAAAGCCGTATAATACTCAGGGTGGATAGTACAACAGTTCACATACATATATCCTATTATCCAGACGATTAGCTAATCATTCTCTTAATGGATACTGGGGCACAATTAATTGTCGCTGGTGTCAATATTTAAAGGTCAAAACTGAAATATAGCATACATTTCGTATCTAAACTACACCAATCTGTGTATGGAGGGCAGTGTCATCTCATTCATCTCACCATCCTCAGGAGGTTCCCCGGGCCCAGTTTAGCGTATATATGCACAAAAGTGGCCTAAGGGGGCCACCATTAGATTACCAGGGGGGGGGGGGGGGCAGGAGTATTTGTCGCGGGCAAATTATTTATTTCAACCGGGCTCGGCGGCGCGCTGAAAATTTCACATTTTGTTACATGTTTATATGGAACAGTACTGGTACGAAATCAAATGTCACTAGTGTCAATATTTAAAGGTCAAAACTGAAATATAGCATGCATTTCGCATCTAGACTACAGCAATCAGACATTATTAGTGAGAATGATGCCTATATCTACCACCTACATACATACGCCATGTCTATATATTACCCTAAAGCGTTGTCGTCGTATTTAACCCTTTAAGCCCCCACGATGCATTAAAGCATCATTTTACATCCCTGGAAACAGACTTAATTTTCGGGCAACTAAAGGTTTTAGAACAAAAAAATCCATGAAACTGGCTTATCAATATGTGGCAATTTTCTTTAATTTTTAAACCACATCAAGTCATCTTCATCCACTACAAGTCGAGAATTGCGACAGCAATTCGCGGCTTGTAGTGGATGAAGATGACTGTGGTAAATTCAGGATTGAAAGGGTTAAGCATGGCATGGCATGCTTTAAATATAAAATATTATTCATTAGAAATTTATGCTGTCATTCTGTAACGGCTAAAATGTGTAAAGATAATCTGTCTATAATTGTAACATCGCTGTATCTTTAAAAGTCATACTATATTTTTCAACACAAGTCATTAAAGCTGCATAACTGTTTTGTTTATTTCATTCAAACGATTAATCCATGGAAACTGGTGTTTTATTTTTTTTATTAAGGATTTAAGTTTGTTGTTTTTTAAAATTGTTGCCCCACCAAAACAAACCTGCTCACAGCGGAGTAAGACATACTGTCTATATAATCAGGACATTAAAAGTACCAAGTGGCAGATAACGGTCATCATAGAAAAAAGAGAGGAGAACTTTTAAAATTATTGTTATTTTTTAAATGATCATAGATACATTTATTTCACAGTACAACAGTTAGACATATCTAGAAGTTATTTCTTTGTGTGATATGGATGATATCTGCATGTGATGTCATGTTTAATATCGGTACCGGTATAGAGAATGTCACTCACTTGAAAAAATAGAACTCTATTTCGGTATGGTGCTTTTAAGTGTGGGCCAGCATCAGAGCCTTTGGCCCGCCATTAAGACGCTTTCCCCAGACCGTGAGAAGTTGTACTCGGAATAACCATCAAATTCAGTGAGGTAAATCATCGTTTTCGCTCTTTGGATTTTCGTGATTTTCTTGAAAAACATTTGCATTTTTTTATTAGGTATCTCCTGGACATTTCAAAATATAGTCAAAATGCTACTAGACAATATCAGACTATCTTTTATTTTTTCGTAAATCATCACATACAGTGATATACATTGCGCTATGCGGTAAAATAAAATAATATTTAAAAACATCAGACTTTACTGTAACCGATTTGACCCAGTATCTGACATCTAACCCAGTATCTCAGCTAACACGAGGCATTGATCCAATGGCAGAATAATGCCGCCCATCGTCTGCGGTATTGGCCCAACATTATGCCGATTCAGTTCAACGTATGTGTTTGCTATTATGGGGTGGTTTCGTGCTGGCCATTGTAACATTATATCGGCCCATAACCTTACCGCTATTACATGAATATTGTACACACACCGAATCACTACTTTATAATACTTGATGGTGTACCGCATGGTGAACTAATTCCGCTACATTTACCCAGTTTTAGTGCATTTATAAGGCTTTTAAAACAATAGCAATGATTGTTTTGTACGTTTTAAGTTATTTTAATCAAAATAAACAAAACAGTTATGCAGCTTTAATTTTGCTCATCAGTCATGTATGAACACAAGTCAATGACGTCATATCTGGTGTGAGCCCCCTCATATTATCTAACTTTGAGTCAGAGTTTTGAAATGAAGAGACTGAAGATATGTGTCATGTTTTCTGGGAATGAATGTTCACCCAACAACTTTGAAAGAATGTTTATAACTATATTTTTAAAACAGAACAGCCAGATAGATTGTCGATATTTCGAGGAATAGACGGCATTTAGGTGTTAAAAACATTGTTATGTAAAAAAATATTTATCTATCACAATTAGAATGTACAATGCCCACCTACAATCATGATAATATATTTATTAGATATTTAAATAGGCCTACATTTAAACATAATAGTTTTTGGTTGCCGCGAAGAAAAATTCAGTAGATATTTTGTTTGAAATATGGAGCGATGTATGATGTATGAGTCGGAGGTTTCATTTCACATTTATTTATATTGTTACTAGTATCTGTTAATATAAATGGTCCTGTGGAAGTAAGAGGGTTATGTATTTTAACGATGTGTTCACCCGATGTTGGCTTGCTGTAGGCCCACCGCCTGCCGCGTTGGCCTAGCAGCGGGTCAGCACTGGATGGATAGGCCTACCTAGTTTATGATAGTTATTGTATTGCCTGTCGGTCCAGACACGTCACAAATGGGACTATGCTGCTTCAATGTTGGGCCAGCGTCGAGGGTAGATGACCAGATAATGATTCAAAGCCTGTATCCAGTCTAGCACCAACGTCGCTCTGCCATCGTTACATCTCAAGTCTGGTGCGAATTCCAAAATTGAATTATTTCAACTGTATTTTTTAACTAAAGATGTTGGTGTAGATCTATGTTAGTAATATATGTTAGTATATATGCGTGTTTCTGCTATAGGAGCTACTATACAGGTGCATGAGAGTGACACTGGTCTCATCACTCCATAAAATCGCGAAATCTTTAAAAATGCGTACAAAATTCGCGTTTCGGACTCTCCCGCCCCTGAAGACGTTTTAATTGAATTGAATTAATTGAATAGTAGCGAACAACATAATAATAATAATAATACAATTTATTTACAGAGGGTAAAACGATTTTTAATAATACAATAATTAGCACATGTAAAAAAAATAATGGTTAAATAATAATACAAGATATAATAAAAAATATAGTAGAAGTTCTTAAAATTGTATACAGAAATATATACTGCAAGATATCATGGACAATGTATATGGTTAAAATATATCTGGGGGGGTTTTTTATGAGACAATATTGTCCTATACGTGTGTACTTTCCTACTTAATTGAAAAATGTCGGCCATACCTTGATTACACATACCGCTTAAAATTGTATACACCTGCACAGCGCGCTATGAGCCAAATTTTGGATGAGGTCTCAAAATAAACAAATACTATTAAAATTCACACACACACACTAGAAATAATTATTGTGGGTCGCGGTAGCGGGACACGTCAAGCGAGTAAACATTTAAATAAGATTACATATGTACGTCATGTTTTGCGTCTGGCGTTACAGATTTCCAACATTTCCAGCCACTAAAGTGTGCATTATTATAATATATTGTACGTCACGTTTTGAGTCTGGCATCATAGATTTTCAACATTTCCAGCAACTGAAGTGTACACGTATTATATATTGTATGTCATGTTTTGAATCTGGCATCATATATTTCCAACATTTCCACCCACTGAAGTGTAGCCTACACTATTATATATTGTACGTCATGTTTTGAGTCTGGCATCATACTGTAGATTTCCGACATGTCCTGAAGTGTACACTATTATAAATTGTACGCAACGTACGTCATGTTTTGAGTCTGGCAGCATAGATTTCCAGCATTTCCATGATTTCCACCCACTGAAGTGCCACCCACTGAAGTGTACAATAGTATATATTGTACGTAATGTTTAGAGTCTGACAGCACAGATTTCTGATATTACCACCCACTGAAGTGTATAATATTATATAATGTACGTCATGTTTTGAGTCTGGCAGCATAGCCTTCTAACATTTACACCCACTGAAGTGTACAATATTATAACTCAACTTACAGAATGGTCGATATCCCGAAGCGACCCTTCATTTGAATAATCCAAATATTACAGCTTTAAAATTGATGTTTGTGTACATAAGAAGGAGGTAATTAAGACAGCCGGTGATTGACAGCGTCAGGAGGATCCCCACAGCCTGCCCACAAATCCTAACCCCAGGCACCCTGAAACAGAGAAAAACTACATAATAACGCTAACCCTTAAAGAGCTGAATTTATTTTATGTAAACCATGGAGACCAAAGGGTTTTGTCTTAATTAGCTATTTCTGATTCATTTGAATACTTATGTTTTGGGTCTACGCTCACTATAAATATTTTCAGGCTTACAGTGCAGGGATCGACTTTAGACGTCAGAATCTGACGTCTACAGACGTCAAATTCTGGCGTCTGAAGTCGATCCCCGCGCAGTAACGGTTAAGAATGTCACTCAAATATTAATTCAGACAAGCGAAATTATATTTAGCACGTGAATAACAAACGAGCTAAAATTAGGATTTTTTTTGCATTTACTTGGACATTTTTGACACTAACATTTACCCTCCATATGTGTGTCCGTCCGTTCGTCCGCCCGTTTGGCCGTGTGTCGGGTGTAAGTATGATACTCTGGCAAATACTTTTAAAAATACACATGGGACAACCTGGGTGTAGCTCATAATTGGAGTTAATTAGAATTCAACCGATTGTTCTAAAGCAAATTCATGAGTCTCCATAGTTCGTTCTGGCTCAAAGATGAGGGTCACCAAAGCCGTTTAAAATACAAAGGCATTTATTGTATACATAATATACTCATTACTATTGTTAAGCCGAAAACCGAAATGTAATCCTTTTGGACTTTTTGATCACAACCTTAACCAAGCAAATCTGAGCACACTGCAGTTTGTTTATTTCGCGATTTGGGATGTTATAGAGGATAGCATTGCAATAGTCTAGATTGCTCGTTTGGTGTTACATTCTGATCAAGAAATTGTGTGGGGAAATATGTCTTAATTTGTTCTCGTTGTGATTAATATACTACCGTGTGGTCAGGATTCAATTTCAGTTTGCTTTGCTATCATTCAGTCGGAGACGTCTTGTTTGTCACTCAGCAGCATACAAATGATGGCAGATGTTATAGGCCTACCTACTAATAATCAGACTACTCGGGGGCGTTGTATATAATGTGAATAAGAGTAGTCCCAGGATAGAACCCTGGGGGACACCGTAATCTGTATTGTAATCAGTCGTGCACGCTCACCCAAGTTGATTCTTCCCCAAGTTTAACCCTTTGCACTCGACCCGATAGATACGAACGGACCCAATTTAGAGCCGCTCTGATGATACTGTACCAGTATCGTGCCGTTGTCAATGTTCATACAGCTGTCATTGTGAATTATGAGCAAGACTATTTCTGTAGAATAAAGAAGTTTATATGCTGATCGATTGGGGTTTTATATGTTATTTTTCTCTAGATGGGACCGGATACAATTAGAAATTATTTTTCCAATTATTTTAGAAATGAAATTGAGGCCCGAAACTGGTGTATGTTTTTTCTAGTCACCCTTAGACAATGATGGCGTCTTTAATAAAGGTGTGATGTGCGATGCTTTCAGAACGTCTGGGAAAGAGCCGGATTCCAAACACAAATTGACAATGTTCGTGGTAGGAATAAGCAGTACATCTAGACAAGATTTCAACAATTTGGTAGGCAACGGGTCCAGATCACATGACTTATCCTGTCAAGAAATAATTCCACCAAAATGTTTTCTTCTAACAATCTAATAAAATGGGGTAAGGGGGGGGGGACTTATATAACAATGTTTCCACCGAAAAGCCATTTAAAAGAGTTCCCGATGACGTCACTGCGTCTCGCAGAATAAGAACTCGGTGTTTTTTTGGCTGGGGATAAACAAATATATTATGCACTTAAACATATTGCATTAAGCGCTCTGACTTTTTGAGGTGAAGTTCTGTTGAAAGCTGTATTTATTGGAGGGGGGAGGGGGGAATGTGAAGGGGGCTAAATCTTTGCAAAAAAAATATTGCACTTTAAATTTTTGCAGTGGATTTTCAACACGTTTTAAATTGTATTTTGTTCTATTTTTTTCTTGGTTGGATAGGGGGCTCTGAGAGGGTTAAGGCACTTTTTTGGCGAAAAAAATTAAAAAAAATCATTGTATGGTATCACAAATAGTAAGTTGTTTTGATAAGGAAAACCTACCTCAGTTTTGCTTCCATGCAGTAACCTTTAAAATATTTGTCCCTGCCATACGTGTACAGAAGTCCTGCAAGAGCAGCGGGCACTAAAATATAATCACTATAACTTTTGAATTGTACCAGAAAAACAATCAAACATATTTATTTCTGAGAGTCTTTTATCTGCTGAAATATGGAGACATCGTAATCGGGCAATTGGGCCCTATTATACAATCATGTACGATCATGGTACAGTACAATTCATAGACATTACAAATTATTAAAGAATATTTGCAAATACTTTCACCTTGGTGAAAAAATAGACCGGCCATCCACATCAGCGACACAACCAAGGGGAAAAATTCAACACTGTTTTGTCTGGAACAAATAAATGTATGCTATGATACCTTACAGCCATAACTACTAAATAAACGTATGCCATGATACCCTACGGTCATCACTACGTATGACGTCCCTTCCGGTTAATAAGCTTCGACAAGTAAAAATCACAGCAGCAAACAATAACTCTCGATAATGATATCTGGCTCATAAGTAATTATTTTGAAAAATAATTAATTAAATTAAGAATGGTACAATTCAATAATGTTATATAATCCAATAATGGTATATAATTCAAGAATTGCATAATTTAAGAATGGTATAATCCAATAATAATATAATACAATAATGAGATTATCCAAGAATATGTATAATCCAAGGATGGTATAGTCCAATAATGGTATAATTTAAGAATAGTATCGTCCAAGAATGGTATAATATATTTTATTGATTAAACTTGGATATTTATGTGCCTTCAAGTAAATATCACAAAACACCTGTGCACTAGCTTAACCCGTAAAAAACTACATTTAAAAAAGTTCATCCACTTGAAGTTTTGTGTCGTTACGACGACCCACATTTCCAAATATTGATGTTTAAACGCTAATTTCGTACCCAATAACTGCGATTTAAACGTTTAAAAGGCATATAATGAAGTCTGATTTTGCATGTTGGATCAGGTTTAACACATAAGCATACGTGCTTACATGCTGGATATGCATGAGTTTGTTCATGTACCCTGCATGAGCTGGTCCATGCACCCTGCATGAGTTGGTCCATGCACTCTGCATGAGTTGATCCATGCACCCTGCATGAGTTGGTCCATGCACCCTGCATGAGTTGGTCCATGCACCTTGCATGAGTTGGTCCATGCACCCTGCATGATTTGGCTAATACACCCTCCATGAGTTGGTACATCCACCCTACATGAGTTGATCCATGTACCCTGCATGAGTTGATCCATGTACCCGGCATGAGTTGGTGCATGCACCCTACTTGAGTTGGTACATGTACCCTACATCACAGCCTATCAGGTGATTGGCAAATAATTGATATTCTGGAAAACTTATAGCCTCGACCTGCAATGTCTTCACCTAGCAATCTAATACAATGAAGTATAGGAGAGGGGGATTATATATAATAACATTGTTTTCACCGAGTAGTCATTCAAAAGGTTTTCCAGTGACGTCACTGCGTTTCACCGAATATTTACGTCCTATACAACAGGTAAAACACATTATAGAGCAAATTTGATTCCAGTTACATAACGTGGACCTCACTTTTGGCAGCTTGGATTGTTTTATTTAGGGCTACGAAATTTTTGAGGTGAAGAAATACCACCAAACAGGTGTTGTCGGCCTCTATGCATCAAGATTGGAAGATAACTTCAGTCAGTTTTCTGAATTATATATAAACAGGGCAAATTAATACAAAATGATATTCATCCTCTAAATCATGCCTTTGACATAAATTAAACAATCGTTCATTATCTGATTATATGGTAATGACCAGGGTTTGACCCAACTACCACTTTCCAGCACAAAGGTGGCCTAAAACCCCATTCATTTAATTTCCAACATAAATTCGTGATTTCTTGTTCTAAAATATATTAACACTACTTGTGTTTCGATTTCCAGTTGGTCACACCATATGTACTATGTATACAGTTTTATGTTCCTAATTCTTTACCCCGATACCAGCATGACTAAATATACTGTCATTTGAAAACCTTGGCATCAAAGCCAACCGCCCTGTTCAAAGTACATGCCAAGATAAATAACTATAACGTCTTACTGTGCTCTGAAAACCCTGACGAATTCATCAGGTCCATCTGTTTTAGGAGGTTCTATCTTATGCTTCTGCCTGGCTTTGCCAACTGCTATTGAAAATGTGGCTGGAAATAGACAATTTACAATTCACAGATCCGTACACTAAATGACAAAAACATGCCCCAGTTATTTCAGTATTCTTGAAAATTGACTTTGACACCCCAAAATTTACAAAACGGTAAATCTGGTGAACCTTTGTAGACCCACGTGCTATTAATATTATAAAAAAAATTGTCATTATGATAAGCATAATTATGACATGTCGCCATATGTCGGTATACAGGCTACTACAAAACGGGAAATATACTGTTTTAAACTTTGGTCGTTTGAAGAATGAAAACAATTTGGGGAGATTATTATTGGTGGGTTTAGTGTGGTGCGTCAATAATCTACTTATTAGCACATTCCTTTTCGTGGAGAGAAACAGCGTTTTTTATTTTTTAATATTTCCCAGTTTACATTATTGCGCTTAATATAACATGCAGTAAGCTCAACCTGATTCATAATATTATAAAGTCATAGCATGAAATTACAATCTCCTGACATTAAAATGTTACATCCTGGCGTTATACTAGCCACCTTGCCGTATCAGGTCTGACCGTCAGACTACCAGTCTGACCTTGACAACAGGTGTGTGTAAAGCGGGTACGAAAATGAGGGGTGCGAGCAACATGAATATTCATTATGACGTCATCGGTTTACTGACTGCAGCGTGGAGGTCAGACTCAGGTCAGATTGTTTGGGCCGCCTGAATCAGCTGTGAATTGGCCAAGGAGGAGGAGGGAGGAGGGGGGTTCTGAACACATAGCACAGATACGGGTTATCCAGGTTCTGCCGGTGGCAGACAGCTGGATAGATGAAGATGTATACTAGCATATCTTGACAATAACCTGATAACATGATCGTGTAATGCCATGTATTCTGATGTAATAATGATGTATCATCACATTAAAATACCATATCACGACAGAAAACTGCCATATATCTGAATTTATAGTGCATATCCGGACGATGTATATCCTGATATTAAAATGCAATTTGCTGATGTCAAAACGGCACATCCTGCCATTTTGATGCTACAACATGACTTGAAAATGTCATATCATGACATTAAAATGTCCTATCCCCATATTATTGTTTCTGCCGTATCACGACATTATATCGTCATATTATCACAGCATAT
Source organism: Flabesymbios commensalis (assembly GCA_964017125.1). Taxonomy (NCBI): domain Eukaryota; kingdom Metazoa; phylum Annelida; class Polychaeta; order Terebellida; family Flabelligeridae; genus Flabesymbios; species Flabesymbios commensalis. The sequence continues at coordinate 95,424,105 of OZ024905.1, read as the reverse complement.
CTCCCTCTAAAATGTGTCAACTACCAGTATTTCAATTTCATTGAGAATATTGAAATACACTTAGTGAAAATGTTATAATTGTATATTGTAGTAGGTTTATATATATCCATTATAATTTGACAACATAAATAATACTATGTTATAAACTATTATCGTTCCCATGACTTGCTAAGTCGTTCCCACGACTCACTAACTCGCTTCTATGACAAACGTAACTCGTTCCCACAACTTAATTAATTGACTTAAAGCTGCATAACTGTTTTGTTTATTTCGATTAAAATAACCTAAAACGTCCAAAACAATCATTGCTATTGTTTTAAAGGCCTTATAAATGCACTAAAACTGGGTAAATGTAGCGGAATTAGCTTACCATGCGGTACACCATCAAGTATTATTAAGTAGTGATTCGGTGTGTGTACAATATTTATGTAATAACGGTGAGGGTATGGGCCAATATAATGTTACATTGGCCAGCACGAAACCACCCTCTTAATAGCAAACACATACGTTGAACTGAATCGGCATAATGTTGGGCCAGTACCGCAGACGATGGGCCGACATTATTCTGCCATTAGATCAATGCCTCGTGTTAGCTGAGATACAAAGCCCTCATAACCAGCCGCAGATCTAGATGGAGGATACTGGGTCAAATCGGTTACAGTAAAATCTGATGTTTTTAAATATTATTTTATTTTACCGCATAGCGCGATGTATATCACTGCATGTGATGATTTACGATAAAATAAAATAAAGTCTGATATTGTCAAGTAGCATTTTGACTATATTTTGAAATGTCCATGAGATACCTAATAAAAAAATGCAAATGTTTTTCAAGAAAATCACGAAAATCCAAAGAGCAAAAACGATGATTTACATCACTGAATTTGATGTCAATTCCGAGTACAATTTCTCACGTCTGGGGAGAGCGTCTTAATGGCGAGCCAAAGGCTCTGATGATGGCCCACACTTAAAAGCACCTTACCGAAATAGAGTTCTATTTTTCAAGGTAGTGACATTCTCCATACCGGTACCGATATTAAACATGACATTACATGCACATATCATCCATATCACACAAAGTAATAACTTCTAGATATGTCTCACTGATATGAGACAATACACATTGTACTGTGAAATGTATCTATGATCACTAAAAAAATAACAATTATTTTAAAAGTCTTCCTCTCTTTTTTCTATGATGACCGTTATCTGCCACTTGGTACTTTTAATGTCCTGATTATATAGACAGTATGTCTTACTCTCTGTGATCAGGCTTGTTTTGGTGGGGCAACAATTTAAAAAAAAAAAAACTTAAATCCTTAATAACTCAGTAACCGGAGCAGTAAAATAAAAAAAATAAAACACCATTCTCCATGGATTAATCGTCTGAATAAAATAAACAAAACAGTTATGCAGCTTTAAAATAAATTATGTTTTGCATATATATGTCCGTAAACAATCTGAACTAAAATGAATTCGAATTACAAATGACCGACATAAGAAATATGAAACTAGCTATGGAGTGACAGAGTCAAGAGTGTTAGGGCACATGAGAGCTTCTTTATAATACGTCGACTAAGACACTGGGTTAACTCGGAAAAGCCTCTAACTGGAAATTATCTGCAATGAAATATCAGCCAACTCGTTTTAAAAAAAAGGAGGGACAACCCCTTCTCTTGATCTACATTCCAAGTGGAATTAAAAGCTGTGAGGAAGCAGGTTCTGGTCCCGGTACTGGCTTACAGTTGATCAGGATATACATGAGACAGTTGACACATTTTGTAGGGAGATATGGTATGGTAATAATTATGACAACATTATGTATAAAGGGAATGTGATAAATTATAATAGCTACCCATTTGGTATCCAGTTAATACAGTGACTGCAGCGAGCCATATTATATCCGCATGTTCTATTGCCGTCATTGCTTCTACTTTTATAACAATCAAGCTGGTGGGGCTCACAGTAACAGTGTACAGCTCCTAAACTCACCCACCGGGTGTGAACTATGTACCTTCGCATCATCACTCTAATATATCGTCGCCTCGGAGCTAAAGGATCCTATCTGACACTCGTCAGAGTGGCAGATAGGATCCTTTAGCTCCGAGGCGACGATATGGCGTTTCAAACGTATACCTGACAGAACTGTAGGCAACCTACCCAGTAAACAAAACATATGTATAGAATTTATACAATGTTGGACCAACGTCAAATACGTTGGACCGTAGTTGGATAAATGTTATACAGATGTTTTGTGTATACTGGGTAGCAGCCCATGGCGCCATATCATAGGCCTACTTCTAAATCTGTTATAGGCTTTTATTATTGCATGGTTCTATATATAAAGGCTAAGCCTATATATAGGCTGCATGTATGTATATACCCCCTCCCCCATGTACTATAATACTTCAGTAACCCTCTCACTATCAGAACCGTCGCTACGCTGTTATAAACAACCTTAGCTCAGTAAGTATGCCGACGCTGCCTTTCAATGTCAATATTCAGCCAGTACTAGCAAGGAAATACTAGGGGGTACTTAATGTCGGTAGTGAAGGGTTAAGTTGGCGTCCATGACATTTGGCAAAAATCATTCGCATGCAATTTTAGCGTCCATAAAATTTTGCGAGAACAAATGTGACAGCATGTCATTTCATAACAATAGCCGATTAGGACTGTATGTAACTAGCGAACATAAATAGTATAATTATTAGCCATAAAATTCGCTAAGATCGCTAAATTAAATGGGACGCCAATATTTGGGTAAATAAAGTATTGTTCTGGATATGGCACGCCATCCACGTCAAAATAAAGGCATTGAAGTGTTCACTTGCGGCTAATAATAATATTTACAACATAAATTACCACATAGCTACTCCATAAATATCTCTCAACGCAAATGAGAAAAATTTAGGCCTACCGGACATACATATTCAATATAACTAATTGCAAAAAATGGTCCTATGATCGATTTGGCACAAGGAGTAAAAATTGTCATTGGAGACGCACGTGAAACTGTACACTGTTTAACTCGCCATTCACGAAGTGCGAAACCTGGCGAATAATATGTGTGGGTGATATCACAACAAGCCCCACCTATTGAATAGTATTGAGATTTTTTTCCGCGAATCTACTCTTCAAACATGGTTACAGTACTAATATAAGTAATTCTACATATTCTATTTTAAATGGAGTTTCAATTGCGTGAGTCCACAAGGATTGACTTCCTGGATTCGAAACTAGGCAAACTTAGACAACTCCAGCTTCGGTAGTCGACTTCACAACTGACTCGACTTGACCAGGCAGGTTAGCAATCATGGTTAAGTTACCTGCGATCTCTTTAGAGTCTGTAACCTGTTTATTGTTTGTTACAAAGGTGGTGGCTTTGGCTACGTGTTTGTGATTCGTAATAATTTATTATTAGTCTTCCATGTTTTATTGTATTGCTCTATACGCTCCGAAAATAGAGTATATAATGTTGTTATTCAACTTGTCGTAAAATATTTGTTAATTTATTGCCATATTTTTTACAGACATATTCTTTATAATTATTTTTTGTGCTTTATGAATGATTTAAACCCTTCGGTGAGCCAACATTTACGATTATTGTATCATGATATGACTTCCTTTTTGGAAAAACAATAAGAGTATATATTTGTATAGAAATGTTATTAGAAATCGAATTATAATAATATAGTTCAGGGTCAATATTACTTCAAAAAAGAATATTCTTATCCTTATTGAGAGATACTGAGTCAGCTGACGTTCTCTATGAGGTCGGGAATGTTTTTTTGGTCTATGGCAACTCCGATCACATGGTATTAACTAGGTCGTGAGTGTAAATAATATGAAAAAATCACAACTCGAGTTAATTAAAAGCAAATTACAATATGGTTGTGTTAGTGCCATGTCCTCCGTGAATAGCTAATTATCATGATTATCTTTAATGCAAATTATTATTATTCGCCAATATTATTATTATTATTACGTACATTTTTATCTGGAACGACCACACATCTATTAATATGAGCTATTAGGGACGCACCATTTGATATCTGGGGGGGGGGGCTAGAAAAAAATTGAAAAAAATAGTTTGTCGCCACAAAAGTCAGAAAAAAAAGTTTGTTGAAAATGTGGACAGAAAAAAAAATTGTTGTCAAAATGAATGAAAAATATGTTGACCAGAAAAAACACCAAATGGTAACCTACATTATAGAGATAGCATACAACAAAAAATGTCTTCGACAAAACATTAAAAAAAAATTGTCGGATGTTGATTGCCCAAAAAAAATATTGTTTTCTCTCAGAGGTAAAAAAAGTTTGCAAGCAACAAAAACTCTAGCCCCCCCCCCCCCCCCCAGATATCTAATGGTGCGTCCCTTACCGTCTAATATTTATGGTACACTCCTGAAATTTTGTTTATTCTAAAATGTTATAATAATACGTATATATTAACGGATAGCCCCTACATATAGTTTATTTTTATCTACATATCAGTTATATTGATTTCTACGCTTTCCAGAGTGTCTTTTTGCGACTATTTATACTAGTAGCAGCCATTTTATCTCTGGTTCTTGGTGCGGGAAAAATTATATTTATCATGTATAGTATGACTATCATGTATAGTTATTTTAATTATTTTAAAATATGGCCTACATATATTTACACCGTTTTCTATTTTATAATATTATGCACTGTATAATATATGTATTGTTTATTTTAATGACGCATAAGTCTACAGATTTTATTTCGTCAATAAATATCTATCTGTCTTAATATGCAAAGATCATACGTGATTTGCTTGAATAAGTATTTTGTGGGTGAGGTCGAATGAAGTGGTACCATCACTTTTCATCCTCTTGCATTTTGAACTTCTGTCATATCACTTTCTGATGGCACGACATTTCAATTTTGAATTTTTAGAAAACAAACCATAGCATATGGTCTATTGTTTATAACACAGTCCATTACGAAACAAACAGTTTGCCCTTTGTTCTAATGCACTAACATAAAAATCAAGGGAGTTATAGACCCGTCTAGGTATTTTAGACCAGTAAAAACCTTTGAACAGCTTTTTCTCAAAATGGCAACAAGTGACTTGTTCTTGTTTGTAGACATCTAAAGTAGATTCACTATTAATCGGCCGTTTGAGTAGGGCATCATTTCCGTTGATCATTCAAAACATACCTCATGATGGTGACATTTGATGTTTGGCTCACACAATATGGACAAAAAGCACAATCCAGTAATGAATACCATTAAAATGGCGCTAATTACCAAGGGTAAGGCCGATGAACCCCCTGTGTTTCCGATTACACTGCCTTCCCAAACAGGGTGGGTACTAAGGAGACTTTTTTGCTATTTTTTTTATTACATAGCCCTCCAAAATAAGGTAGGTAGGCGAACTTTTTTTTTCAATTTCAAACAGTCTGCCATATTTCTACAAAAATACAGTCTAATAAAAAAAATCGAATATTTTTTTTTGGTAGTTGCCATAAAAACTTTCGGGTCGGGGGGTTTCCACATATGGCAGGTAGGTGAATTTTTTGCCATTTTTTATTCCGGTCACACGGCTTTCCGAAAAAGACTGGGATAGGTAGGGGATTTTTTTTATTGGGTAGGTGATTTTTTGCATTTTTTCGGTTTAACATGACCCTCTAAAATAGGGTAGGTATGAAAACTTAATTTTCAATTTTATTTTTTGATACATTTTTTGGTAATGGCCATAAAACTTTAGAGTTAAGGGGGGGGGGGGTTCATATAGGGTTAGTCGCGTAATCGGAAACAAAGCATTAGAGGTTTTGCAAAAAACAACTGAAATTTTCTGCCAATATCAGGGCAAAATAAAGTTATAACAGATCAGTTTTTTTGTTGTCCTTCTAAATGTCATACTATATTAGATTAGGGTAAACTATATGTTTGTCGGAAATTTATTCTATTTTTCAAAAATGTCATTAAAAACCGAACATTGAACAGCTCTATAAAACACGTCAAGGATAGAAGGATGCAAAATGTGTATTAACCTGTTAACCCTGGCCTAAACAAGGCATGGGGCACAAACAAAATGTCAATGTAACAATATTCAAACAAATTAATCAAGCTAATCATAAATTGAAAAAAACAATTCAATTATGTTGTATGATCTCTGAAATATCTGTGACAGCATTGTGTCAAAAATATCTCAAAAAAGCGTTACGTAATTGTTGAACAGCCCCTAATTTGTTAATTGACTTTAACAAATGGGGGTAATTATACAATTCATCATATCAAACATATATATAACAAGCATAATGTAAAACAATGTTCAAACTTTAAAATAGTAATAACGTTTAAAACAATAGCACATGTTGATAGTAAAATTCAAACAATAACAAATACAAATGACAAATTATGTTCCATTTGATAATACGATTAATAATAATACAATTAATACAATTAATATTGCGTGAATATCAATGCAATAGTCAACAGTAATAGTAATACATACCACTGATGTATATTTATCACAGAAACAAGCGAGAAATAAACAAAACATGTGATAATCATATTAAAAACACAAGTACAGTAGCCTTTAACATGTTTATCGAATGTAAAAATTATATCAGTAACATCTCAAAACAATAATTATCCATCATCATCGCCTACCGGTATATATATCACATTTTTAACATTAATAAACAACTCAGAAAAAATGATTCAGGCAAGATTATTAGGATAAATGTGTATCATAATCAGATAATGTCCAAGTAAAAATAAAAGTAGATCCTATATTATTACATATCACAGGAAGTGGTGCACAGGTCAAATTGGTGAATCATGTCTGGTACGTAGTCAAACAGATTACAAACAGGAGTGGCATATCCAGTTCTCGAGGAGGGTAAGCACCGGCCATGACATTCCAACGAGCATTCCCCTCTACCAAGGCACTGGACCCAGTCTCCCCTATCTGCAACTCCTCCATGAAAGCAGATGACACAGCACAGGTGACCAGTGATTGTCCCTGTGATAACGTGCAGGAGAAACACTGCCACCTTGCTGTGCCTACTATCTTTCTATCCTCTGTACGGTGCCGCAGGGGCATACAGTTGCTGTGCTGCCACTTCCTGCAATAATCGCAGCCAAACCACTCCCCGTTGTCAGTGGTTTGCCCGCAAAGAAGACAGTAGCCTTCCTCTTCCTGGATGAACATGTTCATCTCAGGAAGAGGATGTATTGCCTCCTCTTCGTGTTCCTCTTCTTCGTCGTCACGCTCGTCATTGACGTTGATCATGCCCGTGATGACAGCAACACCTTCTTCCTCTCAATATCTGTATGTCATGAAAAAATAGTTTTACATTATCATGATTATCTGCCAATATGATGAGGAGTCACAGATTGTTAAGATATGGCAGGGTCACAACTGACACATGAACACTTGGGCAATACAACCTAAAAAAATAGGCTTGTTTCGGATTTCCCGGCCAGGTGAGTATAAATGCTGGGGGTGAAAAACTTCTTAACGGTTCTTCCAAACAAAAATACTCGGTCAGTCGCTTAACATGCAGTGATTGGGTTTTGTCTAAAAGCAAATTATTCGAGCAGTCGTAATAAAATTGATAAAACATGTGGTCTAAAAAAGACTGTTACATATTGTTGTTGATTACTTTTTGGAGTGAATAGCGATAAAAACAACTCCGTCTTTCCAATTCCCACAAGACGTTTTTTAACCACTGTAGAATCCGAAAACGACTTTTTTTGCAAGGCCTGGCAGGATAAAAATGAAATCAAAACTTCCCGCATGACTGCTTTAGCTGCTGAGAAATTAAAAACAAACATATTTTTAAGGCTGACAACATTGATTCATTTCATCCTGTATTCCTTATTAACCTTCTGTATTAAGTTTTTTCCCAATGTAATTTGTCATGTGCTGTGGTTTACCGTTGCAGTTATCATATCACAATAAATCATAATTAGGCTTACCAATTCAACAAAAATCGAAAAAATACTGCAAATAAATATGTGGCTTATTTTTTAGTATTCCTTTTTAAAAAAAATTGTTGCAACAAAAATGTATAATAAATCAATATGCAATAAACTGTTTTTAATCGTATTTTACATTTTAGGATATTTCAAATTCGGGAAATTGACTGCATTATATTAAAGTACCAACTCACTCATCTTCCAATTCTCGAAGCTAAAAAATTTATGACTCGTTCACGTTTCAAGCGTGCCTCCTTAAATAAACGCTCGGCATACGTCAATTTGAACGTTTTGTTGTTCTGTGCGACATTGTAACCCTGTAATAAGAAGTTGAATGATCATTACTAATGTTGATACATCAGTGACACTGCTAAAATAAACTACATCAACCATAATCATAAGCGATTTGGGAATATGTTCAATTATCAGGCATGTAGACTAGCAACGCTGTGATTTTTTTGTTTAAACCATGGAGATTAAAGGGTTTTGTTCAACTTGAAATCATCATCATCATAAATGACTCCTCATAAATGTGTTTTTCCCGGTTCGTTTGAATACCTATGTTATGGGTGTACGGCCATTATACATTATATATTTTATTTCTTTCAGTGCGGTGATCAAATAATCACAGGCTTATACATATATCTACACATCCAAAGAAATATGTATTGTTATCAATAAACTGAATACATATTTTACCTTCATGTAGTCACATAGAAGCTCTATCGGGTTGAGCTTGCAGTGTTAAGCCGGTAACCGAATAATTGTGTGTCCTGCCGCCTTCTCATCCACCCGATAGAGGTTCTCCACATAGGGATCTTACTATGGCGAGCAGCTCGGCCTTGTTTTGGCTGCGGTTGGTAATTGCACCTAAAAAACACAAGCATCACATACAAACTTAGAATGTTTAGTCATGATACAGGTAATATCGTTATACATACATAAAACAGTGAAGTTACCGAATTGGTTTTAAATTATAATTTTTCACCTTTCTCTTCTAGCCAGTCATATACGGCCTTTTGTCCAAGCAGTGGTTGGTGGGCTGGTCCCTGGGACAGACACCGAGTGGTAGGGAGCATTGTCCATGATTACAGGAGCACCAGGCTGGAGCTTAGCCTATCAAGGACGGCAGAGGACCAGTTCCCAAATATGTAGAAGGTACAAGCAATCAATTAATTAATCAATCAACCCCTTAAGCCCTCACGATGCATTGAAGCATCATTCTACATCTCTGAAAACATACTTAATTTTCCTACAATTAGGGATTTTAGAACGAAAATTTCCATGAAACTGGTTTACCAATACGTGACAATTTTCTTTTATTTGTCACTCACTTCAAGTCATCTTCATCCACTACAAGTTGAGAATTGCGACAGCAATTCGCGGCTTGTAGTGGATGAAGATGACAATGGTAAATTCAGGCTTGAAAGGGTTAGGTAATCAATATATCTGAATCTATCTTCATATAGGCCTACTTGAGGATACGGGTGTGTGGAAAGCGAGACACTTTACTTAATTTCCTTGTACATTTCATGAGATCAGCACTTATAAGTTGTTAAATGCATTCATCATATCAAAACACGCAATGGGCATGCAGCAACATATGGATACTTAAAAAGTAGCTCCGGAAGTGGCCCATATCAGGTTGGCTACAATCACAAACAAATGAATGATAATAATAACACAAAAGTTGTCATTATCCTTTGCAGTTCATTTGCTCATCATAACAAGTGATTTACCTTCTGCTCATAAAAGGCATATGCCTACTTCAAAACATGTGAAATAAACTTCATTCAGGCCTGGTATATTTAGATGAAGCTGATTTCAAAGCCGTAATTACCTCTCACCGTCCATCTCTTCATGAGAGGTCTCACATCCGATTGCGGTGATGATCAATCGACTTCCTTTGCCTGGCGCCACCTTGCTCTCCTTTCCCAGCCCCGTGCTGTCCACCTAGTCCTGCTGCTTGGCATGGCCGCTATTCATCCACGTTTCATCCAGGAAGTAGATCGGTATTCAACGCTCCCATTGCCGCTTTGTTTTAAATAAGTATCTGTAAGTAAAATAAGCCAACACGTCACGCGAGAATAGCCCGCTCCCAAATTCTGAAAAGAGTGAGAAAGCATCATTCTTTTAAAACTTCTGCTATTTCTATGTCTGCTATTTCTAGGCTACAATTAAGCAGGATACGTAGGCTATATGGAAAACGGCTTTGTCTAAAGGTTATTGTTCTAGTAGAAATGTCCCAATAATTTTGGCAAATCACTGTAGATGTGTAATCATAGTAATTATAAATAATGAAGGTGATATTATTTACTTCTGTCTCGCTGAAACTAGATCTGGCCAATTCAAACACCAGCGTATCCCTCTTCTTAAATTAGTCAGGGGGCTTAATCATATAATTGTTCAAATTGCTCCACAAGCACCAAATTTGGACCACTTGTAGCCCAGGTCATATACTTTTGATTTTTAGCGGGAGCCAAGCTGGGCTCCCGCCGTGGGCGCCATATTGGACAAATCCAAGATGGCCGCCCATCCAAATAGGGGCATGTCATAACTTTTAAACTAATAGACATAGGGACACATTTGATACCACTTTTCTATAGTTTTCGACTATGTAGAATTCATTTGTGATGATTTGGAGTTGATCTGGGAATAATTTCAAGCACAATTATATATATAAATGGTATTTTTGCCGAAAATGGGACATTTGAATTATATTCTAGTGATTTAAATGAGATAGATTTTCTTTAAATCGTGTTACTAGCAGTGTCAGGCATTGACAATGACCTAACCATAATATTTTGAACCAGGGCCTGCCTTTGGAGCTCCTGTATGTCAACCATATTGGACAATTTCAAGATGGCCGCCATTCCAATTGTGGGCATATCTAAATTTTTACACTAATAGACTTAGGGACACATTTAATACCACTTTTCTATGGTTTTCGACTATGTAGAATTCATTTGTGATGATTTGGAGTTGAATAACTAGAAGCACAAATAGATATATATATAAATATATTTCTTTGTGTTTTTAGTTATTCCCAGATCAACCAGGATGTAAAATATTTTATGAAAGTTGTGACCGAATTGTGTATTTTTTTCTGGCGACAGGCCATGAGCTTGTTGCTCTTGATACATGTGATGTTATGGAAAATGTGTGAACCATGTCTGTATCCAAAATCACTGAAGTTGGCAAAACTCCTTTAGAATATATAGACACACGTCTTACGAATGCTACTGTTCCAGTTTCCCATACAATTAAAATACACCGTTTGTTCACGTTTAGCAATCGTCCAGACATACGAAAAAAGGAGAGAAAGATGGAATGTTAAAACAGATCACTCTCATCACCCAACATTTTATATCTCTTCAGTCGAGACCAGAAGCAGATATGGTAGATATCTTGAAATTTGAAAACCAACGAGAACCCCCTTCTCTATCGGATTGTGGTTTGCTTGGATCGGGAAATAAGTTAGATATACTGGTTTGTATCAAAGCTCCAACAGCCTGCGTTTGTACTACAAGACAGGTTTTACTTATACGGCTGTTATCATTCATATGGTGCGCCCAACCACAGTATGTATCTCTAAATGGTTTTCCTTTCCTAGAGAATCAACCGACGTCTACAGGTGCACACAATTACCCTGAAAAATTCAAATCACTGACTCAGAAGAGACGTGGAACAGGTGTTCGTACACGACTTGAACCAAATAGTGATGGCATCACACCCATTCCCAAAAGAGACTGGCAATCATATCTGAAAAATGAAGATAGTAAAAGGGAGCTTTTCTCCTGCATAAGTAAACGACTGGCCGGGGATGGTGCTGACAAACAGATTGTTAAATATTGATATGAAAGCCCTGCAACCACACAGAGGCTGACACACGTTCATGTATATTTCTGCACCTGGTCCATGCAGCATATCAGGGTCACACAAAAGTTTTTGTACGAATAGTTGACGATGACATTGTTGCTCTACCTCCGAGTTTGTTTGAAAACTTGATGCTTGCAGAATTATGGATTGGGTTTGGTAGTGGGAAAGGCCATAGAGTCATTCCTGTGCGTATTCCACACCAAGAGCTAGACCTATCAAAGTCATTAGCGTTACCATTGTTTCACTCTTAACAGGTTGTGATACAGCATATTTCCCACATTATGCGCTGTGGCAAGAAGAGTGGCTGGAATGCATAGGAAACATACTCATGACAGATACATGGATTGTCATTTCTAACGATTCGGAATGTTTGACTCATGAAAGTGTTCGTGACCGCATTGAACTATTTGTTGTGTTGAGGTACAGCAAAACATGTCCCTCTTCATCTGTTAATGATGCCAGATATAATTTTTTCTTCACTGGCAGTCACATTAGAAAATTTCTCACCAACACAAGCTGCGATCTTCGAGCACGTTAAGAGATCTGTATTGCAAGATAGTTTTATCTGAAAGCAAGTAACCGTCAGCAAACATATACTACCTGACTTTGGTATGGGATGACCATAGTATGTTTGCCGTTTTGGACAACCCTTGCTGGCGCAAGCAAGACATGTGCCATCCTCTTGCACTATGATTGTACAAAGACATGTAAGGGGAATTGTAAATGTTGTAGAGCAGGTGTCAGTTGCACATTGCTGTGCAAGTGCGAGGGTGGATGCATAATTAAAAGTGATGAGAGACAGTAGAAGTTTAGTTATGCTAGGTAATATTGAAGTGATTATGAAAGCCTAAATAAGTTTATGTGCCATGTGGCATTATATTGATACAATGTTATCATTACTAAAACACTCAGCGGTTTATCTGATTTAATGTTGAATTGACTGCTACACGGCAATGCCATGTTCATATAATATTCATAAGTCTAAGCCATGTTCATAAGTCTGTGGAGGGTTAATTTTGCTAGTGTAATAAACATTTATTGTGTAATACATAAAATATTTAGGGTGATTCGACATATTTCATTCAATATTAACTTTACGTATCTGTATCTGTATTACGTATCTGTATTAGCGAATATCCTCATTTGGATGACAAAGTTTCCAATTTTTTTCACTCGCTGGAAGTTTTGCATTGTGGTAGTGAAATATAATTGTAAATGGATGAATGTTTGTAGTTATAATTTAGAAGTTCCATCTTCGATTTGTATATATACTGGTTAGTATTCTGAACGGTGGATTTACACGAGTGCCATTTTGATAAAAAATGTGCAGACAATTTAATTTTTACTGTGTTATGTCCAGGTTAGAAACATTAGAGGTTGAGTTTGTTAGTATATAATCACATTGTGTCAAAAAGTTGTTTTGTGGAGATAAATGTACACATGACGGTAACATTACCTACATAGTCTTATAAAAAGCTTCATCGTCACAGAACTGTTTGGCGCGGGTTGCGACAAAGTCTCCTCTTTTTTGCCACATAACTCCTCTTCTTAAATCTTTGCACTGGTTACCTATTCCTTACAGAATCAAATTTCAATTGTGTTCCTTAACCTACCAGTCTATTACCAGTGGACAACCAGTATATATTCGAAACATGCTTCATTTTATGTTGCTGCACCTAGACATTGAAATAAAGTTCCTTTAGAAATTCGCTCTTTGAAAACACAAATTAGTTTCCGCAAGAATTCGAAAACGTACTTTTTGGTCTGGCTTTTCCGACTTAAATCATCGGTGGTCCGGTTGACCCAAACGACAAACGCAAATGCTTTTGGAATTATGAGTAAGATTGAGATTATGTTTGTTGCGCCTCTGAGCTCGAATCACCAATGATTTAGGCGCTATAGAAGTTTTATTATTATTATTATTCTTATCATTCTTATCATTCCTATTATTATTATTATTATTATTATTATTATTATTATTATTATTATTATTATTATTATTATTATTATTATTATTATTATTATTGTTATTGTTATCGTTATCGTTATCGTTATTATTATTATTATTATTATTATTATTATTATTATTATTATTATTATTATTATTATTATTATTATTATTATTATTATTATTATTATTATTATTATTATTATTATTATTATTATTATTATTATTATTATGCATAAAAAGTGTTATCTTACTTGATTCTGCTTTTTCACGTTTGCAATTTTTAACTGATTTATTTGTCCCGCGGCCGTCTTGGATTATACAATATATTCCCCTCTCCAAAGTGCGAGATTGTTTTTTAAATTGAAAAAAAAAGCTTTTTCTTACTCATGACCGAAATATTTTCCTTCTAGTACGATATTTTAAATTATTACAGTCTTTAAATCACTAAGGTATGTCTAAAATCGACTAATTTCAGCTAAAATACCATTTCTATACATATTTACAGGTTAAATAATTTCCAAATCAATTTTAAAACGTGTTAAATAGATTCTACATGATCAAAAAGCATAAAAAAGTGCTATTACATGTGTTTCTACTAGTATTAGTTTGCAAGGTATGACATGGGCGTGTTATGAATGGCGGCCATCTTGGATTTGTCCAATATGTCTCCCACGGCGGGAGCCCAGCTTGGCTCCCGCGAAAAAATACAGGTAAGCTGGTAAGGTCTGGTACCGGGTACATATTGTAAATGTACTACATATTGTAAAATTGTTCTTCGGTCAAAATAAAAATAATGCGGTAAATAAATGATTCCACCTAATAAGATAGTAAAAATGTATTGAGTAACCTCTGAAATGGGAAACAAATCAGTTCGCGGCAGCGACAGAAAAGAGATAAAACACTACAAGCACCCTCGATGGTATCCTGCATGCTTTATTACCTTATAAATTGATAAAGCTGGACATAAAGCTGTCCCCCACATGTTGTAGGCCTAGTTTTGGCAATCATTATAGAGTGCAATTTTTTTAAGAGGCCCCTTTCAGACTTCAGCAACTGATTAACTGAAATATAAATATAACGTATTGTGGTTACTTTGTCCTAACATGAACAATAATTATATCTTCCACGGTATAGGTCCACTTCTTTGGCAAAAAATACTGAGAAATTAAATCTTCACTATATTATGTTTAAACGGAGATCCTTTGTATTAGCACTTGTGCTACTTGGAAATCCAAATAAATATGTTTATACCAATTATGACGTTCAAACAACTTATCTTCCTAAAACTGCAACGGCTCATAAACATTACCTGTCAACGAAGCAAAATTGAACCGACAGGTTTTCAATGGTATCACACAGCTCATGGTATGGTAGACGTACAAGCTGACTCGAGCCTTACCGAGATTATGATAAGTCTATGTTGATTAATACATGACAGTCAGGGATGACAGTATAGTTGCGAGATTGTAGCCCAACTAGAAAACAACACTATTTTGAGCGTTTCCACTGTAGCCTACTATAGGACCTAATGCCTGAATGCCCGAAACATTTCATTTTTTCTATGTTGATGCTATCTCTATGTCGGTGTGGAGGATTGAATACATGACACTATATTTGCCAAATTTCACTATAATTCCTGAAAAATGGGCTTTGCAATATATGGCCATCAGACATAAATTTTTAACACAAATGAACCCGACCGTGTTTACTTTCACTTGAAATTTTACTAGAGTACACAGCCTACTGTAATTCCAGCTCTGTAATGTCAGGCCTAAAAAATTTTTTTGACAATTTTGTAAGCTTTGTCTTCAATGTGGGCGGGGGCCCTAGGGTAGTGGTTAGCACCGCTGCCTTTCACGCCAGAGTCCGGGGTTCGGTTCCCGGTCTCGGCGGTTTGAAAGAAACAAAATTGTTTCTTCCCCATCCACGTGTGAAAGTTAGTATTGTGGGGAGCCTCCGTGACCAAGAGGTAGCGTGCTCGGCCTCAGACCGCCAGGGCTCGAATTTCGAATCCTGTGTCTGGAGGACAGTGTCATCTCAATCATCTCACCATCCTCAGGAGGTTCTCCTGGCCCAGTTTAGCCTATATGTGCACAAAGGTGGCCTAAAGCCCGATTCATTTCATTTTTGTCTTCAATGTAGGCCTAAACTTTTGTTAATTTTGTAAACCCTTTTTTGCATTTCATCTCTCAACTCTACTGTTTCATGCATATTATCTTTTTGGTATATATATAATCGCCTTTAATAACAAGATTTAACATCAAATTAAATCAGGAAATTTTGATCAGGATCAGGGAAAATTCATGGAAAAATCGGTGAATTTCATATTCGTAATGGGAACCCTGATACAGTACATGTATACATGCGTTTGTCTTATTACAGAGATTTTTACTGTCATATGTCATGTATGGCCTATACTTTTATTATGTAAAATAAAAGATTTCTCGTCATCCCCATTGGCGGTCATTTTTAATTGTGTAAGGAAGGAAGCTTATAGGCCTAAATGGTAAAATAGAATCAGGGGCCCGTCCCACTAAACATTTTAAAATTAAGATCATCTCAACTTTCTCTTATTTGCATTAGAAAAGTTAAGATGATCTTAACTTTTCTAATGCAAATAAGAGAAAGTTAAGATGATCTTAATTTTAAGATTCTTTGTGGGATGGGCCCTAGAACAAATTATCGTGAAAAATTATGCAGAAACAAGAGCGCACTCGACGCCATTATTGAACTTTTTGAAGTTATCGCTCCCACAAGGTCAAATTATTGAGTTAAAATGCGAATTTTTTTCGACCATTAAATATTTGTTTGAGAACTGGTTGTTAGCAGTACAAGTTTGAGCAGCATACATAGAAAAGTTATCGCGCTCACATGTGAAAAATAGGAATAAAGGCCAATAAATCATTTGTTGATCTGAAGAAAGTAGGCTTAAAAAAAAGGTCATAGGGCACAAAAAGGTCTATGCCTAATGTGAAATTAATCAAGCTCTATTCATGATTAACATGTAGAGTCTAGGCCAGGGTAAGTTTAAAGGGACTGGCCCAGGCTAAAATCATCAAAAAATCGGTGATTTTATTTCGAGTTCTTAATATGACCATATGATGTAAGCATGTACATAGACTAGAACTGCAATTTTTTATAATTTTTGTGCTGCGCATTCACCAGTTAGGCTAGATATAGAGACGAAATTCCTGATTTGTAATTATTGACAACCATGTCAAAAATAAGAAATGCAGTTCTAGTCTATGTACATGTTTACATCATATGGTCATATTAAGAACCCGAAATAAAATCACCGATTTTTTGATGATTTTAGCCTGGGCCAGTCCCTTTAACTCACAAAATACACATCAAAAACAACCAAATTTTCAGCGATGTTCGGGGAGTTGAAAAAGGCTACTCCAAGGATCTGGTGAAACAGACTGTAGACTACCCTATTTTGAGCATAATAATTATTATGATCACATTTCAAAGTCATATAGCTCTAGGGCCTAGACCCTATAGGTCTAATAGGGCCTATAATATATGTGACATAAAGTTACATGTATGTATAACATACATGTACACTTGTATGTATAACATACATGTACATGAGTGAAGAAATCCTTATAAATAATTAGTTATTTGTGACGTCATATAATTGATGACAACCTAATATTTACCTGTGTTTACATCTGTTTATCACTGTTTATATGGTTTCTGTGGCAATACCTCTAACAACCAGTTTCAGCCAGTGGCAACCAGCTCAGATGCAGATTTATCTTTGTCCATGTGGCATGTTGTCACTTCATCTTCAACACGACACAAGACGTTTAAAATCTTTTTATAGCTATAGTTCATGACTATTAACTCACTGTGCACACTCACTCACTCCCTGACTCAGACTCAGTCACAGAGTCAGATTCAGTAAGTCAGTTATTCAAGACTTAATTCAAGTTCAAGAATCAAGGCTCAGTCAACTCACAGTCACAGTCACAGCTGACAACTCAACTGTCATTGTCAAGACTCAAGTCAAGATAGATTCACTGACAGTGACACTGACACTGACAGTGACAGCACACAGTGACACACTGCTACAGTCACAGCACAGCCACAGTGCATGCAGTGACAGACCACAGTGACACAGAAGCAATAAATAGCCTAGTCTACTGTCTATTATAGGCCTAGACTAGAGAAAAAGGTAAGCTTAAACTTCATTCATTGTTTGAGAATATGTCACTGTCTTAAACTTGACAGTTATAGGTTAGACTAGCCTAACACCCCCCCTCCCCCCCCCCCCTATGGCTGCCTATGCCATGGCTATTGTATTTGTAAGTCTAACGTCAAACTGAAAGAACTTATATTTTTACATTTAATTTTTATTCGCTAGGCCTAACGTCTAAGTGGCCTTAGGACTGCACCGTTGGGGTCGGGGAAAGTAACTGTATTAATTTGTATGTGTCTGTTGTAGTGTTGATGTGCTGAGTTGTCTGTATCTGTAGCTTTTTCGTTTATGTTTGAGGTGTGGCGTGTACTTCTGAGGGGTATTTGTAAATAGGGGGGAATGAGGATGGCAATTTTCCGATGGCAAATTTTTTAGAATAATACTAGTCTACTTTGTAGACGTCGGACCGAAAGAGTAGGCCAATTCAGTTGTTTTTGTAAGGAAGAGTCACTTGTGTAGTGTGAGTAGTCATGATGGATTGGACTCATCTTGCTGCATAGTTTTGTATTGTGTTTTAAAAGCATGTTAAGGTTGTACGTATCTTTTGCATCCCAGATGGCTGATGCATATTCAAGTGAGGTCTGACTATTGTTTTGTATGCCTGTGATTTTACAGTTGTGGAGGTTTGTTTGAGGTTTCTTTTCAGCATGTTTAGTGTCTTCTATGCTTTGTTGGTTGTGTTCTGTATGTGTGTTGTCCATCTGAGGCCTAACTGTAGTTCTATGCCAAGATATGGGTGGTGCGTAACCGGTGTTACCGGTGTGTTGTCCATTGTGTAGGTGTGTATGATGGGCTGTTTCTTTCTGTGGGCATGGAAGGTGTGACATTTGTTTATGTTGAAAGACATTTTGTCATGTGTGAGAACAGACAGCTCATTTCTGATCTTGATCTTGTTGAAGTTCTAAACAATCTAATTTTGAATTTATTTCTCTGTAAAGTAGCCTACGCGGTCATCTGTAAAAAGCCTAATTTTTGAATTGATGTTTTGGTTGATGTCATTGATGTAAAGTAGGAACATGAGAGGGCCGAGAACTGTTCCCTGTGTGCACCCCGGAAAAGACTGGTACTGGATCAGACATTTCCCCATCAAGAACAACTTTCTGATTTCTGAATTTTAACCATTTATTTATCCGTTTATCGGTTTTCCCTTGTATTCCATATGAGAATAGTATGTTGTGCGCCACGGTGTCGAAAGCTTTTGAAAAGTCCAAAATGATTACATCTACTTGTTTCTTCTGGTCTATGCTGCGTTTTAATTTTTCTGTGGTGATAATGAGCTGTGATTCGCATGAGTGTTGTTTTCTGAAGCAGTGTTGGCAATTTTGTAGTATGTTTTGTGAGTCATAATGTTGAATTATGTGTGTGTGTATGATGTGTTCCATTAGTTTGCAAGTGATTGCTGTGTGGGAGCCAGGTCTGTAATTAGAAGCTAGGTTTTTGCCCTTTTTGAACATTGGTATTACATCTGCTGTGAGCCAATCCTGGGAAGATCACCGGTATTGTAACAGTTTGAGAAAATAAATTTCGAGATGTCATCAGCATAATCTTTAAGGAATCGTATTGGTATTTTATCAGGTCCATTAGATTTTTGTGGATTTAGTTTAGACAGTAATTTTGAAATTCCATTGGTTGTAAAGTTGATGTCAGGCATATTTAATTTTTGATTATTTACAGGAGGGATTGATTGATTATTTTCTTTGGCAAAAACTCACTGGTATTGTTCGTTTAAGGCTTCGGCTTTGCCTTTGGTGTCTGTTATGGTTTCTCCCTGCTTATTGGTTAATGGTGGTACTCCAGAACTGTCACTTTTCCTGTTTTTCAAAAAATTGTAAAACTTTTTATTTTTGTTTTCTTCTTCACCTTCGAGCATTTCTGTCAAATAACTATTGTATGCGTCCTTTAATTTGTATTTTAAACTGTCACTGATTTTCTTCAAAAATCCGAGAAAAACTCGGAAGTGGTTTGGGTGGGTCAAGCCCCAACCCGGATTTTTTTTTTTTAAATGTGGCGTCTTTTCATCTTTACGAATATTTCCAGTTTTTTTTTCAAAATTGGATAGGGGGTTGGGTGGGTTGGGTCCGATTTATCCGAGTTTTTTCTCGGATTTGTGGATTTTCTGAATCAAGGTTTTGTATGATTACTATTATTAGTTTAGATATCACCCATATAAAATTACAAGCTTTGGTCCCTTGATCACACACATCAATTTGTGTCAAAGTTGATGTATCAGAATCAACGTCAATTGGTCATATGTATATAATATGTTAAAAATTAGTTGTATTTCAAGGGTAACGGATATGAAATTTTATTATTAAGATATATTTTAATAATACACACTCAGTCACAAGCTTCGTTCACTTGAGCACATACATCGGTGTCAAAGTTGCTGACCTCCACATGTTACGCATGGTCGTTCCATGGTCTATGTACAGTTGGAAAGTTCTGTTTCAAAATGGGTAACATAGATATGTAACATATTCTCAATTAGACAATTTTTAATCTAGTAAAACGTGACCTGGGGTCGACTGACAGGTCCTGTGATAATATATAATGTGAGAGCTAGTAGATAAATTTTGCAATCATACACAAAGACCAAATCTGGACAAGAAATGTGTGGCGGAAAATTTCTAAGAAACTTGACATAAAAAAAATGAAAGGTGGGCCTTTTATAAAGTCACCCTGGTGGGCAAGGGTTGAAATTTACGCTATCGTGGCTGAAGTGCTATAATTCTCGCTACAAGTCTATTGCAGGTAAGCTGACACAGTATTCAGGCAGGAGCGGATCCAGTATTTAATTAAGGGGGAATTTGACAAAAATAAAAGGGCGTGCACCCTCACTGCCAGACACTTGCACGTGCCCCAGTTAAGGGCGCCTCGACCACTATCATCATCATCACCAAAAACATCACCATCAATGCATCATATCACTACCAGCATCGTCATCCCCCCACCAGCACCATCATCACAACCACCATCACCATTACCACCACCATGATCGTCACCACCTTCGTCATCACCACCACAATCAACATCAACAACACTACCACCATCATCATCAACACCAATGTTCAACACTACCACCATCATCACCACAATCAAAACCAACAACACCACCACCACCACCACTAGCCCCGCCAACACCACGCTCACCACCTCCATCACCACTACTATCACCACTACCATCACCACCATCTTAACTACCATCCCCATCATCACCACACCACAGACACAACCACCATCACCACTACCGCACCACCAGCACTACCACAATCACCACTAACACACCACAAACACAGCCACCATCACCACCACCATCACCACTACCACACCACAAACACAACCACCATCACCACTACCACACCACCAATACTACCACCATCACCACTACCGTCTCTATATTCAGCCTAACTGGCAGCACAAAAATTTAAAAAAAATGCAGTTCTAGTCTACATGTATGGACATTTTTACATCATATGGTCGTATTAATAAGCCAGAATAAAATCATCGTTTTTATGAATTTAGCCTGAGTTAGTCCCTATTATGATACTAATATATATTATGGTGAAAATCGAATTGAATGAATGCTTGAAGGAACCCAAATCGATAGGTTTGGAAAAAGAGTGATTGAATAACTAATGTGGATTTTACAAGTTGAGACACGAGTTTACCTATATATATATATAATTGCCTGCGGGGAGCCAACACATTAACACCACACCTACCCATAGCCCAAAAAAGCGTTGGTTAATGTGCCTTTGCCTTTGGTTTTGAAGCACCCCAACTATGGAATGGATTACCGAAGGAACTCCGTGCATCCCTTTCCCTACCGCAGTTTAAGAAGTTACCAAAGACACATATAATTATGTTCTGAGTCAGATCTCAGTGATTGTACAACGCTCTGATCCACATAGTGGGAGTGGGCGCTATAAAAGAAACTTTAGTAAATAAATAAATAATAAAATATTTTGACAACAGTGGCGACAATTGAGCAACCTTGAACCAGGCATATTAAGCTGAAATTGAAGTCCAATTACATTTAAGTAACATCCGAAACCACTTCCTCATGTCAAACTTATACAAGAAAGTTGTGTTACACATGTTTCTGGACCTATTTGTTTAAAACCTATTATCAGAACATGGCTAATTATATAGGATATGTGATATCCCCAATAGCGCGATGCCAACAAAGCTTTCAGTGTGTATGTATGGAGACATATAAAAAAATTAAACTTGATAGAAAATCCCGTTTCACTTTCCGGCAACTGGACTACCATCCTAACAGTAGTGTCTAAAGCATAGATATCTTTATATATCTATCTAAAATGGTCTAGTAATATTAGGCTAGTATCGATAGTGGATATTAACTTTTCACGGCTGTCACTAATCCTATAGACTTGATACAAGCTGAACATTATATTAGAGTATAGCACACTACTCCCCCCCCCCCCCAGACATGCTATCACACAGGCTTCGGAATTATAGGTATGACGAACTGAGGCCGAGCACACTACCTCTCGGCTACGGAGGCGGAGGCTCCACACAGTTTTTACGTATAGGATAAAGCACGAGGAGCTCTACATTCTTAGCTTTGAAAAAGGCCGAGGCCGAAGGCCGCGGACTTCTTCAACATGTTCAAAGCTAAGAATGTAGAGCTCCGAGGGTTTTAACTGACATAAAACACATAGGCCTGGCTACGACCATAATCGAATAATGAAAATTCCCCGTAATCAACAGTTCGATCTCGCCTGACCGATTATAGTACTATATATAGGCCTACCATGATAATTGGTCTGTACTTGATGAACAATAACTCTCCATTCCCGGCTTAGAATGTCGTGGTCGGACAAAGAAAATAATGTAGTGACCAGTGTGTTTTAATAGTGGGCAGGGGAACATTTAGTTTCTTTGAAGTGTGAATACCAGAGCGGGTGACAAACCCGTGAGCTCAGGCGTGACAAGCGGCAGCGTGAGATGTAAATTCCCGTAATTCACATCTCACATGTTCTCACAATGAATAATAATTAACCCTTGTGCTGCTAAGACCGCATATATCCGTTTTCAAGCAAATTTCGGACTAAATAAAATAACACAACAATTTGTAGTAACATAAATGTATTTTGCGGTTGATATTCAGTTAATCAAATAATTTATTTTGGGAGAATTTTATTTCTCATAAAAAAATCTTATTTTTCATTCATAGGAAGCTGGAAATTCAGCTTCAAATCAATGAGAAATACTCACAAACAACAGCAGTACGAGTCCCATGATTATAATTTCCGCACACCAGAACATGATTGTGTTACACTCTGACTGGCATGGTCCACTTGAACTGGATAAAAAAAATCAGCTTTGTCAAGTCAAAAACATGATATATATTTCATTTAAACCCTTAGTTACAGTGATAAGTTATAATTATCTATTAAGTTATTTTTTACCAGCTTGAATTTGTGTCTCGCTTCCGCGACCCGCAACTACAAAATTACTTTCATCTACAGATTTTATCTAGCAAATTAAATGCTCATTTTTACCTTCATATTGCCTTGTTTTGTGAACAAATGACTGAGCTGATCGTGTGTAGTACTGCGAGGGTTAACACATATATATATAAGTAACCCTTTGACCCTTATCCTGCTATGTTCATTTATTTAAATTTCGAACCACTTGAGGTTGTGTCTCGCTACCGCGATCCACAACCTCAAGTGGTTGAAAATTACTTATATTTGTTTAATTTTAGAGCAAACATTTACAAATCTTTATGTTTAAACACACATTTTATTCCCAATAACAGTGGTTTAATCGGCTGATATAACAAATTAAAAACGACTTTTGTCGCGACCAGCAGGGAAAGGGTTAAGCGCCGGTGACGATTATATTCGGTTCTTCTTTTTCAATATTAGCACATTAACCCTTTAAACGCCAAATTATTCAATTTGAATTTGCACCCACTTGAAATTGTGTCTCGCTGACGCGATCCACAACTTCAAGTGAGTGAACATTATTGAGATTTCACAAAATGGAAGTCAACTCTATTCAAAGATTGCTAATTGATGTCATATTTTATCCTTAACATGTTTAAAAGGCACTACTTAATGTGGTAGTAAAAAATATAAAAAAACGAATATATTCGGTACCGGCGGTTAAAGGGTTAAATATCAGCCTTGGAACGGGTCTGTTAAGGATAAAACGTGACATCAATCAGCAAAATTTCATAATCGTTAACCTCCATTTTGTCAATTCTGAATAATTTTCAGCCACTGAAGTTGTGGATCCTGTCATCAAGTGGATGAAAATTCCAATTAAATAATTTGGCGGTTGAAGCATTGATATAACATAGAAAATGGCGTGTAGTGATATTTTTAAAGTGTCTACAAAGCTTGGTTATTTTTATGTTTTAGGAGAAATATGGAGGACCAACAAAGCTCACTGGTTGTAGGAGAGAGTTACAGGCGCAAGCTGCTCGTTGACCTGCAAATACTGATTGCTGGAGAAATCCGGTTACCGAAGAAGTGCTGGATGATGAATGATGATGAGGACAGGAATTCTCTGTCACGGGAAGTTACATACACTCCTGTTCTACAGCTCACCCCGTGTACAGATAACGATTGTGACCAACAAAGCACGTTGATGAATGATGTGAGTGGCAGGCGAGCCAGCAAGATGCTTGGAGTGGAAATGGCGAAAAGACCTACCCAGAGGAGAAATTCTCCAAAGAAATGCTGGATTTTCAAAGAAGATGACATTATATCACAAGAGGGTGTCACGTACACTCCTGTGCTGAAGTTTAGCATTGATGATCATGACGATGATTATGACGATAAAGAAGACTACGATGTTGATGACGTTGATCTGCGATGTGCCACTTCAGAGACAGATGCTCAACGCCTCAGCCAACAAAAGATGCTGTATCTATTTTCAAAATCTTTGGTCAAGTCACACAAAATGGGATTTGATCTTTTCAATATCAAAGAGGAGGACCAGAAGAAATATAAAACACCAAGAACTGGAGCGATAAAAACAATCAAGAAAGCGCTTACTAGAACTGTGAATCGCATTCAAGAAACTAAAGATTTTGTGGTTGAAGACCAAACCTCAACACAAAAGAAGAAGAAACTGAGAATCAAGAAGAAATTGAGGAGACTTTTCAACAGCATGAAAATTCATCACGGGGAAGAGTCATTTTATGATGATGTATCATACTATGGCCCCCAGTGATGAATCAATGTCATTATGTTGAACAGTCTCCCCAGTTTCTTCTCTGATCTCGGTTTCCTTCTTTTGTGTTGAGATTTTGTTCTCATGTTAACTCTTTGCCTGTAGTCTGCTTAATCTATTTTATCAGCCGTTGAATTCATTGTTATTGGGAATGAAATTAAATGTACAAAATCAATGTTTGTACATAATTGGTCTCAAATTAAACAAATATGAGTAATTTTCAACCACTTGAGGTTGTGGATCGCGGTAGCGAGACACAACCTCAAGTGGTTGGAAATTTAAATAAACTTACTTAGCAGGATAAGGGTTACGTCATTTAGTCCTTTTTTCGATTCACAGTTTTGTTTTGCACTTGGTGTATTGGTTTTAGTGCTCCGGCTTTTGTATTATTATTAAGTTATACATGTATGTGCTCCGTGTCAATGGATACGCTCTCATTTAGTCAATCTCAGATTGAGTGCAGCTTTTGTTCGTTGAATTGAACTTATTATCTGCGTCGGAGGATTGTGTTTTCAACTTTCACATTTAAACTTATTTGGTTATTTTCTGTGACAGAAATGCTCAAAGAACTTGAATATTTGTATAGAATCTTGTAGCTCGAAGTACCTTCTATTAGTCATAATGTTATTACTAGTGTTATTCATATTATGCACACTACAGTATATATACTTGACAAATTGGAGTTTGGCAATAATGATGATGGATACTATAATGACATCTACTATGATAAAAAGTATAATGATCAAGACAGAGTGGCTGTGGAAGCGTATATCAATACCATGATATTTATCAATAACTGCACGTGCTTTTAAATAGTATTCATCTTAACCAATTCGTCAAGACCATTTGAGCACCCACGTGAACGTAGAAGAGTTTTACAACATATTGTTTTTGGTACGTTATGCTTCAAACTACATGTGCTTCAAATTTTGACCAAATCAGTTTAGCTGAATTACACCCCAGCAGTGCCTAATACACATTTTACCATCTATCCTGCTGATCACGACTATTGTCGTTTTTATTCTGTTTTATTAGTCGACCAAGTCACCAGGTTATTGGGAATGAAAGTGTGTCTAAACATATTTGTGCTCAAATTAAACACATATGAGTAATTGTCACCCACTTGAAGTTGTGGGTCGCAGTAGCGAGACACAACTTCAAGTGGGTGTAAATTTAAATATATTAACTTAGCAGGATTAAAGGGGTGAGATTTTTTCTCTTTTAAATTGAAATTTTCAAGGTGTTGTAATTTAGCAGTTCATGTGAGAACATTTCCTAATGTTTATGGCATTACGTTTGTCACTTTTCAAATGTTAAATATTTGGATATATTACTAAAACCACATTAAAAAAGTATTTTACAGCAGATCGTTTTGTTATAAAAAAAATGGTGAGATGAATTATTAATCATTAGCTCTTTTAGCGCCAACTCAAACTTTTATGTCATAGTTGCACCGTCGAGAAATCTGTCTGGTTTATTGTTCATTATTAAATTAACTTTTGCAATTCCTGCTGTAGAAAACACAAATTTCTCTCTCAAGACCGACTACAGACGTTATTGGTATTCAAAGGGTCAACAAATATATATTTATAGTGTGTCCACATGTACATGTGTATGCCTTTCACAAGTCATGCACTTCGCACGTGTCTAAAGTTATGATTTGATACGATATTACTAGTTAGGTTGTTGATATGCATGCTTGAGCATAATTTACTAGTCATGAATATTGTTTTTTTTCATTTAAGTATGAGTATAGCAACAAATAATTCTTCCCTAGTGCTATATTGTAACTATACTGTTATTTTGAACAACCGTTTTCATTGCTGATATTGATATCTACGTATTATCCTTGTTATTTTATAAATTTGCTATTGTTATGAATGTTTGTTATCGACTGTCATGGTCGAATAGATAATAAAAATAAATTTATAGAGTATTTTTGTGTTTATTATGATTTTCGCCCCTCGGCCATTCGTGCGCCGCAGTCGTTTATTTTTGCTACTGTTCCAACATGGTCTAGATTTAATTATTAATTTACATAAATATCCATCTCCTCCGGCAACATTTTTTGCTAAAGAGCAAGGTTATACGATGTGCAAACGGTCATCATTTGAGTGCGATATGGAAAAATACCGCACTCGTCCAATGAATAATGTGTGAGCCTTTAGGCGAACACCTTTTCATTGGATATGTATTTTACCATGTCGAATGAGAAATGAATAACGTTTGTATCTTATCACACGATCAAGTTACAAATACCATAAGCATAGGTCTAAATGCAATAGATTGCAGTTCAACTATTAGTCCAGGAGCATTAGCCCGAGAACAGCTGAAACCCGGACAAAATTCATTACAAGCTGATTTTTTCAGGAAACGTCCCCAGAGTTATCTAGATTGACATATTAAAAGTCCATGAAAATCCAGATGGAGCCTTTTGAGAAACTCAAGATGGCCATTTGATCCTTATGACAATACATCTGCGGCCATCTTGGACACCACCTTGGATTATAAAAGCGATAAATGTTCATCAATATTGTCTGGGAGTAGTCTAGATGGACTTACTGACCATAAAACCAGTTGAAATGGTATATTACAGAAGAAAATTGAGCTAAAATTGCCTCTTTTACACAATTTCCTGGGTATGAGAATATGGCGGCGGCCATCTTGGACGCCATCTTGAATTTCTCGAAAAGCTCCAGGTGGATTTTCGGGGACTTTAATTAAGTTAATGTAAGTACCTCTGGGAACCTTTTCAGAAAAAATCAGCTTGTTATGAATTTTGTTTGGGTAAAAGTCTAATGCTCCTGGACTATATAGCCACACTGCGATATAGGCTGATACCGATATAGGCCTACGTCTCACAGTGAATATCACTGCGCAGCGTGTGAGAAATCAAGGTTGGAGCATTAAATTGAAGTAAAATTGGTCGGTTAAGAGATTACTAGAACAAGACGCCAGCCGGCCACCATAATCCCCGCCCTCCCTGTGTGATAGAAATTTAAATGGTCTACCTATCTAACACAGTTTGAGATTTCCATTTCCAGTCGCAAGTCTCTCCTGCAACCCACGCATTTTGGTTTATAATAATGGTCTAGCTTTCTGACCAGTTTTCTCGATATTACGCATATTAAAGTTTATAAAGGTCGCAAGTCTGCCATTTTCAATGTCATCCTGTTGACATTTTGCTTGGTATATCACTCCGTGAAGCCGCACATTTTTAGCTCCCGCCGTCACCGTAGGTGAGAGAAGGGAGCTATGGATTCTACCTCCGTTTTTTTTTTGCCTCTTCTTTTGCCTATAACTTTGTGAGAAAATAAGCTAGGATAACAATTTTTGGTATGTGGGTTACTTCCAGGTGGCTAATGGACGGGTTAAAATATTTTTTATCTGAATTCAATACGCAAGGTTGCAGAGGAGAAAATGATGATGTGACGGCGTTGGGCCGTTGGGCCGTTGGGCCGTTGGGCCGTTGGGCCGTTGGGCCGTTGGGCCGTCCGTAAACAATTCGTTTCCGGAGCATATCTCTGAAAGTACTTGTCCGATTGTCTTCAAATTTTACACACAACACCCCTAGGGGGTCTAGTTGTGCCTTTTGGGGTATTTGAACTTTGACCTACTTCTGGTTCAGAACTATGACCTATTTAGACGTTTTGACGCGCACTTCGTTTCCGGAGCAGATCTCGAAAAGTACTGGGCCGATGACAGTCATATTGCACATACATGTTCTCTAAGGTCCCTAGTTGTGCCTTTTCAGGTTTTTGGACCTTGACCTGGAAGTTGACCCAGCACTTTGACCTAATTTATAACATCGGTAAATCCGACTGAAAGATTTTGCGGAATATCATGAAAACCGCTCAAGATAGCTACACCATTACTATAAAACAAATTGTGAGGTTCCAGGAGAGGATGCATCTTGAAAAATTTCAAGTTGATAAAATCAAAAATGGCCGCCTATCGGCCATTATTCACCTCGACAGGCCTGATATTGCGGAATATCATGAACACCGCTCAAGATAGCTACACCATTAATAACAAATAAATTGTAAGGTTTCAGGAGAGGATGCATCTTGAAAAATTTCAAGTTGATAAAATTCAAAATGGCCGCCTATCGGCCACTATTCACCTCGACAGGCCTGATATTGTGGAATATCATGAAAACTGCTCAAGATATCTACACCATTACTATGAAACAAATTGTAAGGTTTCAGGAGAGGATGCATTTTGAAAAAATTCATTTTGTCCAAGTTCAAAATGGCCGCCAATCGGCCATTATTCACTTTCACATGGCCGTTATTTGGTAAACCGTGCTAGATGGCTAGACCATTACTATAAAACAAAATGTGTGATTTCAGGAGAGGATGCATCTTGAAAAAATTTGACTCGATAAAATTCAAAATGGCCGCTTATCGGCCATTATTCACTTTCACATGGCCGATATTTGGTCAACCGTGCTAGATGGCTGGACCATTACTATAAATCGAAATGTGAGATTTCAGATGAGGATGCATCTTGAAAAAGTTTGACTTGATCAAATTTAAAATGGCCGCCTTTTCGGCCATTATTCATTTTCACATGGCTGATATTTGGTAAACCGTGCTAGATGGCTAGACCATTACCTGATTACTATAAAACAAAGTGTGAGTTTTCGGGGGAGGATGCACCCTGAAAATTTTTAACTTACGAATTCAAAATGGCCGACAATCAGCATTATTTACCTCGATAGGCCTGATATCAGGTAAACCGTGCTAGATAGCTAGACCATTACTATAAAACAAAATGTGACGTTTAGAGAGAGGATGCCTTTCAAAAACTTTAGACTCAATCGAATTCAAAATGGCCGCCTATCGCCACTATTTACTTTCACATTGCTGATATTTGGTAAACTGTGTTAGATAGCTGGACTATTACTATAAAACAAAATGTGAGATTACCAGAGAGGATGCATCTTGAAAAAAAATGACTAGATCAAATTTAAAATGGCCGCCTATCGGCCATTATTCACTTTCACATAGCTGTTTTTTGGTAAACCGTGCTAGATGGCTAGACCATTACTATAGAATGAAATGTGAGATTTCAGCTGAGGATGCATCTTGGAAAATTTTGACTTGATCAAATTCAAAATGGCCGCCTTTAGGCCATTATTCACTTCCACATGGCCGATATTTGGTAAACCGTGCTAGATAGCTAGACGATTACTATAGAATGAAATGTGAGATTTCAGCTGAGGATGCATCTTGAAAAATTCTGACTCGATCAAATTTAAAATGGCCCCCTATCGGCCATTATTTACTTTCACATGCACAATATTTTGCAAACTGTGTTAGATGTTAGTCCATTACTATAAAACAAAATTTGAGGTTTCGGGGGAGGATGCATCCTAAGTTTTTGACTAATTTATATCGAACTCAAAATGACCGTAAATCAGCTATTAGTTACCTCGATTAGCCTGATATCGGGTAAACCGTGCCAGATAGGTAGGCCATTACTGGGATACTGATTAGGATCATTAATTTCAATGGAGGTTTGCAATCTCTGACATACTGTCTAGTTCTATCTTACTCTTAGACTGGGCTTCTTAGACCTAGTTGTCTTGCGTCTTGTTGACCTAGCTTAGGACAACATTAAAAACCCTACACAAAATTGCTTAAATCAAACTCTAATTCGTCGCGGGAGCTCCTGGACTTATGTAGTCTTGTGTTTTATAGTAATGCTCTATAGCTATCTGGCACGGTTTGACAGATAGCAGGCATATTGAAGTTATTATGACTGATAGTCGGCCATTTTGAATTTGATTGAGTTGAAATTGTTCAGGGCTTAATTTAAACGTCTCACCACACATAATACCCTTTACATAGACTTACATGTATACTGACCCATGCGCTCAGGCCTCCCAGCACTTTTACTAATCAAAGATTGGTCCTATCCCTGTCAAAGTAATATTTAATTTTGGTTCCCTATTTTTATTTTAATGGTGAATAAAATAATTTCTTCATTTTCAATACCGAAAGAAAACCTTCACAAAGAGACCTTTACAAAATCAATTTGATAAATGAGCATTCGAAAATTCCACTAAGGACATGGATGAAGACAGGGAAGCATAGAAAAAAACATGAAAATAGATGAAGTCATACATTTGCACAAACTACAAAAACAATAAACAAATTCAAAATTTATTTTATAAAAAAAACAATGAAATCGTATGTTTAATCAGCTGCTGCAGGATTTATGGATGCTAGTCATATAACTTCTCATATATTTCCTTTTTCTCTGCTTCTCTATCTTCACATATGTCCTAAGCACTTTCGAATGCTCCGTCATCAAATTGATTTTTGTGAGAGGGTATTGTTTACATTTATCTCCATATTTTATGCGGCTACAATAGTTAAATCAAATTAATAGCCCTACCAGTCTGAGTGCACCAAAACCTGGGTAGGCCTAAAAAAACCGAACATGTTGTCTCTAGCACAAATACCTACAGAGATATGACCATTTTGATGACAATAGCGGGTCACTGTGGCCATATTGGATTTTAAAAAATGTCGACGGATGAAATTTTACACACCCACGTTTTTTCTAATGATTTCAAAACAAAAATAATAACACAATACAATATTCTGATATCTTTTAAACTATCCCAATACACATTAAACTTTCCACAGACATAGGTAACAGTTGGGAGGTCAAAACATAAATGTGTTACCATACCTATTTTAAATGTCCCCTTACCCCTTAGAAACGGTTTCCATGGCAACAGTACACAATCTCAGTATTTTGTATATATCCATGCTAGCTTAACCTAAATCATTTTATTATAATTACATAAATACATTTTGGAATTAATTATAAACCAACATAGCTTAATTTGTTATCTCCTTGAATACAAGCCAGGTCTACAGAAAAATGGGCACCAATAAAAAGCCCAACCCAAAGAAATCATATAGGCACATGGACCATTATTTTCATTGTTTGCAAGTGTCACATGATTAAGTTGTCACATGACTTTTGCCATTACAATAATTTCTACAGAGCTAGGTATAGAGTAGGCTTGGATAGCATTACAAAATAGCATTATGAAGCTCATTATACCTGGCACAATACATTATGACCGGGATGGAAAGTAGTTTTTTTAAACACAGAAGCATGGGAAAGGGCCTGTCCCCCCCCCCCCCCCCCCGGGGAAACTAGATATTTTCTCTGTTTCTCAGAAATCAAATGAACAAACAAACAGAGTTATTTTACATTTATTTATTAGTCATGTAATCAACAGTTTATAACAAACATAGGCTGTCATAATAGGCCCCTATATTATTGTTTTGAAATTGTTATAATCCCAAAAGCAACCTAAATGAACACATCATACGCCGATCAAATATAATAATTATAGAATAAATAGCAGATATCGTCCTCCATTTCACCAATGATGCAAATTGTGCGTAGTCGCACCCGTATACTGGTTAAATATTCACACATCTTGACATGATAACCCCAATAATATAATATAAATGATAGATGATACAAAATATTGATTGTAGAATGAAGACCCCTATCATTCCCCGAGAAAATAAATATTTTAAATAAGCATGATTAGCCTCAATAAGTGAAATATAATATGCTACTCTAATTATATGGCCGATATTTTCTCCTCGAACACTCTGCATGGTGTGTCATTTTTGCCTTGCAAACAAAATTATTATTTTCAGATCGTTAAAATTGGTAAAAAATTAACAAGTATTGGTTTGTGTCTCAACGAGATACATGATTGTAATGTGCGTGATCAATGCAACGACAGCTAATTTATTCCGACATGCAGCTAGAAGCAGTAGGCCCACCTACAACCCCAGCAAACACGATACACTGATCCAATGTTGGTCCAATGTTGGGCCAGCGTCGCAGACGTTGGACCAACATTGAACCAACATTGGGTTCGAGCTGACAGGGCTAAGCTTGGTAAACGTTGGGGCCAACGTCTACGACCTTCGCCCAACGTTTATCCATCCTTTTTTTCTACTGACAATTGTAGGGCCATAGTAATCGATGTTGCCCTGTACAGAACAGTTGTTAATTGATTTCTTCACTAGGTCGCGCCACACTTTTTGTATGCATTATTTATTATTACACAGCGCGCAGCGTACAAAACCGTATGTCGATAGAATCGTCTGGCATATCGAAATTAAAATATCAGTATCTGAAACAGATCTATTTTACTTGTCAAAATCAATAACGCATTTAAATGCTTTAAAACGATATTTTAGAGATAACTGCTTTGACAATCTGGAAATGTAATATAATGGAAATTTGTGGATTTTAATAGGGGCCTACTCAACCCAGATTTGTCATACTAATTAAAGAGAAACGTTGAATCATTGTTGGGCTAAGGGGGCCACCATTAGATTCCCAGGTGGGGGGCGGTGGCAGGAGTATTTTTGAAATAAATAATTACGGGCGGACTCTGCGTGAAATAAATAATTTACTTCAAGAACTGTTCCATATAAACATGTAACAAAATGTGAAATTTTCAGCGCGCCGCCGAACCCCGTGGAAGTAAATAATTTGCCCGCGACAAATATCCTGCCCCCCCCCAACCCCACCACCCCCTGGGAATCTAAATCACCACTAAATATGTCGGCGCTGAAAGCTGTAGTGAATTACCGATATAAATACTATAGTCCTACATCCAAAAACATTTCCCACTATTATAAAGATCACTTTAGATTAAAAATGATACAGCATCCCTGGTGTTGAAATGTCGTATCTAAGCACACCTATTCTGTCGTCAGAACAAAAAGAGAATAGATCGATACTGCTTACTTTTAACGTTGCTATACATTCCAAACTCAGCCTTTATTTGTGTAAGCTGGTGAGAGAATACGTTTGGTCAAGGAAAAGAGACCTTGGTTTGGTTTATTCCGTATTTGACGCATCCACATGTTGCTCGTATCATACACATGATTTACTTAAAGGTGATCTATCACCCCTTATATAATGTGAATAAATTTGTGACAAATAAATCAAAGCTGTCACAAGATGGGGCACAAGTGTTTCTTTATATGGGGTGATTGGCTATCATGTGACCATCTGAGAGGGTCACATGATAGCCAATCACCCCCTTATATGGGGTGATTGGCTATCATGTGGCCCTCTGAGAGGGTCAGAGGGTCATATGATAGCCAATCAAAATGTTGAAACAAGATTCAGATACTAGGACGATCATGCAACCACAAAACATTTTTCAAATATTTTTAAAAGATCATATGAAATTGTTTTATAATATTAAAACGTCGGGTCAACATTTTTTAAATTTTATATGTAGATATTATAAAAATGCTCTTAAAACGATTTTTTAATGATGTTTTTATATAATATTTTTAATTACCGTTTTAAAATATTCTGTTGGTCCCTACGTTTTAATATTAAAAAAAACATTTAGTCTAACATTTTCTAAATATCCATAAAATGTGTTTGTGTTTGCTGGGATGTTCTACTTGTGGTTATCTGGTCATGCAATCATGTTGTGATCTGACTCCATTATAAGCTTTGGCCACACGTGAAACATTTAAATCAACATGATAATAATCGTTGCCACCATAATCGTCTCCACCTCATAACACATATACGACTAATCTAAGTGCAAAGCCAATAGGCAATAACTGCGTACTTGAAAAATGAACAGTTACAGTCTTTTGCCTTTGCACGCCATCACTGTCACATCTGGCCATTTAAAATAATTGTAATCAACCTAATAAAAGCCCATTTGTAATAATTACTAATTTATACATTGCATAATTCTTGATTATTTAGTATCTTCAAACTATCTATATTCTACCAAGCTCATTATCTTCAATTTCTATGTTCAAGTTATATATTCAAGTAAAGTTCTAATTTTTTAATTGCAATTACTTGCACAATAAAACGTTAAGGCTGCTTACAATTAAAACTAATCAAACAGAAACGTTGAACCATTGTTGGCCTAATAATGTTGTGCCACCTTATACGAGGCTGGACCAACGTCAAACCGGCATTGTCAATAAGTCTCGTGTTTACCTGAATAAAGCTACTATTTGCTTAATAATGTATATAGTCCACTTTAGAAATGTGCAAAGTTAATATGCCTGATTCTCTTTTTACGTTCACCGTTGCGGATTATTTACGTGAATATATAGCTTCAATTTTATTTCAAAATTACGTCCGACAAACGCGAGGCATTTACTCAGTGTTGTTTTATTATTAGTCCACCGTTTACAACGTTTCATGATTGCCTAGTCTGTTTAAACTATTTTGTTTAGCCCTTTAAGCCCTCACGATGCATTAAAGCATCATTTTAAATCCTGTGAACAGATTTAATTTTCCCACAACTAAGGGTTTTCGAATGAAAATTCCATGAAACTGGTTCACCAATACATGGCAATTTTTTAAATTTTCCACCCACTTCAAGTCATCTTCATCCACTACAAGTCGAGAATTGCGACAGCAATTCGTGGCTTGTAGTGGATTAAGATGACAATGGTAAACTCAGGCTTGAAAGGGTTAAACCGCCTCAGCTCGACAAAACGAGTATCGGAAATGCATCCAAATTAAAATATATATTATATTAATATGGTATATATAATAGCAACATGAATGACTGTGGTTTTGTGAGTTAACCCTGGAACTGTGCTAGTAGTTGATTTATATTTTCATCAATTTATCATTTTCATATTTTTATTTAGTACTAGTTGTGAATTTTCACCCACTTGCAGTTATGGGTCGCGGTAGCGAGACACAACTTCAAGTGGGTGAATTTTTTAATTCAGCGCTTTTGGGATTATTGGTGGGGGAATTTTTTCCAGTGATTAATTTCGCTCAAAATATGTTTGATGATGAAGCATATTAATATGTGTCTCTGTCAGATAAATGGTTAATCTGCTATTTTTTATAAATTAAAAGGGTCAATTTAACTATTAAAGCGCTGAAATATTTTTATATAAACGATGGAAACCAAAGGACTTTTTTAATTTAAAATCATTATATGTGTTTTAGTTAGCTCTTTCCTCTTCAGCTAAATACCTCTGTATGGGTTTACTGTCATTATAAATATGTTAACTCCTTCAGCGCGGGGATCAACTTTAGACGTCAGAATCTGACGACTTAGACGTCATATTCTGACGTCTAAAGTGGATCATCGCACTGAAAGGGTTACTGTCTGAAGGGTTAAATTAGACTTCTGTGGACGTAGTTCCCAAACCGATATTTTCCAAGATGTCTGGTTGATTCATCCATTCCACGTCCGGCTCAGAGTTAGGCATGATAAGGCACATAAACCTGCGGCCTGTGGAGCTATCCAGGGGGAACAGGGTGATGGGGGTGAAGGGCGTGTTGTCTGCCACGTACCCACACAGCTGCTGGTATACCTCTGGGTAGTGGTGCCTCAGGCTCACTCCACGCTGCCTCAGGCGCCTCTGGATGCTCACAAAGCACACCTCCCTGGCCTTACGTCCATCCATGTTCTCAGTAAACTCTGCACCAGGTACGGCAGTGAGCACCAACGTGTCCCGCTCATCACTCTGAACTTTACGTCTGCCCTGCGGCTCAGAGAGACGTAACTTAACACATTTCTGGACAACTGGACCCTCCCTCCTTGGAACAGGATGCGCCTGGACCACATCCCCAGCTATAATACAAGTGTTTAACACAAATTTGACTTCAGGGTTGTAGTTTTTGCACATGTCGTGCAGTGTGAACCAGTGCTCGCTGGCCGCGTTGTGCTGTATGTGTTCCAAGTCCTGGAGAGATAGGTAGACGGGTGGACTGTCCAGCTGCTGAGTTCCACCTTGGATAAAGTCCTTGGCGCCATCAGGAGAGGAGAAGAAGAGGACGACAGACCCTCGTCCTTGCTGGAGGTACCCGGTACGTGCCACCCTCGTCATCTCTCGTGACAGCTCCTCTTCATCGTGTACCTTCTTCACCACATGCTTACACACACTGTTCACACGACTGAAGAGGCAGCTGCGCTTGTGTCTTTCCCAGTGAGTCTTTCTACACACTCTACTGCAGTAGTAAGTGTAGCAGTTGTGACAGGTTTTGTACGACTTTCTAGCTTCAGACAGCAGAGCACTCCTGCCACACTTCTGATAGCGACACTTGATGATAATAACTTCCTCTGACAAACGATCACGGCTGTCTTTGTGCATGGTGACTCTCTCACTGCTGGCAGACAGGGGGCTAGAGGGAGTTGTGGAAGGGGACGTTTCTGGTACATAACTACTGGCTTCCAGCAGTCTCCTTACGATGTTATCCTTCGGCAGCTCATTGTTCATGACGCCTAGATCATAGGTAACGTTCTGAAATAGGGACGTGGTACTAACTGACGACACTGGAGATACTCTCCCTGGTACTGATGATGGTAAGGCCAATAACCCCCCTAGCACCTCATCCAGTGACGTCTGAGCTACGAGGGGGCCAATATCCGTCTGTGGTGATGTAATAGGTGTGTGTTGTTCGATGTGTTTTTTGCGCTGGTTCTTTTTCTTTAGTTTGTGTTTTCCAGTTTTCTGTTCATTTTCAAGTGGGGATTTGTCCACGGCTGGTACAAAACCATGGCCTGCCCCAGCCAGTGGTGGCCAGCTTATAGGAGTCACTCCATTACCCGGTTGGGCTTGATTATCCTGCCTTAGAAGTGTAGTAGGTCTTGTAGGTACTGTTATGATATCGGCGCTAATATTCCGTGGTGTGTACTCACTGGCGTAGTCTGTCGTCTTTTTAGGGTACTCACTTTTTATAGCGGGGTCTGTCGTCTTTTTAGGGTACTCATGTTGCACGCTCTGAACAGAGGGCCTGCCATTGGCTTCATTCACTGGAATAAAATAATCAGAAGCCACTATCGCGGGTACTGTGACCTGACTATCTGTTCTGGCAGGTGTATGTTCAATACCACTCACATACACATGCTTAGTATCAACAACACTAGAAACACTCGTGGAACTTGGCTCACTTTTCGTTACCACCGGATTAAAATGAACGTGAACGTCTCCTGGAGATTTTACAGTAGTTTGTTTCCGACCTTCTGGTTTCGCTGGGGCAGGCTTAGCAGTCGTCACAACGCCCATTTGTACTGGCTTTGGTGTGTGGACAATTTTAGTTTTGTATTTCTTGACTCGTTTTTCTTTGTTTACTTTAGGCGCTGGACTCAATGCGTCAGGTTTATGTGAAGGGGTCGACGTACCACTGGTAATAACATGGTAAGTGCTGGATGTGTCCTTAACCGGTTTATTTGTCAGCACTTGGCTGTCTGCCATATCTGTTGCCTTCCCAAGGTTCCCACTCTCACCTGGCTTATTATCTGCATTATCAGCTTGTCCTCTCCTGGGCTCGGACAGGTGAGGTGTGCAGCGTGCGCCAGAGCTTTGTGGATTTACAACTATTGATTGTAGCTGGGGACACGGCTGACTCTGTTCACACACAGGACTCTCAATAGGCCGCATTATCTGGCTATGGTTGACAGGAGATAATACAGGCGACTTCACTGCTTCACTAACTTTACCGCCTTGTACAGGTGACATTCTATATCTGTCTGATAAAGTGTCTGTTTGCCATTCACTTGTTCGAGCTTTCTCTTTTAATTCATTGTCTCTGGTCGACAAAGGAGTGCATGGGTCTACCTCACCTTGATGTAGTTTGTTACTTGAGTCTTTATTATCTTCCACTTCATAAACAATGTGTGTAATTGGAGTTTCATACAGCAAAGAATCGTTGAAAAAGCTTAATTTCTTTTTGTGCGTGCTGCTTTTTATGTCGGGTTCTTTAATTTCCATACGGCCCGCCATTACTGATGGCTTGTTCATTTCGACCTGATCATCTTTTATTTTAAAATCACGCCTACCCAGTACATTACTCTCTAAATCACGCCTACCCAGTGCATTCCCCTTTAAATCACGCCTGCCCAGTGCATTACTGTCCTCTTGTGACTTAAAATCACGCCCACCCAGTGCGTTACTTTCTAAATCACGCCTACACAGTGCATTGCCCTTTAAATCACGCCTACCCAGTGCATTGCCCTCTTGTTGAGATTTCAATTGTAAATATGCTTCTTTGGCAGGCCGTTTTTTAGCCTCGCTGATAACTTTTTCGCTGATCTGTTTATTCCAGGGATTAGTGCGGACTGTTTTCCAGACTGTAGCCTGCTTCCTGTATTTATCACTGGGAAGCTCGAAATCCTCAGTCATGTTCTTTAGCTGTGGTTTTCTTAGTACACTAAGGAAACTTGGCTTGAGAACACGATGCTCTATGACGACAGGGCGCCCGCTGGGCTTAGGCACATCTGTGTTCCACACGCGAAAGTTGGTGTATAAAAAATGTGGATGTGCGTGTTCCAGGGGGACGATTGTCTGGCTTAATCTCTGAGAATAACGACACCAGTCAGGCAAAGACAGATTACAGAGAGAGCGCGCTATCCTTATCTCAAAGGCAGATAACTGCTGTCTCACAGTGGGTTGATCCCCGCTATCCGCTTCATCACTGCACATAGGGCTCTCATCTTCAACAAACACATCTCCCACGCTTTTACTGCGATCTGCGTCATCTCCTTCACGAAATTCGAAAGGTGAGATTTCTTTTGAGAAATTGTTGAGGCTTCTCGTGATTGAAGGAGATACGCTATCGAGGTCTGTCTCGTAGATGACGGCTCTCTTACAAGAGAGATCCGGGGTAGATTTTGTTCCCAGGTACACATTATCCGCTGGACCGGCGCCGATGTTATATGGGTTATAGCCAGTATCACCGTACTGTGTCAAGTAATTCAATCTCTCCTGACTGAGAGTTGATATTAATTCCCTGGCATTCCATACTTGGTCCACGTATGAAGGTCTTGGAGGCTGAGGTCTGGCATTCCTTAGTCTCTGTCTTAACTCATTATGTTTGCTGATAACCGTTTTATTCTGACCAGCTTCTATGTCTATGTCGACCAGGACTAATGCCACCCTCTGGCGATTGGGCCTCACATTAGCAGAGGCTAAATACGGATCGTTACATATCGATCTCTGCTGCCTGGCATCCCCTGATCTGTACGGTATGTGCTCAGCAGAGCTGAAAAAATGTTTCCTTGCTTTATTGATACGGTTCCTGCTTGGAGGGGGGTGTACGTTAGCAGGAAGTAAACTCTCAATAAACACAGGCGATGTACGCCGATCGTCCACCTGGATCTGAAGGGAAGAAATCTCTGGTTTGGAATTATCTGCTGAATGATCAGAATTACCTTCTTCACTTGGAACAGCAGATTCTAAACTTGGAACAAATTTCGAAGAATTTTCTACAGTACTGTTTTTATTTATACCATCTGCACCTGAAGCCTTCATATTCTTTATGTCAACTGGCGCATCGCTGGATTTATTTCTCTCTGTTTTGTTGCATTTTTTATTGCCAGTATCCATAAATAATAGCTTTGTCGTGCTTTCAGCTGGCTTTGTTTTAACGCTATTTACACAGTTGTCCGGTGCCTTGGCAACGCGAGATTGATCTTCAGGCCCAGCCTCCGTAATGCCTGCTCTAGGATCACTGCCTGCTGGTTCTAAATACTTGTTCTTAGATGCATTTATTTTCTTCACTTTTATTTTCACAGCTTGAGGTTGCTGAGGAGATTTTATTAATTCCACTTTATCGTTGACCTCGTATACTTTAGAGCTGGATCCCTTAATCTCACGTTGGTCCAATGCGGGGCCAACGTTAGCCCCGCATTGGGCCAACGTTGCTCCAGCGTGTGATAATTCAGTATTTTCGTTGCCTGTTTCACGTGTACTGACATTTTTTCTCCTTACATCCTTCTCATCAGATGCCTTGCCATCACTAGTGGCATTTCTCTTTAAATCAGTACGATCAGAAATCGCCTGAGATTCAGATAAGTGCTGCTCATGTTGCACAGCTCTTGTAGAGTCATCATCTTTTGGTTTAAAATCCAGCTTAGTTACTTTTGGTGTTTTTGTTTTCTCATTGTTAATTCTGATTTGAAATTTTGTCTCTGGTTTGCTCATAGTCTGGTCCGATATTTTATCTTGGGGTGGCAACACATTTTGTGCTGGTGGGAGCGAGCCTAACAATTGTTCACTTTTCTCAACAGATGATATGCTTGGGACACTTACTGGATCAGGTCTAGCTGCTACTTTTTTCTTCTTTAGTTTTTTTTTCCCTTTTATTAAATCTTCAGGTGTGATCTTTTTTACTTCAACAGCTTTTACTGGAGCCTTTTTTAAAGAGTCTGATTTTTTCTTGGTATGTCTCGAACTGCCTTTTTTGGCGGGAAACAACGGTTTTGGATTGTGTGGATGTTCCATTATCTCAGGTGATGGAGATACCTGCTCTTTTAGTTGGTCTGGAATGACAGGTGATTCTCCGCTGTAGCCGGGCGATGACCTATACTTCTCAGGGATGCTCTCCCTGATAGTCAGGCTGTCATTGTCAGGTGGCTGAAAATAATGTGACACGTGTGTATCCGGAAGCGTGTCCCGTTTGACGACACATGATGTGGAGACCACCAGACCGTGAAGGAGCCCAGCATTATCCAGTGAGCCGTCCGGATGATCGCCTGATGACTCTGACAATCCCTGGGCCACACTGGCCGCCGCTATGGTGGCAGCACGGGCTGTTGCCCTGGCCACAGCAATGTACAGATTGCTGGCACTGGCAGTGGCCGTGGCATCAGCACACACATCATTCCTCACCTGGCGACTCTCCTGCAACTCCTGAGGTAGAAAAGTTGCATTAGCGTCACCTGTATAACAAGTTTGGCCCGCAGCATGCGCCTCACAATCTGGGTTTGCTGGATGTGGCACCCTGCCAC
Organism: Flabesymbios commensalis; assembly: GCA_964017125.1. Classification (NCBI taxonomy): domain Eukaryota; kingdom Metazoa; phylum Annelida; class Polychaeta; order Terebellida; family Flabelligeridae; genus Flabesymbios; species Flabesymbios commensalis. The sequence goes on along the minus strand of OZ024905.1, from coordinate 95,382,099 downwards.
TATAATCACATGGCTGGTCGCTGGATGAATGGCAGCCTTTGGCAAACTGGACATTGGCCATAGATGGTCTAGTCTCTGCGCTACTGGCACCTGTGGCTACTCTTTGGCGTGATGTATTTGGCACTAGTACACGATTGGTTTCTCCTGTTTTACTTGGGTTAGAGGTGCAGGTAGATAAATTACTCCTGGGGTTAGATTGCCAGACTTGCCTCTCACCTGGCTGTATTTTGTTGGCGCTGTCTGGGGCATCGTAGCTCATTGTATTCACTTGATCAGAGTGTGGGTACGACTGCCCAGAGCTGTCATTGAAGTTTGGCTTTGGAGCCTCTGGGCTGTTAGCATCACAATAAGTAGCTGGCAGCATCTCTGATGCATCACACACTTTGCTATCATTATATGTCAACGTAAACACACCTGCATCATTTCTAGGCGTCTTGCCACTCCCTGATTCTGTGAAATTACCGTTTCTGGGATCATTTCCTGGCGTCCTAATCACCTCCCTGTCAATGGCGTCACCGGAAGTCCGCGCTAACTGCTTGCCGGCGCGATCGTCGTAACGGAAGTGATATTTCTCGCGGACCACTTTGGTAGTCGTAAAAGTGAATCTACTTGGGCGGGGGCTGACTGCTGAAGAAAGCGGGCTGTCCTGATAAATATAAGACATTGATGACATGCGTCCATGAGCACTGCCCGCAGATCCTCTCACCTGCGCGATGGCCGTGTGGCCAGTCTCACAGCTGTTGACGCTGTTTAATACTGCAGAAGATAATCCTGCTATGCTGGCATTGCTTGTCGAGCTTACGCGTGCATTGCTGGCTGAGCTTCTGCCTGCTGCAGGGCGTGTGATCTCTCGTGAGGCCCCTGGTGGCCGGTCCACCGTCACTGCTCTGTGCTGGCTGTCTATTGATTGGGTTATACCTCCAGCCAGGGACACACCTGTGCCGACTTCACCAACCTTTGACAATAGTTGTGTTGGCCCACCCGTTATCACCGCATTGTTCTTGTCACTGTTGTTACGGTTATTTGTTATATTATTATCTGTTGAGCCGCCGTAATGACATTGATCCTTTGTCAGTTCAGCAAGAAAGCCATCTGGCATGACGACAGGTTGCTCTGCAGAGTCAAAAGGCTGTATCTGTAACTGAGTGTAAACTGTTATTGCATTTTGGCTTTGTTTGTCACTGCTGTTTTCACCGTCATTTGTCATAGGCATATTTTTATCTGATATTTTGGTTGATACGTTGTAATGTAATTGATTCTTTGTATGTTCAGTAAAATTCATGGCGCTATCTTGCTCTTCAAGGTCATAAGGCAGTAACTGCTTACTCTCTGAGTAAGCAGTTACTGCCTTCTGGCTTTGCAGGGCAGTATCCTTATTAGGCATATCCCTCATACAGACTGTCTCAGGTTCGTGTTGGAGCTTGTCTTCACTG